>JAJGRW010000180.1:181587-203882 GCA_025461045.1 Carex parvula
TATCTTCAAATGCAAGTTCAAACGATGATCCGACAGATCAACAGGATATCCATGTTAAAATATGATTGGAGACCAAATTTTTATATTTTGAAAATTTTTTTTACTATTGTTAAGATAGGTACAAAATCATTGTTTTTTCTGATGTTTGTACCTATCTTAAAAAATAGTAAAAAAATTCCAAAAAATATAAAATTTGGTCTCCAATCATATTTTAACATGGATATCATGTTGATCGGTTCAGATCATCTGTTTGAACTTTGCATTTGAAGATATAGATGTTGGGGCACGATTGGAGCATGAAGCAATGGGGCATTTGAGCCCTCCTCATATATATATATATAGATATATATATATATATATATATATATATATATATATATATATATATATATATATGTATATATATATAGAGAGATAGCCTAATGTCATAACGTTATAACTTCGGTCCGAAGTTATAACGAGTCGTTTTGTAATTTCAAAATCCAAACAACCGATCCGAACCGTTCAACATGTTATAAATATTGAAATGTGCTTGGAGACCAAATTTTACATTTTTTGGAATTTTTTTGCTATTTATTAAGCCACTTTGAAAATACTGATCCGGTGGTCCAGAAAATTTTACTGTTTTTTACTATTCACAGCAGATCTGCGATTTTCAAAGTGGCTTAATAAATAGTAAAAAAATTCCAAAAAATGTAAAATTTGGTCTCCAAGCACATTTCAATATTTAGAAAAAGTTGAACGGTTCGGATCGGTTGTTTGGATTTTAAAAACTAATAAACGACTCGTTATAACTTCGGCCGAAGTTATAACGTTATGACATTAGGCTATCTCTCTCTCTCTATATATATATATATTTAAATATAAATATAGATATCTAGTATATTAACTTCTATCAATTGTTTATTTGTTTATAAAGAATCTCTTATCCGAGTTCGATTCCACAATTATTCTTTGCCACTAGATTAAGAGTTAGTTGGTATGAAATTAATATTAGTGACACATTCATTTGATGTCAAATAGTAAAGAATTAGTTTCTCTTTGAACGCCCTTTGACTTGAACAGAGGAAGTTTAATATAGTACAGATTTTCATGGGATATATGAGGGCCGAATGAATCAAACTCAGAGCGATTTTATTTTAGTTTTAGCTTAAATTATTTATTATTTGTATTGAGTCAAATCCAAGCTCAAGATCAATCGAAGAACTTTTTTTATTTAGATGAAAAAAACAAAATGCTTTTTATGGAAACCAGAACACAAGGGGACCAATTTGGATCTGATGCTCATCGGATTCAAAGTGAGTTCGATGGGTTCGATGACCGTCCGATCTGCTTTAAAATTCGCACCCACAACTTTTGCATCTGCTTTAAAATCCGTGCGCACGAATCTTAAAGTGGACCGGACGGTCCCCAAACCATCGGACCCAAGATGTTCTCAACACAAGGTGGTTTTTAAAAAAAATATTTGCACCACACCATACTATGGGTCCGGATCCCCTAAAGTAACCCAATCTTTGGGTTTTGGATTGAGACCGTCCGATTCGAATTTGTTGTTTGAGATCGTTTCGGAATTCGAATTCATCGTAAGAATGTGTGCGCTCACTTCGCGGATGAATTTTCACAGATTCGAATCGGACGGTCTCGATCCAAAACCCAAGAATTGAGTTACTTCACTGGATCCGAATTGCCATACTATTGGTTAGGTAGGAAACAACTCTCTAATCTCACACCGTACTATTGGTGCGGTGGAGATTATTTTTAAAAATTCATTCAAACGGTTTTGTTTTCGATAAGATTAATTTTATTTTTTCTAAATAAAAAAAATCCTATGGATGTTTAACTTTTGCTTATAAGCTTCCATTCGTGTTTTTAAATGATTGTGTGTAAGTTTTTTAATAAGTTTTATTTTTGGCATTTTATTATAAATTTCCCACTAATTTTTTGATCAAATCATTACATCCACAACAATAAAATTTGCATGAAGTCATCACAAATGCTCTGAAGATCACATTGTTATATGTTGTGTTAGAGAGGAGGGATTATATATATGGCACATATACTTTGTGTTTTATTTATCCATTATAATTGATTGACTGTGAGTCTCACTTAGGATAGATGGTGAACAATGACGGAGCTACATGATAATTTATGAGATAAAATGACCCCACAAATTTTATATAAACTTATTTATTTACCTCATAAATATACAATGTAATTGATATTTTCACATAACTAACATAAAAATCAGTGTTATAAATAATGGTATGCGCTCGTCGGATGGACAAGATACCGTTAAGCGATTAATAAAAAATAAGGTACAAGTTGTTGTACTATATATGTTTGGTTAGATTGAGAATAGATTATTCTTGAGGTTAGACTATTTGGAATAGTTTGTTATGTATTTGATTGAGTTTGAATAGTTTTTTTTTTTTAATGTTGGCGGTAAAGATTGCCACCAACGATATATTGATAAAAAAAGTGATATTTACAAATTGAGGAAGCACCCTCAGTACTTAAATTAAAATAGTTAGAATAATTAGAATAGTTTGAATAGCTAGAATAGAAAATCTAACTTGTTTGTGTTATTAGAATAATTTATTTTTACAAAAAGTAAAATTTGACTATTTTAATAAGACAAACGGCAAAAAAAACTACTTTTGTTTTGCAACCAAACAGACTCGTCACATTTTTTGCAATATTTGTGTATATAGTTGTTGTACACACAAATATAAGACCGTAACCATTGTAAAAGAGAGAAAAAAAAGTCTCATTTGCTTCATTTAATCGTCGGATCTGACCATAAAAAAATAAAAATTGAATGTTTTTTTGAATAGAAAACATATAGAATCAAACTTTAATTTAGTGACAAAATAAAATATTTTCTTTTGTAGGAGGTAACAAGTTTGAAATCCAAACTGACACCGATTACTATTTAACTCGATCCTCTCCATTCGAAAATTGCGGGTTCACAAAGATCATCCTTTGACTCTTTGTGATATCACAAAGAACATCATTAATTTCATGTAATTTATTTTTATCTAGTAGATGAAATTGAGAGTAATTATCTCGAATATTCAATTGATGAAACTATACTAATTTATTCTTTAACTTTATTCTCATATATATTTAACAATTCCATTTATGTAGAATTGTCTGTTCTGTGTGATTTGTACAAGGGGAAGTGATGCGAATCAACTGAGTTGAACTCGGATTTGGATTCAGACTCGCTATTTTCTTCTAAGATTTCTCTTGTTTCTACTTTGCTAATTAGTACAGTAATTGTTTCTAATTCTACTAATCTTACCTTTAACAGTTAACCTTGTTAACCAACATATGATCATTGAATATATAAATTTTTTATAATATATCCCAAAATATAACAAACAAATAAAAATATTATTTTAACTAAATTTTGTGCACAATATCATAGAATATAAAGAAATTAAAATTATTAGTTTATTTTTGAAAGCATATGAATTATAAAATTGTAAATATTGTAATAATCAACCTCATCATAAATAAAATTATATAAAATATTGTATAAATTAATCTCAGTAAGTTAGGGCTGTAAACGGAGTGGATTCGGAGTGGATAATGCTGATACCAAATCCGTATCCATCTTTCAATGAGCGGATACGAATACGGATATGCAACCATATATTAAAATTCAAAACCAAATCCGCCTTAAACAGATACGGATACGGAGCGGATATTCACAAATACGGATTCGAATACGGATACAAAACGAATAATTGTCGGATACTTGAGTAATGGAAAACTTAAAGACAAAAATATTAATTAACAAAATTCAAATATGAAAATATATGAATATGGTATCTTGAATTTTTTATGAAATTTGTAAAAATGTACAAAATAAAACGGGTACAATATATATGTTGCTGACAGCTGATTTGTACTAAGCAAAATAAAATAATGAGAGGCCTTCTCGAGAATGTTTGTATAAAGCCCATTTTCTTGGCCCACTATGTAAATATAGTTCAACGAATCATTTCTTATTCAAATCCCGTTGTCCGGATGTTCGGATAGTTAGTCCCACAAGAGACATGCTCTCATATATAGAGCACTTTATAAATATCGAACCTGAGAACCTCATGGCAGAGAGCAGTTTGGGTCCGATGGGTTTGTGGACCGTCAGATAGGCATCAAATCCATTTTGTCCATCGGACCCAAATTGACCTCCTCATTGCAAGATCGCGGATAATCGCTCCGAAAAAACATCCCTAACCATATCCGAATCCGAATCCGGTACCCCTGGGTACTATGAAAAATATTCGGATCTTGGGTCGGATTCGGAACGGATAATCCGGATCATCCATTTTCAGCCTTTCCGTATTTATTCGCCTGATGTATGCTCTTGTTGTTATTGTATCATTGTATGCTTTGGGGGTGACGAGTCCATATCCCTCTCAGGTGACAAAAAATTTCTGTTTAGATCCAGACCGTCCGATCAGGACCCGGCCAAGCTTGCCGAGATGAAATGCAGGAGATCCTTTTAGTGAATTCTGATCTCCGGATTTAATAAAAATATTTGTTTTACCTTATAGGTGATATGAACTCTTGGTGGGATACATGTCATATCTCTTTATTTTATCTTTTAGACGCTTTAAAGACCTTGTATTTTTATTTTATTTTATGAAATGCTTCTATGGGCAATTTTAATATTTGTAATGTCCGCCTAATGCAACACAAAAAAAATACATTGTACTGTGATCGTATGTTGAACCTTTTGTTTATTTTTTATGTGTTTTATAGTTTATATTTTTTTATTTAAATTTTAACATTTTACAGCATATATTATTGTTATTGTTGTGAGAAAGACTTGGTAGAAGAAATTTTAAAAGTAATATATAAAATGCATGGTATAACGGTGTCAATGTTTAGAACTGCTAATTGAACAGGGTTGTCCATAGACAAACGAGTCGAACAATTAACAAAGTAATATTGAACGGACTATAATACGAACAAGGCCCGAAATTCTATTCACTTTCAAATTAAGTCTTAAAAATGAACCGGATCCGAACAGGTAATGAACAACCCGTTGAACAGCCCGTTTGATGTCCAGTGAACAGATCAGACTGTAGCCCGTTTGAGCACCTCTAGGTTACTGGTTACACCTCTCTCCCGTTTGAGTGCCTCGTTTACTGACAGTGTTCACCTTTTAAGCTAGAAGTGTCAAGTTGTCTATTCTATTACTTGAAAACGAGATGCTGGTATTATCGGCATTTTTATTTTCAACATAGACGCCAACAATACCAGCACATGTGCTATTTTTCAAAATATAACATCCGATATGTTGCGTTTAATGCCATAAAAATTTGTGGGTATATAATGTCTAAAAGAGAAGGAACAAACGCTTAACAAGTTAACATGATTATTTCGGTTTAAAATTTTTAAAAAATTATGTCTAGTTTTAAAATCACGCTTAAGTAGTTAGTAGTTTAATATAAATAATACATTAATTCAAAGAGTTGAAAAAAATACTAAGCTGGAAACAAGTACAAGAGGAAGGCATATTGATCTCATGGATGACATTTGGATCTATAATTTAATATGAATACATGTATTTAGCCTACCTCCGTCATATATTTAATAAATAAGTAATACTGTGTAATATAACTTTCAAACGCATACTTTCAAAAAATAAGTATTTAATTATTAAAGAGAAATTCGAGTAGGCCAGTCCAGTCCAGTCCCTTAGAAATCGTATTTACACTGTCTAATTCCCTTCTACTTGGGCTACAAGAAAGCCATTCCACTGGCCACGTAGGATGAATTCAGACTGAAACTATTGGACTAGTTCACCCCCGAAGTTATCCATAATTACATGTATAACATTAAGGCTAACATGTTACTTTGTATGCACAAATTTTATTAATACCCATCACTTTTGCAACACAACTACACAAGTAACCAATGTATAGGTGTAACGTGTAAAGACCTAATTTTTTTGTTTAAATATTTCAATGACAGCTTCCATGAATTATTTGCTCGGACAAGGCTATCATGGAACTTGTTGATCATGAACTGTTGACTTTAGAGCTCTGTGTTTTTTTTTTTCCCTAGTGAGGTTATGTATTGTATTTGGTGACAAAATTTTATAATTTATTATTTTTTTACTATTTTTTAGATAGATAAAAAATCACTTGTTTTGAAAATTCATCCCAAAGTTATAATTTCTACCTATTAAAAAAATAACGAAAACTACTAAAAAATGTAAAATTTGTTCTCTGAGTACAGTTTTTATATGAATATCATGTTTAACAATTCGAAATCAATCGTCTAAACTTTAAAAATACAATATGAATTAATAATACGGGCCATTCCGTAATATGCATATTATCACAACCTCTTTTTTTTAATACTTTCCCAAAATATTTACCGTGTTATCACCAAAGTCAGTAAAAAAGCTTGGTGAAAAAAATCAGAATGAGAACTGCCAATGCCCACAGCCCATTTACAGCTTCAAGGGCATTTTGGTAATTGCTCGTCCACCAATTGAGCAAGGGTTTAACAATGGTTTCTTTTCTCTCTTCTCTTTTGCTCGCGCCTTCCTGCTTAATCTAAACGATTTATCAAACGAATTTCTCTGGATCCATCTCCATGCTCAGAGTTCTCACTTCAACATCCCTCCAGTCTCGCTTGAGGCACATACCGCTCAGACAATGCACGAATTGCGGAGAATCCGTTTCCTCATCTCCATTACTTAGGGTTCTGAGCTCTCTGAGGAGTAATAATGGACGGGAGACGGGTAACAACTGGAGAAGAGTCTTCTACTGCTCGGAGTCGTCAGAAAACGAGGCCGATAGTGTTGCAGAAGCAGAGGCGAAAGCGGGAGAAGAGGAGGCGAAAGAGGCAGACTCAAAAACGGCCGGAGCCATTGTGCCAACTAAACCTCGGCCTGAGGATTGTCTCACTGTCAGTCTAGTTTTCCCTTTTTCTAAGTATTTTTGTATGTATGGTCCCGAGGAATGTGTATATTTGATCTTGAAGCCGTGCATGTCAACTGTTTGTGTTAATGCTCCACATTATGCTTACCTTTTGTTGGATGTGGATTCATTTTTTAGTTTTGTGTTAATTTAACATTGTCTTCTCAACTTTTAACGATCAAGTACCTGTAATCTATCAATTTGCATTCGTCTGTATGTAGTCCAATAATAAGTTATACCAACTTGGCACATTTGCATTTCAGGCATAAGGCATGCTAATTTGAGTTTATAACTGTTGCATGTGAAGTGTTTGCGTAAATGCTGCTGTATGATTGCTGGCAATCATAATAATTGAAAATCGAATGTTGTTTTTGCCTGTGAAATTTTCCTTCTCTTTGCGTGTTTACTTATTTGGTCAGGAGTCTGCCAATCAGGGTGCCTAGATATGCCTGCCATGTGTTTGTGTAGACCTCTATCATTTGACAAATTTCAATTCTGATTGGTAGTAATTGCTGCAATTGAGGTTTGAACATTGGCTGGTCATGATCCTCAAGTTTTCCTTTGTTGGGTGCTTTTGCTTAATTGGTCTTGAATCCAGCCAAATAGTGATTTTGCTTGTTGGGTGCTCTTGTACCACGTGTTTTTGATAATGTTCAGTGCTATGATGTGCATCAATGTGATTGCCAGTAATCATTTTAGTTCAGAATTGACTCAATTTGAGCATTTCTGCAGGGCATAAAATCTTTTTAGTCCCTGTGTTGACTATTTCTGTTCACATCTTGTACTATTTACTTGAAGAGTTAAAAATTCTTTTATGTATTTCTGATTAGTTATCCCTAAAGATGTAGTCCAAATGCAATCATGTTATTTTTTCAAAATTTTGCTCATTCTCTTATATTTTTCCCCTTTGTTTGTTCAGGTTATTGCATTGCCATTGCCTCACCGACCGTTATTTCCTGGTTTCTATATGCCTATTTATGTAAAGGTGAACCAGTTTAATATTGCTTGGGAAAATCTTATTTGCTTGCCTGATATATATTTGTGTTAACGAGATAAATGTTCTTGGAGTTGATTGTAGGATCCCAAATTGCTGCAAGCTTTGAATGATAATCGTAAGAGGTCAATTGCCTATGCGGGTGCATTTCTTGTAAAGGATGAACCAGGGACTGACCCTAGTACAGGCACGGATTCTGAGAAAAGCATATACGACCTCAAAGGGAAAGAATTGTTGGACCGTTTGCATGAAGTTGGAACACTTGCTCAGGTATTCTTTTTGCTCTCTATTTTTGTATAATCTGTATAAAAAGAATATATTCTTTTTGAAGTGCTTAAAATTATTTTTTTCTTATATTTTTTCTGTAGATTACTAATATTCAAGGCGATCAAGTAGTGCTTATTGGCCATAGACGTTTGCGAATAACTGAGATGGTAAGTAGAATTTTTTTGTAAAACTATTACATGATGTCCTAAATGATTGTGCATATTTTTAATGTCCGTCTGAACACCTTCTTTATAAATATAAAAAATAAAATAATGCTCTTTTTTTAGGTTGAGGAGGATCCCTTGACTGTAAAAGTCGACCATCTCAAGGTAACTTTGCAAGTTTTCAACCTTTTTCATTTCTATCCTCGTTTGTGAATTGACCGTGGTGATTTCATGTCTTATTATTCGGATATTTAGGAAAAGCCATATGACAAAGATAATGATAGGATAAAAGCGACCTCATTTGAAGTTATATCAACACTTAGAGATGTTCTCAAGACAAGTTCTCTTTGGAAGGACCATGTTCAGACCTACACTCAGGTTTTTTTTTTCTATCTCTTTTTTTAATATTCTAGATTTTTTTTTTTTTTGGTTGATGACCTTTCTGTTTGTGTAGTTTTATTTTTTTAGACTTCAGACCATCAAAGTATCTTGTTAACTTCTCCCCAAGAAAATATTTTATTTTTATATATTTGGTGCTTCTTGCAAGCCTAGAATAATTTCATACAAACATAAATATCTTTGCATGAGCTTTCAGCATATTGGGGAGTTCAATTATCCCAGGCTAGCAGATTTTGGCGCCGCTATTTCTGGGGCCAATAAATTGATGTGTCAACAAGTCCTTGAAGAACTTGATGTAAGCAAAAGCTACTTTGTTCCTGACTTTTTAAATTGATTAGACTTGATCTTAAACCCTCTTATCATGTACCTATATCTGGACAGGTGGAGAATCGGTTAAAGCTTACTCTAGAGCTAGTAAAGAAAGAGATGGAGATCAGCAAGATACAGGTAGAACTAAATACCTTTTCTTACTTAATTTTCTATTTCCTTTATTTGTCCTTTCTTATACCTGATTTTTTTTGCTGATTTCAGCAATCAATTGCAAAAGCTATAGAAGAAAAAATAAGCGGTGAGCAGAGACGGTACTTACTGAATGAGCAACTGAAGGCTATTAAGAAGGTAACAAAATCTTGGCACAAATTAATTTTTGTTGCACCATGTTTTGTTATTGTTTTCATCGTATCTGAGTATTTTCTTACATAATCTATAGGAGTTGGGATTGGAGACTGATGATAAAACGGCCCTTTCTGGTTTGTTCTTCTACTGACTTATAATAAATTAGTTTCCTCTTTGTACTCTTTTAAATATATAAATTCTTTTTTAATCCAGCAAAGTTCAGGGAAAGGATAGAAGAAAAGAAAGACAAATGTCCCCCTCATGTATTACAAGTAATAGAGGAGGAGCTAACAAAGTTACAATTACTCGAAGCGAGCTCCAGTGAATTCAACGTGACTCGTAACTACTTGGATTGGCTCACAGTTTTACCTTGGGGAAATTATAGGTGGATTGTTTATTGCAACTATTGAGAACAGTTGCTGAATCACTACATAAATTGTTAAAATTGAATGTTTTACCCTGGTTTTATCTATCTAATGTCTTCCTTTTGAATTGCTGCAGTGACGAGAATTTTAATGTGCGCCGTGCTCAAAGAATATTGGACGAGGATCATTATGGCTTGTCAGATGTGAAGGAGCGAATTCTTGAATTTATTGCTGTGGGGAAACTAAGAGGCACTTCACAAGGTATATGTCATACAATCCTTTCAACTGTGTATACTAACTTTTGTTACTTTGATATCGTCTGTTTTTGATAGGTTTATTTTATGTACAGGAAAGATCATATGTTTGTCAGGCCCACCTGGTGTTGGTAAGACCAGCATTGGCCGCTCAATTGCACGTGCACTCAACCGAGAGTTCTACCGGTTTTCAGTTGGTGGGCTAGCAGATGTGGCAGAAATCAAGGTCAATTAAGCACTTTTTGCTTTTTAAAAATGAAGGACACTCTTTTTTTAGTACTTCAAAAAGTATGGCAAATTATACAGGGTCATAGGAGAACCTATGTCGGGGCTATGCCTGGAAAGATGGTGCAGTGTTTGAAAGCGGTGGGGACTGCTAACCCACTAGTTCTAATAGATGAGATCGACAAGGTACTTTTTTTTAATAAAAATAATTATCAGCTTCTAATGTGGCATTTATGTAACTAATCATTGCTTATCTGCTTGAAAATTAATTTAGTTAGGGAGAGGTCATTCAGGTGATCCAGCTAGTGCACTACTGGAGCTATTGGATCCTGAACAAAATGCAAATTTTCTTGATCACTACCTTGATGTTCCAATTGACCTATCAAAGGTTACTATATGTTTGCATATGGTCATATATGGAGTTTCTCTAAGTTTAAATTGGTTTCCTGACATTTTTTTGTTCCTGTTTTGTTTCCTTTTGTTGTGAAAGGTTTTGTTTGTTTGTACAGCCAATGTGGTGGAGATGATACCAAATCCTTTGTTGGATAGAATGGAGAATATTGCGATTGCAGGTTATATAACAGATGAAAAGATGCACATTGCAAGGGATTATCTTGAGAAGACTACTAAAGAGGCTTGTGGCATCAAACCTGAGCAGGTAGTCCCATGCTACTCAAGAGCATGTAATTTGATTTTAATGGTTTTTTAGTCTATACTGTACACCCCCTAAATTCTCTTAGGGTATGCTCCAGAAGAGGTCAAGGACGTAGGGCTTAGGACGTAGGCCCCTACGATTTATAGTGTAGGCATAATATTGTTAGTAGCATTAGTAGTATTATTACTATTACAATTGGTACCATTATTACTATTAGTATTACTACTATTTTTATTATTATTATTATTATTAGTTTATTACTATCTACCTTGGTTTTGTGACTCTGGTTGGGTTTCATTTCTAGCCTTCCCCAACTTGTTTGGGACTAAAGGCTTTGTTGTTGTTGTATGCTCCAGAAGAGGGGAGGGGAGGGGAGGGTGACCGGACCTGACCAGCCCCTGTTTACTTGCTTCATAACACTAAATTTTGAGGGGGGGGGGGGGGGAGAAGGGGAGAGGAGGTGAACTCTATATACAAACTATTCAAATTTTGTAACCCTCAAATCAGGTTAGAGGAGGTAAACTCTTTACGCTGCCACTTTCCCCGCCCCTCCCCTCCCCCTCTCATGAAATTTCTGGAGCACAGTCTTAACAGTGTATCAAGTCTTTTCAACTTCTACTCATGTGCTTTTTTTAATCTTTATAATTCAGTTCTTAATGCATTTTCTATATTTCTTTCTGTGGAAGAGAGCTAACAAAATTAATTTCTTAACATGGCTAGGTTGAAGTAACAGATGCTGCTCTTCTTAATCTGATAGAAAACTACTGCCGGGAAGCTGGGGTTCGTAATCTTCAAAAGCAGATTGAAAAGATATATCGCAAGGTTTTGTTTCTATATGTTTAATTCTTCAAAAACTTATGTCAGATGTCAGACAGTCGTGTCCAGTTTTCCACCATTTGCAAGTCACACCTGCAAATGCAAATCAAAACTTAGAATCGCTGGTATTAACCAAAAGTGAATAGAAGAAAGCCCCTAAATGATAGATATTAAGCAAGCAAGAAAGAAAATTAGTATCATCATTGAGAGCAGTTCCATATTTGTCCATATGATGATGATGATTTAATATAGTGTTATTTCTCTTACTCTTTCTTTGTTATTCCAATCATATAGATAGCTTTACAACTGGTCCGTAAGGACGCGTCAAATGAAGAAGAAGAAGAAGCCAGCTCAGAGGAAAAGGAGAAAGAAACAACCAACAATAAGCCAGAAAAGGAAAAGATCAATCTTACGATAGAAGCCGTTGAGAATGCAAAGGAAGATACCTTGATCAAGGATTCAGTTGACGCTGATGTGGCGACAAAAGAGGTGGTGACAATTATTGATGACGTTCCAGCCAAACCTCTCCTGCCACATTGCCGTGCTACTGAACAAAAATCTGGTGATTCTGAGGTAATTGAAGAAGCACTTTTTTGTACGATATGATGAAATAGGTTTAAGATGGAATGATCGAAAGAAATTTATTTTGTGCCTAACTTGTCTTGAAATATGTGTAACTTACAGTTCTCTGATTGAATTTTTAACTTAGTTTATGAATTGGTTTTACTTAAATAGTTTTAGATGTTGAAAATTACTTTATAATATCACAGATTTATTCAATTGTTGAATCACTGCTTTCTAATTCTTTTTTTTTCCTTTGAAGAAAGGAGTTATTTATTTATTTTTTTGGTTCAGATTAAGTGGGTCTCTGATTAAAGAACTAACACTTTTAGGTGCTTGAAGTGACTTTCTTTGTTTGGGTCATAACTTTCTTGCCTGGTTGTTAGGGCTGCTAATGAGCCGAACCGGCTCATGAGCCAATGAGTTGAACAACTCAATAAATTATATCGAGCCAGGCCCTAAACTAAATAAAGCCCAACTCGGCTCGGCTCATATTTTATCACTCTCATGAGCCAATGAGTTGGAGGATATGCATATGAGGTTTATGAATTTTAGAGAGCAGTGGTAATATTCCATGTTGGAGCTATGCAAAATGAAAGCCCTTTGTTATTTTTTAGCATGAGATTAGAGATGGTTATCAAATTATCTTGTGTCAGATTGATATGTTGTTTGTATTTTTTTTTCTAATGCTTGGTATTAATTTGAATATTTCTAAATGATATGTTAAATTTTTTAATTTTAGTGAATTTTTGAATTTTAGTAGATTTTACAAAGCACGTGATGTTTAGTTTTAGTGTTATAATTTGAACTTGAAACGTGATATAACGGAGATTTAATGTTTAGTTTTAGATAGTATAACGGAGCTCAAGAATGTTTAGTTTTAGTGTTATAATTACAAAGCACATGAATGTTTAGTTTTATATTTTGATGTTTGTTTTTCTAATGCTTGGCATGAGTTGAGCTCGCAAGTTATGAACCGAGTTTGAGCCGGGCTTTTTTCTTCAAGACCGAGCCGAGCCCGAGTTGGGCATGTTTAGTTATATGACGAGCTGAGCTGAGTTTTGAGCCGAGCTTGGCTCATTAGCAGCCCTAGTTGTTTGGTCAATTACTGTTTGAGTATATATATTATTTTGCAAACTCTGCCTGATGATAGTTTTTTTTTTAAACGTAAATGTTCCTCTTTTTAGTTCCAATTATATCTGATTGAAACAATTTAAACCTTTTCGTTTACTTTCTGAATTTTAATTTTCAATATTTAACCTTTTTGTTTACTTTCAGGCAAAGTCAAAAGGTGATGACAACCCATCAGAGGCAAAACCTGATAATACAGTGGAAAAGATTATAGTAAACGTATCAAATCTGACCGACTACGTGGGCAAGCCAGTTTTCCAGGCTGAGCGCATCTATGATCAGACACCAGTAGGTGTTGTCATGGGGCTCGCATGGACCGCCATGGGAGGCTCCACCCTGTATATCGAAACCACACATGTCGAACAAGGAGAAGGAAAGGGTGCATTAGTGTTGACTGGTCAACTTGGGGATGTGATGAAAGAGAGCGCGCAGATAGCGCATACGGTTGCACGTGCAGTTCTGTTGGGGAAAGAGAAGGAAAATGAATTTTTCGGGAGATCAAAACTGCATCTGCACGTGCCAGCAGGGGCCACCCCAAAGGATGGGCCTAGTGCTGGATGTACAATGATCACTTCCATGCTGTCTCTGGCTATGAACCAGCATGTCAAAAAGGATCTGGCAATGACGGGTGAGGTGACACTGACCGGACGAATTCTTCCAATTGGTGGGGTATGTAATTACGATGCCTTATTTAATTTGTTAAACAATGTTTTGCATTCCTGGAAATAAACCTGGTGGATCCAATCAAAATAGCAAAATACCAAAAGTAACCTTCATCTGCTATATTTGTAGCGAGTAATGAGAATGGATGGTAAATATATAGTTCAACATTTGGAACATAGTTGTATAGTGATTGGTCATGCTTTCTGGAGTTAGTACGGTGTTCTATGTGTTTCTTGCAATATACTTGATGGGGGTAAGTTAGAGGGTATTAAAGTCCAATCTACGTGTTGGTTCCTAATATAAAGGCTTTGATCCCCAATGAAGGCAACCCTTCTGATTTATACAAGGGTAGGCCTAGTTGATTGGTTGTTGCTCTGTTTTCAGATTGCAACTTATGCCTAGCAGCATTGGTTATTTATATTTGGTTTTATTCAAAAAGTTAGTTAATTGCGTTCTACTTCTGTAAGTACATATCTAGATAAATTCTAGCTATACTGATTATTAAACTTATCCTTTGTATACTGGTGATTTCCTGAATTTTCTTTTTAGTTGGTGTCAAGAAATGGTTTTGGTATTATATTTGTTGTAAGAAATGGTGCTTGGAATGTGTATAACAAATATTTTTTTTTTCCTTTTCTCTGTTGCGCATATGAAAGAAATTAAACATGATTATAAGAATATGTTCTGTTCTGATATAGGTTAAGGAGAAAGCTATTGCAGCGAGACGAAGCGGGATTAAGACCATAATTTTTCCAGAAGCTAACAGGCGGGATTTTGACGAACTTGCCCCTAATGTGAAAGAAGGATTGGAGGTTCACTTTGTAGAAAACTATGACCAGATATATGACCTAGCTTTTGCTCCAAATCATGAAACAAAAGAGCAAGTTTAGTTTTGAGTTTTGGCAGAGGGTAAAGATTCTTTGGTCATTCTTATTTAATAAAATGAAAATTTTGTGTTAGGCATCTGAAAGGGAAATTTCAAGGGTATTTAAAGGTTTTTATTCTTCTTTCATTGCTTTTGTAATGTAAACAAATGAAAAGCGATCAGAGACTTTGATTTCACGAGGCATATGGCGTAATTACAAATTATTGTCGCCCAATATGGCCTTCATGGTTCTTCGTTTGACATTTACAAATTTTGCTTACCCTTGGACTTCCCAATCTTGCATTTCATGTGTTATGAGGATGTTACTATACAGTTTTCGTTAGCTCTGGAGGAACTCGTATTTATAATTATCAATAATTCTCTCCTTTAATAGGAGGTTAAAAAGGTGAGCCAGTTATATTAGCTGTTTTTTATATCCAACAGTTTAACACAGCTTTTAAGATGGTGTCATGCGTAGCCAGTAGCAAGCTCAGAAATAAGACTGACTCGTACACTGCGGTGGGTAAGAGTATCTATTTATAAAATTACACTGAAGTTTATTTAAAGTTAATTTTAAAATGCTGCACTCAATTAATTTTGATTGCTTTTAGCGTTCAGGAATTGGAAAAAAAAATCTATAGGTTCAGAAAATTAATTTGTGAGATAAATGAGCAAATAAAAAATAATATTTTTATCAACAGTGTTAAGAAAGTAATTTTATGAAAAAAGAAATCTTTCTATTATAAAATTATCATACATCTTTAAATTACAAATGCTCCAAGTAAGATGCCTCGTCATTATTAGGCTGCTAATTGGACCGAGCGGTCCATGAGTAAACGGGCCGAGTATGTTAAAAATGGCCAGTTGTCAGATACTCGTCTGATCTAATTATCCTAATTATGCTAACTTCGGCTAAATTACGCTTAATTTGCCAAATTATGTTAAAAATGACCAAAATACCCTAAAATATGATCAACTATGCTAATTACACTGAATTACAACAAATTACCCTAAACCTTAAACCCTAAATTAAATAAAAAAAAATTACCTTAGAGAAGAGATAAAATTCGGTTGAGAGATGAGTTGTGTGGAGGAGAGGGAAAAAAAAAGGGTATTTATAGAGTTAATTACGGGTAAAAATAAATAAAAAAATAGGAAACCGGTCATAAAATGACCGGCTTCTGGGGAGAGAAAATCGGCCATTTTGTGGCCGGTTTGAACATTTTTGGAAAAACCCGGTAAACCGGGGTATAATTATTAATTTGTAATTAACTTTGGATATTAATAAAATTGTCGGCCGATCTGTTGTTGAAGGCAGCGGATGTGATCCAATGTGATATTGGTCAAAAGTTCACCAAGTTTCTATGTTGGTCTCTTGCCGGTTTAATTGTGATTCGTTGCGAGTCTTGAGACCTATGAATTCTCTTGACTTGTTTGTACTGAATATTTGTCTCAATGTATTTGTATGATAGGCCAGACGAGATGTGCATGTTGAACATTGTCTCAAGCTGTTGTTTCAAAGACGAAACGAGACGGAGCACACTTGCACAAATCCAAGGTCCAAGGATATGCCCTGCAAATCTGCAATACTCTTTGGGAGGTAAATTAAATGGATATTTATTCATTCTGATCGTATTTGCATATTATCCATATCTATCGTGTTATTACCATATTATATGTAGGAAAGGAACAAGGAAATATCGATGTCCACATAGCATTTCAATGAACCTTCTGCAAACTAAATTTGCATTTTTTTTATTACCATGCTCTACTAACATATATTTGCAAAATTGTAATTAAATCACACCCGGCCCACCCTTAAAACTGCTCCTTAAAGCTGGCTCTCAACAAAGAGAATTTAATAGGCACCATCTAGCAAAGTGCACAATTTCATCATCAAGATGCAACAAGTTGGATTCTAAACTTATCAAGACCCGATTGATATTAATAGGTTATGCTTTAAAGGCTTAACTTATACTAAAGAATAATAAATTATACAAAACAAGAAGAAACTTCAGTACGAATGAAAAAATTGAACTAACTTGGCTAACTTATACAACTTTCTTATGTTGCAATTCCCTAATTCTATTGGACAACTACAACCATCAAACCACCATCATCATTTTAATCCTTGGCCGAATTCTAATTCCAGCATACCCTTTTTCTAGAATGGTCTCTAAAACCCT
Source organism: Carex parvula (assembly GCA_025461045.1). Classification (NCBI taxonomy): domain Eukaryota; kingdom Viridiplantae; phylum Streptophyta; class Magnoliopsida; order Poales; family Cyperaceae; genus Carex; species Carex parvula. Next base: position 198,695 of record JAJGRW010000180.1, read on the forward strand.
ATATGAATTATAGTACCAGAGCTCATGTACCTGTACAATTTCCAGGACCAGTAAACATTTTTCATTTACACCTGTGTAACCAGCAAGCTACACGTGCCGCCATCCAATTTGGTTTTGACTGACTTGTCCTAGAAGCCAAGTCAGTCTTTTAATCATAACATATAATGATTTGAGGGGCCCGACCAATAAGCAAATAGGCCCGTAGAAAGCAGAGAAACAGCCCCTTGAGCCTCTCTCTCTCCTCTCTCCCCCGCCCCTCCTCACTCTCTATCTCGGCCCTTTGGAAGAGAATCAAAATGACCCTGTCATCAAGCCTCTCTCTTGGAGATGTTAGAAGCAAAAGAGTTCATGCGTCTATGCATAGGTGGATCTCGATCTCGATCATCCAAATTTCTGTAGCTACCGTTTCTTGGGAGATACTGGTTATGCCTATCTTCATCAAAATCGGGCTTCATGCCCGGTCTTGACCTGAAGCCCCTTGTATTATTAGAGTTTTTTATCGAGGTGCTAGAAGAGGAGCCCTTGCCAAGAGGCAAGAATTCCTTGGGGATGCTATCCATGTCCACATAGCATTTCCGTGACTTGGCATCCTCTATCAGCGCACCCCAGTCCTCGGACTGCATCAGAGCATTTGCATTTCCCACTACCTGTAAAAAAAAAATACAAAGTATGATGCATTTATTAATAACAAAAACAAAACAATAAGAAGGCACTCTGGTGCAATAGAAACCATCGTATGGCTCATTTCAGAAAATTCATATTGTTCACTAAGGATAGGGAATGAGCAATGGTCTTTACTTCCACCAAATTCCACAAAAGAACACATCCTGAGTTCCCATTGGGTACAATACAGTACTGATTAAAGGGTTAAAACACTTTTAACCAAATCCATTAGTCATATTGTACAAGTGCTGGTCCAAGAAACATGAAACTAACATACAATGACTGACAACACACACCAGAGAGGATAATGATGACCAAGACTTACCCAAAGTGCCCTGCGTGCCCGAGTGAGAGCAACATTCATCCGTCTAATATCAGCCACAAACCCAACTCCATGGTTAGATGCACGCACACATGACATTATAATCACATCCCTCTCCTGCCCCTGAAATGCATCCACTGTGTTTATATAAATATCCTTACCTTCCTCTGTCCCCATGACCTCCTCAAACTCCCTCTGCAAGCACTTTAGTTGCAACTTGTAAGGGGTGATTATCCCCACTGTCACCTTCTTGCCCCCTCCATTGGCCTTGACAAATTTCTGCAGATGCTCATACAGCCTGAGTATGAACTGCGCTTCATGTATATTTTGGAACGATGCAGACCCGCCGCGATGCGACTCACGTCCATGTGTAACATCATAAAACACATAAGGTTTGAGCATGGAGTCTCTGTAGTATGTCTCGTCAGGTAGAGTCACAATGCTATCGCTGTCGGTTAGCCGTCCCTGGTAGAAATACCTTGAGGGGAAATCACGTATTTGTGGGTGCATTCGGTATTGGACTGATAATAGTAGGGTGGGGCAGCCGGCCAGCTGGAACCGCTCAAAGAGACTCCTACTGTACATGAGCGTGCCAGCTGCTTTGCTTATGACTGTTGCTGGTAGCTGTTGTGGGTCTCCAACAAGCACACAGCGGGCAGCACCGAGTGAAAGGGGCGGCAATATAGCTACCTCACTGGCTTGAGCCGCCTCATCTATGACAACCATATCGAATCCATGATTAAGACGGGAAAATAATTTCCTCCCACTACTGGAAACAGTTGTAAAAACAATTTCAGCCTCATTTGCAAAGCTCACTTCCAGGTTAGCCCTAGTTTCCTCCAAATTGAAGCTACTGCCTGGTCGAAACCGAGACTCCAAAAGCAGAAGTCTTGACATTTCAACGAGTACCTTATCCCTATTCTCCACCGCTGCAGCTAGGTTTTGGAGCAACATATCTCGGTTGTGGTCTCGTGCGGCCAGAACCTCTGGATCAACCCCAACAGATCCTTGTGACCTTCCATGTGCCGCCGCCACACTAAGCTCTCTTTGTAACAATGCGATCTGTTGTGACAGCTGTTGCTCTCGAGCTTTCAGTTGGTGCAGCCAGCTAATTACCTCGTCACGACCTTTCATAAGCAACTGCTCTGTTCGCCGCTCAACTGACACAGCTTGGGCTGCCCGGGACTGTGAGTCAACCCCCACACGGGCCACATCGGGGCGATAAAGCTTCATCTCTCCATCTATGAAGCCCCGTTCAAGCACACGTGACAAAAGTTCATCAGTCGCAGCATTTGAGGGCGCGCATACGAGCATTCTCGGCTTAGGGCACAGTTTTGGCAATGTACGAAAGAGATTCTGGTCCATACTCTGGAGTACCTCATCGATAGAGCCAGTACCGACATGTTCTGAAATGTTGGGAGCACCATTCAGTTGTTTATAGCTCTCAGGTGCAAGTTTCTTGAGCAGAGCCGCATAATAATGCTGATATTGCACTAAATGGATAACATTTAGCATGCCCCATACTGTATGGGTCTTGCCAGTACCAGGTGGGCCCTGGACGAGGGTGAATGGCCATGGTTCTTGCCTCTTGGCAGTCCCATTGGATGTCCCGGCAGCAGTATGTGTTGCAGCCCACTGTATGGCAGACAGTTGGGGCGCATTGAAACTACGGCGCAGGTGGTCGATGAAATTTTCAGTGAAACAGTCAGGTAGAGAGGGGGTCTGTTCTTCATACTTTGGAAAGTGTTCTGGACTAGGTTTCAGGATTGCAGATTGCATCTGTGGATATGTAAAAGCGGATAGTTAGTAACTTCACTAGTTTCAGAAGCTAAGAAACTGATCCAATTATAAAGCAGCAGCACTGGACCTAACAGGTTACATGGTTCAGTTTTGCTTCGGTACTATGACTCAAATTATTTAAAATTAATTTGCTTTGTTTGTCCCTCGATTATATATTAAGCCACAATCAGGCATCTTATAAACCAATCATTACTGCTTACAAAAGGTGCAATCCTTTGGATAGTCCAAAGGGCTATTCAGCCCTGGGGCAAATCTGCACCAACAATATTTGCTATATTAAGTGCATCCTAACCAACAATGGTCTTCTTAACTAATCACAAGTCCCAAACCAGTAGTAAACAATAAAAACGCATTGCTAATAATGCAAATCTTTTCTAAATTGGTGAAGCAAGTTATCTGTTTAGAATTCGTGAAACAACTCATCTGAAAAATCTTATTAAGATACAATCCCTTCTTAAAATATATTACCCATTAAATAAATACAATTCTGATTCTTTTCCAGATTCAAAAGAATCAACAGAATCTGAGTCAGTAGTACTGAAATTCTGTGTGTGAGTCCTTGAAGAGCTACCTGAACATTGAGGCGGCGAAAGGCATGCAATGCCACGTACTCACGTTGAGTTGTCGCAAGGGTCCCGAGAATGGAAAGATACCACATGCTCTTCGGTTGAAGTCTCCTCAGTATGTGATTCTCATCCATTTTGCTATTGATTTAAAAAAAAAAAAAAAAAAAGACAACAGATGAGAGTCAAAAACATGTAAATTACCAAATCAAAATATCATGCTTGACGACAAACAAACAAAAACAATGGAAAGTGGTTCACCCTAATTTCACGAGTATCTCACCAAATGATGGCAGAGAAAAAGACCTGGGAAAACAAATACCTGATAAAAGAGGTATCAGGCCTGACTGGCAAGATACTGAATCAGGACAGTACAAGATTTCCCTGAATGAATGATTAACCTCATTAGCCCAATTACACCTTACCAGTAAAACTGTGTAATTAAGCCACTCTGCAACTTCATCACTTCAATGTACCGTCCTTTTTACTGTTTATTAAACAAGCTATGAAATCTAGTATTACTCTAAATGATCTGGTACAATAACTAATAATGCCACTTCAGTAGTATTACACTCAGATAATACAGCTTTCTACCATGCACACAAAAACTAAAAATAAATAGAATAGAAATAATAATACCTAGAATCTAAATCTCCAATATAGAAATGAAAAATTGCACCAGGAGGGTCACGTGTGTCAATAGGAGTGTGCCGCCTAACAGTACCAGCCAACCGTCCTGAACTTGCCTCTGGATCCAGGTCATCATTTGATGAGTTCGCTCTCCTGGTAGATCTACTTGCTTGGACTGTCAAAAAACCACAATCAATCCACAAAGGGCATATTTAGAACCTATATGAATACCTTGCACTTGTTTAAGGGACAAAGCCAGGTCAGAACACATCAGAAATTAAAAAATATGAATGGAGCTGGTTCACATATACCTAAGGTGTCTAACATAGCCACGAGATGAACATATCGTATAATCTCTCTTTCCTTATTTGCTTGTCTCCACAAGTGCTCAACAAAACTAAAGCGAATGGCCAAATAAAATACAGAGGAAGAAAGCACGGTATGAATTTAGTAAAATAGAGCAAGACTAACCTGAACCAGGCCTAGATGATGTCAAAACTGCAACGTCGCCTTCTTTAAAATTCCACTTGCACTCATATGGAGGAAGAAGTATAATGTCGTACCACCCTAAAAGAACATGTATTAAATCAATATAAGTGTATATTTCAAGAAAATCATGGGAAGTACAAAAATGTTTCTGAACTTGTGCCTCTTGCCCTGAACTTTTGATCCTTCAAATGAAGCCACTAAGCACTTAAATTTGGTCAATGGGGCATGCCAATAGTTTTCCTACAGGTGATAGCACCGCTTTATATCTGATGTGGATAAATGTGGATAAATAGACACATACCCCAGTTTATAAAGAATAATCTACAATTCTGGTCATATGACTTCAAACATTAATCATAGAGGTGACTGCCAGAAGGTAATTAAATAACAAAAAACAGAAGTTCAGGATACCATTAAACAAAACTACAATTTTCTAATGTTACTGAAAGTTACGGACTGTTTTGTTTTTCTTTTAAATTTTGTAATTAAAAGACATCCACTGGCTTAGAGTGACTATAGGCATATTTATAACATTGCAGTTTATGGCATTAATAATTTTATAATATTGTGTAAGACATAAATATAGCCCCCTGAAACACCACTACTAAGTACTGTTTTTATCAAAAGCTTGAAATGAACTCGAGCCCAGTGATCACAAACATGTCATGAAGCACTTTGTTGGGTCAACATTATAATGTTTAACAGAAATACTCATTTTTTA
>JAJGRW010000181.1:0-75498 GCA_025461045.1 Carex parvula
AACAGTAATTCGGACAGCCTGAATACTCAAGTCGACATCGTTCCTCATGTGAGGGGATACACTCGGCAACCATAGCAGCTGACAACTGGACGTGATCTGTTCTTGTCGCATTCTGCGGGCATGAATGTTGTGTTGGGCATTTGGAGACACGCCACTGTGTTCCATAACCGGTGGCCTGCGAGTATGTACCACCCACAGGTAACTGGTCCTTGCACTGTGAAACCATTCTTGTGCGGTCACTGTGCGTAGGTTTTACCTCTTTGTTTGCAAAGGATGTGAAACCTGGCAATTGCGCTCTTCATTTCCTCTTTTGAGTCATATGTTTGTCCCTCGGACAATTCATTCTCATGCTTTGCCCTACTTCAAACAACCCGAATTGGCTTCCATAAACCCCGATGTGTCGGTGAAAGCCTGATCGGGTGCTGAAACCCGCGATCCATTATCTGAAACCCGCGATCCATCTTGAATTTCCTTGATATTCCGAGCACAGGCTCGGTATCTTCCTGGTCAGAATAATCGCTCATACCCTCAGGATCAATATGAACCCCAATTTCCTCTGCCTCTAGTATTTCCGGATCCACTTCTTCATCAGATTCATCCGGATTACAAGTTTGACCCCAATGAGCGGTCCGACTAGATGAAGGCTGGTCAGTCTGTGATGGGGCCTGACGGGGAGGGGTCGGTCTCTCTGAACTGGGGCCTGACTACTGGACGGTTGGTCAATTTGGACAGGGGATGGACTAGAGCCGGATGAGTTACCCCGACTTACGACCCTGGATTAACCTCTGACTGGGTTTCGAACGCCGAGCTCTGGTAACCTCCACATATAGGTCAATTATCTGTATGCACCCCCAGGAAAAACTCATGGTTTGGTTATACAATACCTGCCAGACTCCCTCATTCTGAATTGGAAATAGTTGGAACCAGGTTGTGCCGAACTAGTCGGCATGCTAATTTTGGCATCAATTTTAAGGTCATACTGACCCTGATCCAACCCCAAATTCTGACATATACCTTGATTTAAGTCCCAAATAATTCATACCTGGCAATACCGGGATCACAGTAACAGGTCCAATACTGTAGTAAACCCATTAGGACCTGTTAATACATCCCCACCAGTGTAGATGGATACCATAAGAGCCATTTTTTCAATTCAATACAGAAGAAACCTACAATTAAAATTAACTAAATTAATTATTTTAAATTAATTATTCTAATTAAATTATTCTAATTTAATTATTGCTAAATTAATTATTCTAATTAAATTACTAATCTACTGAAATAAAAATAAAAAATTTAAAAGAAGAGAGAAAAAACTTACAGATAACTCAGGAGAGAAGGTGTGAGAGTGTGAAATGAAATTTCGCTGTCATTTTCGGAATATAAAGAACAGGGGCCGCTCCGGCATAGTGCGGACCCGGGTCCGCTCCGGCATTCTGCGGCCTCCCCCAAATGGGTCCGCTCCGGCATTCTGCGGCCGTGTTAGATATGGAATTGACCAGAAACAATGGTTATTTTATTAATTTATTTTTTTAAAATGTTATAAATAAAAATTTCGGCACATTATTGTGTATGCGTCACAAGTAGTTAATGAACAATTTGTTCTTGAAAACTAATAAGTTTAAAGACGAACATTTTTCTTACACGGACTAAATATATATTATTTTTAAAGAGTAAATGAGTACTTTCTAAACTTAAAATGAGTTTTAATAAAAAAAATTAATGAATTTTGTCAATTTGCGAGTTTTTAAATTTATAAGGGTATATATGCTATTATGAATTTTAGATGGGAAAATACGTAGTTTTAAAAAATTTGAGAGGTATAGTAAAATTCCATTATATCTTAAAAATATTCTGACACTGTCTATTAAATTCATATTTTTCTGACCAAAATTAAATTTAGTCTCAGTCCTATAAATTTTCATTTTTGAAATTATCAATGACCTTGACTCAATATATCTCGACTCAATTTTAAGTTAATTGTTTTAACCAATTAATTTATGCGTCTAGGATAAGTTCTAACAAGTAGTAACACGCTCTACCTCTACACACAAAATATACTTCATTATTCGTACGTATATAAAATAATTTGAATTACGTTTTGTATTTATTAACGACAGGCAAAAAAAAAAAAATGATACACAACCTGCATAAACAAACAGAAGAAATTTCTTCAATCAATGCTCTTCGGTTTTCTCTCCTGAAATTTAATCCCAAAATTGCAAAAGGAGGGAAAATGCATCGTTTCGTAATTTGGTGTCACGGAGGTCGATGAGGCGTTACGAGTTAAATAAATTTTATATATAAACAAAACACTTGTCTTAAACAACAAATGGTGAGATGGCCGAGTTGGTCTAAGGCGCCAGATTAAGGTTCTGGTCCGAAAGGGCGTGGGTTCAAATCCCACTCTCGCCATTTCAATTTTTTTTTTGTTTTTCGGAATTGGGCCTTGGGCTTGTGCATTTTAAATGAATTTAAAAATGGATCTTTGATGTATGGGCTTTCGTTCTCTTGAGTGTTTAAAAAGAAAGGAAAATGGAATTGGGCTGGTTCTTTGAATAGCTGACAAAGAGATTTAGCAGAGTCAGAATATAGGAGGCCAGCATTATTGTGCTTTGAGACATATAAAAATATTTAAACGGTTCAGTATTTCTACACATTAACTCAAATTCTGAGATATATCACGGAATGCGAATTCGAATTGGCATCAGCTTTTCCAAAGAGAGTATCAAATAGGGCTGAAAACAGATGCGGAAATATCCGCTCTGAATTCGCCCCAGATATGAATTCGGATAAACAGAGGATAATTTCATGGATTCAAATTCGGATATTCATTAAACGAGAACAAAAGATTCAAATCCGAATTCGGATAATTTTTCTAATGATGGGTCAATTTTTTTTTAGTGTCTATTTGAAATTTGGCATGATCTCGGCCGTTTCAAGGATCCGGTTCTTTTAATTTTAATTATTTTTCAACCAATATTTTTTATATTTAGAATAATATCTGAATCAATTTTCCTGAACATAATTTTCAAAAGATATCAGTTAAATTTAACCTCTAGCAATTAATGAAACAATAGCAAGTTATAAAACCAAATCTAATTCCTTGTCGGAATTGATTACATAATATGTAATATATCCATTGCATGATGAATTTTCTAAAATAAACAAAGTAATTTTTTCCATTCTCTTTCCTTTTTATTCTTGAGAAAAAGGGATCTGAACCACATGACACTTTTTTTTTCAATTTTTTTTTTAGATAGAACAATTTTCATACTCTTGTCTGGAAAAAATAACATGTAATATCGTATTTGGACTTACTCATGAGAATTTCTAGCTCTGTTCATGTTCGTATACCAAGTAATTTTATAAATTCACTAGACCTTTTATTAGGAAAATAAATTAACTACACTTCATCAAATAAATATTTTAAATAATTTTATGAGTGAATAAATATTATAAAAACGATTGTGCTGCAAAAAAGGATTTCAGCATATTTCTTCTCCTATGTAATTTACAGATAAATCTAAAAGCACGAAACCAGCGTATTTTCGAAACCATCCGTAAAAATTAACTTCATCGTAAATTATTAGTGTACATAAATTTCTGAATCCAATCATATAAAAAAAATCCTTCTTCCTAACGAGTGACAATTTGCTACCAAAATATCAAAGCAGGAAATATTTTGTTAAAATAAAATTTTGAAATAAACATTTGAGAAACGAAATTGATAAAGCTTACAAATATAGAAAACTAAACTATAAGAATGTTATTCAGAACTCGTCATACAAAAAGAATGAGAAGAGATAATGAGAGAGGAGAGAAAAATATCTTACAAATTTGGATCGACTAATTGTTCTCAAACATCAATTTCTAGATTTTTTTTTTTAAAACCAATTGCCGCGACTATTGTTATCAAAATCATACAAGTTATCGACCCTATTATATTTCAGATCAATGGTTTACTAGTCGGACTGGTGAGTCAACTGATTCAACACCTGATTTTTTAATAACACTAAATTTATTAATAAATAGCAATGTTATTCTTCAAATAAAATAAAAGTATTGGTCCTCGATTAATTCAACAACTGAAACGATCTTTGGTTTTTTAAGAAAAAAACAAGCAAAATTGATCCCCATTTAATTTTTAATTTTTTTATATTTATATATAATTTTTTATATAATTCGAGTATAATGTTATGGGTACTGTAAAATTGACTCTCATTCGCAGCATGAAAATTTTATATGATCGACTATTATTCACGTTTGATCTCCATAATTTGAATGTCTAGCTCCGTCCCTGAGAAAGAAGAGAATATGTTGAAGTTCGGTAATTCAATTATGGTGTTGATTGAAGAATCATGACAGTTGCTTTTGTGGAGAAGAAATTAAAAGCTCAAGAATTACATATATACGAGATATGAAACTTTTCTGATGAATTTATGGTTTAGTTGTTTTAATTACTTTGCTATAAAATTATACTATATATATGGTAATTAATATACCTACTATTTTGATTTTCCCAAAGAAAAGGAAACAGAGAAGAAAATATAGATAGATATTAATATACATAAAATATTTATTTTGAAAAGTAAATAATTACAAAATAACAAATTTGTCTAAATAATTAATATATTTGAATGTGTTGTGTTAATAAAATAATTAGTGTTGTTAATATCATCACCCACCTCCAATCTGTGGTGCTTCATAATGTCCAAAAATGTTGCAATTTTAGTGCCAAAAAGAGCACAGAGAAATTCACCTCTAATCTTTACTAAAAAGAAATATTGACATAAATGTTGCAATTTTAGTGCCAAAATGAGCACTCCTGATTAAGGAAATAAAAACAAAATATAATTTCTTGTCTGAATTAATTACATAATATTAAATACATCAAATGCATGATCAATTTCCTAACACGTCTTGTATAATGTAATTCTAACACTATAAATTCTCCTGAGCAACAACAAAGAAATTCACCTCCAATCTGTGGTGTTTCATATTTTTTTTTTTTCCCCCAAATACATCCATTAAGCGCTATCACAAACATGAATGTTAGAATCAAAGCACTAATGTATAGCAGCAGTCACCCATTGCACAACCGTGAGTTTCAAGTGCAGATTAATGCTGATGATACTATCTCTACGCTAAAAAATAGAGTCCGTCAGCAAACAGGGATGCAATCAATAAAACAAGTTCTTAAAAAAGATGGCAGGGTGCTTTACGACTCTCAGACCGTTGGATCTTACGACATTGAAGAAGGCAATGAGATTATATTAACAATGAGTATGGTCTCTGGTTCCTGGTAGTCATTTCCAAACTCTCTCTCAAAAAAAAAAAAAAATGTGGTCTCTGCTTCAAAATAGATTTTAATGCTTGAGTTAGTGTTATGTTAGAAGTTCAATAATTAATGTTTAGTTGCTTTATTGCTTGGTCAATAATTTTTATTATATGCATCTTCAAGTGGATATAATTATATGTGCTGCTGCTGTTGTTAATTTTTTCTGTTTTCACTATTATGTTTTACATAATTTCATTAATTATTGTCACTTGTTGCGAATTTTAACTACAATATTAATTGGTTCGGTAATTCTTCCATTTTCTAAACCCGCCGTGCATACAAAACACCTTTCGTGTATTCAACAATATTATTAAAAACAATATCTCAAATTCTCAATGCAGGAAAAACTGGGCAATCATTCTTTGAAGAAAAACTCTTGCAAGTTTAAAAACTTTGCAGGGCCGACTCGTAAAATAAGGAAATTATTTACAGAATGTATGACGTCTATCGTGTAAATTTGGTGTAGCAAGCGGAAATATAACAATGTTAAGTCTTATACAGAGAAATTACATAGATAACGATACATTGATCGCCAGACCCGCTTTCTACCGATAACCTTGCGGTGTCGCTTGGTGGTTGGCCAGGGCCGCCAGGCCAGCCATAGCGGGTCCCAGTAGAAGCAGGGCCCCACCTCGCAATCTCTCTCTCCTCTTCTTGTTGATCTTTTGTAGCCAGTGTAATAAAACGCGGTTTATGCAGCCGCATATGCGTATGCGGTTGGCAACTGCATATAAAATCAAAATGCAATTCCGCATATGCAACCACATATTGCTTTGTGCAGTCCACATATAGTATTATGCAGTCCATATAAATATTTTATTATTTATTAAAAAAATCCAAATTCATTCGCATCTAAAAAAATTATTAATAAAAACGGATTGGATATCCGGTAATAACCAAAACCCAAACCAAATACCCATCCGGATGAGAGTCCAGTTGAGTGGGTTTTCATGCTAATCTCCAGCTGCATCTATAGGCAGGAGAGCAATGATTATTTATTTCGTAGGTGATATGGGACTATAAAAGAAGATTATAAACCGGACCAGTTGGGCGCTTGGGCAGCATGACCATCGGAAAAGTCAAACCAATGTTGGGACTTGGGACTGCATATGCGCCAATTAAACATGAGCATCGGAAATCAAATGGAAATTTGTATAGCCTCGTACCTAAAACCAATGTTGGACCATAAAGATAAATAATAAAATAATATTTCTTTGTCTTGCACAGTACCAATTTATTATAGCATTGTTTCATGCATTAATAATTAATTAATGATCATTGTTTCATGCACCATAAATTTTTAATTGCATATTTGCATTATAAATTTTTATTCATTTAATTAACAGAAAGACTGTGACATTAATAATTGCATATTATGCTATATTTTATTTGATTATTTTTTTTAAATCCGTATATATAAGTCCGCATAAAAATCCGCATATGCGGCCGAATACCGTATATGCGGTATGCGGTGGCCTTCCGCATACCGCATGAAAACAGCATTTTATAACCTTGTTTGTAGCTATGTACCGTTTGAAGTACGAAAATATGTAACTCTCGAGTCTCAACCCGTTATTTATCTGTTGTTCACTCTCTACACATTTGTCTGCATAATCGTATCCTTATTAGGGGGCGACCCAAAAGAAAATTAATTTCAACAACATTTCACAAGGTTTGGCTCTTCCCAACTGTTGTCCACAAATATAGGTATCTTCAGGGTTTTCTTACAAAATTCCCAGTTCTTCTAGAAATTTATGTGGCCCGTACAGTTCGTCAAACAACCCAAACCAGGAAAATCCCCAACTCCAGTTTCCAGTTTCCAGTTCTCTCTCCTTCTCTAATGGCTTCAACCACCACCGCATCAGCGAGAACGCCGCTGAGACCATCTCTTCCTCTCTGCTCATCTTCTCCTAGAAACTCTTTCAAAATCTCCGCTTCTGCGCTCTCTTCTAGAAGCTTCCCTTCGCTGCGCTCGTGCGCCACTCCTTTCTCCCATGCGCACCGACGATCGAGGCCTGTCTCCGTTCGGTGCAGCTCCGGTAACCCCACCTCTCTCCCTCCCTCATTTTTTTTCTCTAGGAGCTATCAATTTTTGCTAGAGATGGTTCTACCAATAGCATTCGGCACTGCAACTTAATCATGTTGCAAACTTTTGGAAGGCCCGTGAAGGCGAATTTTAAATTTACGATGTCGGATGGACTTCTGAAAGGTTAATTAGAATGAAATGGCAGAGAATCATGAATTAAGTTAGCTCTTGAATCAAGTCCTTTAGTTTCCGTGTATGGTACATTATATTTGTACTGGCCTCATGAATTAAGTTAGCAGCTCAACTGTAGTGACCTATGTACAATATGATATTTGATACCAGTCCAGCAGGTAGTGAGTAGGGACACTGCTAAATCTTCTTTCAAATTTAGATTGTTTTCCTTCTGTTTTGTTAATTGCTGCTGAATTACTGATATTTTACTACAGTACACTAGACAAAACTATAGATCCAACAACTCGACGTGTTTCAACCAGACCCGACCTGACCTGACCTGGAGGATACTAGCTATTTCCTACTTTTTCTTTAATTTTAAATCACTAGAATTGATACAAGGTCTCATTCTTTTTCTTTTCTTTTTGTATTCGAGGAATTATGAGTGAGCATCTTATAAATTTCTGGCAGCAACATAATTTTTTATGTAATTGCCCAAAATGATATAATGTTCATATAGAATTAAGTGTGTATTGTATAGATATAAGAAAAAGAGGATGTATCACTTGACAAACATTTATTTTGACAATCTTCAGAAATAATATTTAAACATGATATCCAACGTTTTAAACACGATGTATAAGTGTTGTGTATATACGTAAAATTTAATATATTGCCTCACCATTAAGATTGCTTGGTTAGGTCAAATTGACACCCCTGAACAAAACATTTAAAAAGAGGTATAAGCTGCAATGAAATGTGAGAACCCTTTCCTAGATTTTACAGTCTTTTGGTAAACTTATGCTCAAAATATGCAGGATTGAGCCCAGAGTTGAAATCAACACTGGACAAGGTGGTCAATTCCCATAAAGTCCTCTTGTTCATGAAGGGCAACAAAGACTTCCCTCAGTGTGGCTTTTCTCACACAGTTGTGCAAATATTGAAGTCCCTGAATGTACCTTTTGAAACCCTAGATGTGCTCTCAAATGAGGCATTTCGTCAGGGTCTGAAGGAGTACTCAAGCTGGCCTACTTTTCCACAACTGTACATTGATGGCGAGTTTTTTGGAGGTTGTGACATCACTGTTGGTGAGTTATTTGCTTTTTGGGGGTTTGATTTGCAAACTTTATGAGCTTATGTTTTTTCAGGAGTTCCGCAATGAGTATAAATGTTTAATCATAGTCAGAAACAGGTTCCTCTTTTTTCGGAGACTCAGAAATGGTTTTTGACCTTTTAAGTTTGTTTGAATGGAAAAATTTATGTTATAGGCTTATAGCTAAAATAATATATTGACAATTTGACCCTATTCTAGCTTATTTTTTTTGTCTTAAGCTTAAATTGACAGAGATCAAGCAAACTGATCAATAAACTGTGTTCCAGCTTCCATAATAGACTAGATTTACCAGTATAGTTGTTAGGTATCTGCTTATGCCCTTAAAATGTTGGGTGCTAATTCGGGATACAAAAAAACTATTGGTTTGTTAGCAAGTATTGTGAAAAGTTGTGTACTACTTGCAACTAAAAAGAATAAAAGAGAGTTCTTCCATTTTCTGTCAGTGTCATTTTTATGTAAAAATATTGTTTTGTTTCGCAGAAGCATACAAGAGTGGAGAGCTGCAGGAGCTCTTGGAGAAAACAATGCTTTCTTAACTAGCAATTAATGTAATGTTTGTTCTCCAGTGTTATACTTCTTTCGCATATATTCTCAGAAAAGTTTCAAACATGTCATGTAAGCTATTCATCATTGAAATTAAAATTGGAACCTGATTTGATACCTTCTTCATTAGTTGGTCCAATAATTTAGACCAATAAACATGGTTTTCATGTTGTTAAATGTCGAGAACTTAAATTATACCTAATGATACAGCTCTACTGGTTGCTTTACAGTTGAAATGTCTTGGAGAAAACAATGTTTTCTTAGCTAGCAATTAATGTAACTTCTGTTCTCCAGTGTTATACTTCTTTCGCATATCTTCTCCAAGAAGTTTCAAGCATGTAATGTAAGCTATTTATCATTGAAATTTAAATTGAACCTGATCTGATAACCTTCTCCAATAGTTGGCATATAATTTAGACCAATGAACTTGGTTTTTTTGTTGTCAAATTGTCAAGAACCAAAATTTAACCTAATGATACAGCTCTAGTGTTTGCTTTACATTGAAATGTCCTGGAATAAGTTTGATTCTATTACAACGTATTATTTTGTTTGTTCGACATTGAACTTGGATGCATAATGCCATACATTCAAGCTAATAATTTTTTTAAGAAAGAACCAGACCTTTTCAATGTTCTTGTAACTTTTGGTACATACCGGGAAGTTGTAAATAAGCTAACCAAATTAATTGTGTTTGTACTACACAAGTTCTAGTACATTGACTTCCTTAATTTGTGTAAAATAAATTTAAACTTTATAAATGTTCAACGTGCATGCTTTTCGTGCAAACAAAAAGATGAAGATCAACTGGTAAGACTAGAAATTTGAATTTTATTGTTTGAAATATTAGTGCAAGAAAGATGTTTTTTGTCAACTTGTAACTTGAAAAAATTATGACAGCAAAATCTCGCTCGATAGAATATAAAATGTCGCATAACACGTATAAATTGTGTGGATGAAAAGTGTATTAAACAAAAAACTGGTGATCATTTGGATTCCGATCACCAATCCACGATGACTCTCAAGATTTTTTGTTTTTACTCTCGG
The DNA here is from genome assembly GCA_025461045.1 of Carex parvula. NCBI lineage: Eukaryota > Viridiplantae > Streptophyta > Magnoliopsida > Poales > Cyperaceae > Carex > Carex parvula. The sequence continues at coordinate 10,240 of JAJGRW010000181.1, forward strand.
TTGCTATAAGTCTTATTACAAGTGTATTTGCATGAATGTAACTCGGTCAAATTGGCCAGTGCCGCTGCCTTTCACAATACCTAGTTCATGATTGAAATAATTTGACAGTATCTAAAATTTATAAGTTAAATATAGTTCTTTATATTATAACGCAAATAACATAGAAAAATATTGCTAAATTTACAAAAATAAATAAATAGTTTGTTAATAATACGAATAATTTAAAATAATTTTGTATTGTTAGCACAATTCGTTAAATTGAAAAATAATTCAAAACGATATTAAAATTATATTTCAAATATTATACAGATAAATTTTATTTTTGTATTAATTTGGCGTCTTGTGACAATAGTTGCATCGTGACAACTAATTTCTAGTCCGTATCCTCCCAGTGATTACAATTAGCTATTATTAAATTCTGAAATTCGGTGTTTATTTAGATACAGAGAATCCGTTGAGATTCGCGCCAACTTAAAACCGACGACTGAGATTTAGTTTTACTCGGTCAGTTATTGCACTGGATCTGAATTCACTAATTTCAGGCACGAAAAGAATATATATTGTTTCGTTGTTTGTAATTTTTTTTTCTGACAATAGTAACTCGTGTCAGTGTACCGTCTAAACAGAGTTTTCATGCTCACCCGTCCCGTCCTGAAAAAACCCTCCTGATACACTTGGTTCAAACATTCCATCTCACGAAAGAACTGCGAAACCCAACTCTCAGTTTACGTCTTAGTGTATTGCAAACGGGCTGGGCCGGTCCGGACCTAGTGGTCATGGTTCTGCACAGTTCACGGTTTCCACGGATCCACGAGTCTACACGGTCCAGGTTCGGTGGATCTGACTTAAAATGGTTGGCCCAAACCCGTGATAGGACCATGGTCTAGTTGATCATTGTCCGGTCCGGTCCGGTCCGTACGGATCCACAGGTCTATTTTTTTGTTTTTTTAAAAGGTTAAATTGTTAAATAAATAAAAAAATCAGTTTATCATGGTTTTGACCACGGTCCGGTCCGGTTCTGCTCCGGTTCTGCACGGTTTTGACCATGGGTTATCATGGCTTTAGTCCAGTTTATCACGGTTTAGGCACGGTTCGGTCCGAATTTAGTCTGGTTATGATCTAGTACGGTCCACGGGTTTAGAACCGCCCGGGTTAGTCCGAGTCTAGTGGAAAAAACACACCAAAAACTGTACTAAAACCAGAGGTGTATCCTCGGTCCAAGCCGGTCCGGGTTTTGACCATAGTCAGAGTCAGTACGAGTCGGTTTCACGGATCGTCCGGTCCGGTCCTGCACCAGCTGGTTTTTTTCAAAACACTAATTTACGAGGACCGTCTTTTTCATTTTCAAAGCCCAGGCAGTTCGATTTATAAAGAACGATCATAGCCGTCCAAATGGCCATGCTGTAGCTCACGTTTTCCTCCACGTTTGTCGGACAAATCCTCTTAAATGTAAGTGCACCCGGAGCACAATATGTGGGGAACTTAAAGTGGGTCCCACGGATGATTCCGCGTTCACTTATTTTCCGGGTAGCTGAAGTGTCCCAACTCCCAAATGTCACTTTATAACTCGCGCCTCGTTTCCATTCCACATTTCCACCTCAGTTTCTTTCTAGCGACTCGTCGGATCTCCCTTTTTTTCGCTAAAACCCTCTCTACCTGTTTCTCCACAATATTGCCTTGATTTCTATAGAAGATGAGGTACTACGACGAGGAAGAAGAAAGGGACGGAGAAGGAGTCGATGGAGAAGAGGAAGGAGGTGAGCGTGAGAAGCGGCGATCTCTTATGCACACGATATTTTCTTGGTCAATTGAAGAAACAATGGACAAAGATCTATATCGAGGCAAGGTATCAGTAATATCTCTTCTACATTGAACGATTTCTCACTTTTTCTTTTCACTCGCTTTCAACTTGAATATGAAATACTTAAAAGGTCGAGTTATCATTGTTATTGCGCTCCATTCCAGTGAACTTGGAATTCAAAACGATTTAGCAGGTGTTATTTCAATTGGGGATTTATAATTCAGTAATGTCAGAAGATCAATATTCTTCAAACTTGGTTATTTTAGTGAATTTTATGACTAACAGGTCAATTGAATTATTAATGAGCACTGCTTCAAATCTCTTAATGATTCTCCGTTCATTATAAGTAATACTGTTGTGCTTATTAACTATGTTAGTCAGTTTATTTAAGGAAAAAAGCTACAAATAGTTGATTAATGAAACTGGCAATTAGTTCTTTCTGTTTAGCATTTATTTCAGTCGGATCATTAAGTTATACAGAAGTACCAAAATGAGACAGTGTCTGCAGCACTATTACCAGTATAATAAGGGTATGAGCTCTGGTATCGTGCTACTTATCAGTTTTATTAAGAGTGAATAAAACATTGCATACTTTCAAGATTCAAATGTAAAATCGAAGCTAACCTTATTAGAAACAATTAAGCTCCACAGTAACTATTCCTTCGATTCCATGCACTGATGTCAAATCAAAACTTTAATATTGTTCTCCAATATAATAATGTTATTTTAAATGCAGGTATCTACAATACCAGAGTCATTCTCATCTTCAGAGCAATACATCAATTCTTTCTTCCCTCCTCTTATGGAAGAAGTACATGCCGACATCTCATGTAGCTTAGAGGCGGTATCTCAGGCACCTACTGCTAGTGTATTATGGATCCAACAGAGCAAACTCGACAAGTATAACAAATCAGCGCTATACGAAATGTCAATTGACATGGAGGGGAGTGTTGGGACACACACACCAAAGCCCGCTGACATCATTCTAATTTCTGAGAGTATTCGACCCAAGAATCAATCTCAGATAAGAAAGAATGCGAGCTCATGCACACTTGGTTGGGTCATCAAGGTAGAAAGAGGAAGGATTTTACATGTCAGGGCTTCAAGAAGAATTGACATAGTAGCCCCAGGAACTGAAAAAGAAAACAGATACTTACCTTTGACGAAAAATGAAGCTATGTTGCCTGATCAGGTGGTTGAAGTCAAAGAGTGCAGTGACTCCTCTAGTCATCCATTAGATGTTGAAAATTACATCAAATGGGCTGAGAAAACAGCTGAAGAATTTAAGGTTGTGGAAAATGAAGACAATCAAGAGAAGCCAAGGGAAAGTGAGGAAGCAGGTAATTTGCCCAAGTTTCGGTCTTTTTATGTGGTGTTTCTATCGAATGTGACGACTTATCATCGCACTTGGAAAGTACTTCGTACAGGCCTTTCAAAGGGCTCGAAAATTATTCAGAGCATTTTGGGTACTAATGTGAGTTTCTCTTGAGCTATTCTATTATGTAATGATCTATGTTCTATTGTTTTTCTGAGACTATAATCTAAATTTTTTGTGTTAGGAACTTGATGGATGCGAAACCTGTTCAGCAGTTACCTACGCAAATACACAAGAAGAAATGCGCCATTTTAAACTTAATCCGTCACAGTCCAAAGCCGCCTGTAAGCTGTATTTCGGCAAGCAACTGTTGGCATACGTCCTCGGTCGAGCTTGTGTGGGGCCCACCTGGTACGGGAAAAACGAGAACTATTGGTGCTGTTCTAAAGGTTCTTCTGGGAAAGACATGTAGAACCCTAACGTGTGCGCCAACCAACACTGCTATCATGCAAGTTGCCTCCCATCTTCTCTCGTTGGTCAATAATTCACAAAGAAGTGACACTTGTTACCTAGGTGATGTGGTTTTATTCGGTAACAAAGACCGACTGAAGGTTGATGAAGAGTTATCATCAATTTACGTAGATGATCGTGTGAAGAGGTTAATGGATTTTTTTCGTTCACAGACTGAGTTGAAAGATAAAGTGGGTTGCATGATACATATCCTCTCAAATCAACCACCTCTGTACAACACCTTTTTGGTATTGAAGAGAAGAGCTGACAACACTAGGTTGACTTTCAGGGGGTTTTTGATTGACCGGATTGATTCTGTGGCAAGAGACTTGAAGAATTATCTTGCTATGTTGAGGAATGATTTACCAAGTAGTTTATTTAATGAGAAGGGATTTCATGACCTAGTTCTCGCACAAAACATGGTTTATAAAATTGGAGAGTTACTTTGTGCCAAGTCCCTCCGTGACAAAGATTTGAGAGAGGCTTTTGAGAAATCCAATGAGGTTAAAGGGCTGGATATTGATTGGTCAGGTTCTGAGTTAGTCATGTTGCAGAAGGAGATATGCATTTGCCTCCAAACCTTAAAGAATGTTTTCAGGAGGAACTTGCAATTTTCACTTCCTGTCAAATTTGATGATCGGTCAATCAGGAATTATTGCATAGAAGAGGCAAAGCTACTATTCTGCACAGTTGCTTCAGCTTATGAACTGCATGAAAGAAAAATGGATCCCATTGAGATGCTAGTTATAGATGAGGCTGCACAATTGAAGGAATGCGAGGCACTGATCCCTCTCCAGCTTGTCGACATACGCCATGCCTTCTTAATTGGAGATGAGAATCAGCTAGCAGCCATGGTGAAAAGTCAGGTGGGTTTTACTTGGTATATGAAACAGTTACCTAAGAGATAAATTTTAGTTTTGAGTAATGTTTTGGGAGTTACTTTGCTCTCTTTTGATATTCATTTAAGCATCGATTCTGCTATTGAGCAGGAACAAACTAGACCAAAAGAAACTACTACTGAAGTCCCTTGGTTGTCGGGACTCTTAGGTTGTGCCCGAAACAAACTAGCCCAAAAAAAGCATCTAACTTTGTCCTAAACTCTTATATTCAAGTACATTTTCTTATTTTTTTAATAATTTCTAGATGCTCTAGACTTTTGGTTTTTCTCACAAGGGAATAAGTGTAACTTTTCCAAACTACTAATCTCAACAGATATCTGAAAAGGCTGCTTTCGGAAGGAGCCTCTTTGAGAGACTGAGCTTGACAGGCCATAGGAAGCACCTGCTCAATGTTCAATATAGAATGCACCCACGCATCCATGAGTTTCCAAACAGGAAGTTCTATTCGGCCCGAATATCAGATGGACCCAATGTCACACACGAGAGCTATTCTAGGAGTTACCTCAAAGAGCCGATGTATGGTGCTTACTCGTTCATTGATATAGTGAATGATAATGAGACCTCTGACCAGCTCGGGCAGAGCTGCAGGAATTTGGATGAGGTTGCAGCTGTCCATCATATCATCAAAAGTCTCGCTGAAGGTAAAGCAGCTATGTATATGCTTATTTTCTTATCCACACAAATATAATCCTAAGAGTTTGTTGGTTATTTATTATTAGTTTTTTGGGTTGCAACTTTGAATTTTGCTCTAGTTCTAATGGATTTTGTGCACCATTTCCACCTTACTGTAAGTTAATTGCAGTAAAAAAGTTTCTGATGGAACCAAGTAAAATAATTAATAGGATTAAAATAAAATTGGCAATGATACTTGCCGGAGTGCTTTCTCTTTCTAATTAGCTAGCTTATCGATCATTCATGAAACCTTAAATTAAGATTATTACGCAAGGCCCTGCATTATTTTTGGATGATCTTTGCAGTTGCACGCCCACACGGACACACTAAATGCCAACTAATGCTTTGTAAATCTGACAGCATCTGAGACTGCCGGGGAACATGTAAATGTGGGTGTAATATCCCCTTACACGGCACAAGTAAAAGCAATCCAGGAGAGACTTGGAAGAAGATATTTGAAGCATGAGTTCCTTACTGTGAAGGTAAGGTCAATAGATGGTTTCCAAGGTGGAGAAGCTGATGTAATTTTGATGTCCACTGTCAGGTCAAATAGAGATGGTACCATCGGCTTTCTGTCTGATGTTCGAAGGATCAATGTGGCCTTGACTAGGGCAAAGTATGTTTCTTCTTGCTGTTCTTTTTAGTGGCTAAATTTTCAACCCATTCTAGTAAGAAATAACACTGTTATTAGTTATTACCACCTGCCAGTCTAGCATGATACATATAATTCACAGATCAAAAGGGAACTATAACAACAGTATTAATTTCTCGATATAAATTTCTGTCCCATGCATGCATAATGAGTTCTTTATAACATGCATTAGAATATGTGTAAACTATGCAGATGTGATGCACAATTCCAAGCAACAATGTAATGTCCAATTTCCTTTTACACTTTTTATACTCCATTTTATGGTGGACCAAAGACCAGAGTGAAGTTTATGTTTTATTTGATTCAGATAGCATATGTTTTTACTTATTGAAAATGTAAATTGCTAAAGTTAAACAAGTGCTGCTGGCTTATTCTTGTAGGTACTGCCTTTGGATTCTAGGAAATGGATCAACTTTAACAGATAGCAATTCTGTCTGGAAAGATCTAGTACTAGATGCAAAAGACCGAGGATGCTTCTTTAACGCCCATGATGATGCAAATCTTACAGAGATGATAAAAAGTTCCATTGAAGAACTTGAAAAACCTAGAAGAAGATTCAACCGAGACGATATTTTGGTATAATTGTCTTTCTTAATGTTTAGTTTACAGCTTTAGCAATCTTATTGAAGTGTTGCAGCCTTGCACAATATTATCAGTATTAACCCTGTATCTGTCTAATACCAGCAAGTGATTTTCTGGTCCCTTTTGTTTTGCTTGTGTTGAATGAAACTCAAATAGTCCTCTATGTACCATTAATGGTACATAATATCACGGTAATTTTAGTGCAACTCACTCCTGACCTATGACATAATATCACGGTAATCTGTCTGCTCCTATTGCATACACATTATGATTTCTTACATAAACAATCATCTTTCATTTTTAATTTCTACATTGGTAGTCTTCATTACAATGCGACTTAACTGTAGTTTTTAAATTAACAGGACAACCCATGTGAGGAAAAGGCAGGTGAGACAACATCATCTCTTACTGTTTCAGTCCACCAAAATCTGCAATTATTGGAAGAAGCCTCAAACTGCGAAGGCCCTGAATCTTCTAACTCGAGAGAATCTACCAATGGAGCCACTGAGCCACAGCTACAAAAAACCGATAGTATTATATCAGCACGACCAATCCAACCTGAGCAAAAAAACATCCCCCGGTACCAAAACAACCAGTGGCAGAGACCCGCCAACAAATATGGAAGGCATCAATATGTTGGCACCTGGCGGCATCAGGGTCATTACTGCCATGGGACGAATAACCAGCAATCGAACAAATCCTGGCATGAAATGCTGATGGGGGAGGTTAAGACAGCAGAGAAAAACTGGGATAGTTGGGATGAGGTGGGCTCACAGAGGAGGGATGGTGATGAGAGACAGGTGGCGCAAGATGGTTGGGCCAGAAGCCGGCAAGATCATTGGAGCAAAACAGAAGGCACCAAGGAGAGGAGGGGCACAAGAAGGTTGGGCTGGTACCCATGCCAGAACATCCTGGGACAACAGGAGTGAATTACCAAGGAGACAGGTGGCACGAGATGGTTGGTCCGATACCTGTGCCAGTACATCGTGGAACAGTCGTTGGAACGGAACACCAAGGAGAGGGTTGAAGAGGGGTGGAGTTTGCCGTGACTGGGATACTAAATGCGATGACTGGCGAAATGACACATCCCATAGTGAGGTAAAGAGAGCACGTGCTTTTATGCCTGAACAGAACAAAGTTGACTGCTGGAAGGTGGGGCCTGATAGAGAGACAAGAGAACAGTCGTCCTGTGGGTGGTCCCCGTGGCCTTTTCAGGTAAAGCCTTCCACCTCCCAATGGGATACTCTCAGGCAATGTTGAGGAGGCCATATAGTTGGATTAGTTGGTGAGCTGGTGAGTTACAGTATCTTTTGACCAGGGTAAGTGATAAAGGCTGGATTAGGGTTTTGTATAGTTTACATGTGTCTACAGATAGAAATAATAGATATGCTAATCTAGCTGTAGTTTTAGCTGGTTAGGATGACTATGTTTTTACATTTTGGTATAGGGAAGTGCAACAGTAGAACTAGCTAATTAATAGTTATACTCTCTTATGTGACATTACTTAACAATATGTAACAGGTGTCGTGGGACTTAGTTAGAGACACTATATTACTATGATCTAATCTATTTACATAATATTATTACTGGTACTTGGCATGTCTGTTTGTTGGAATGTGGTTTGTGTGGTATTATCATCTTTTTGTTTTGTTTTCTGAAGGTTAAATATCGAGGCAATTTTGTCTTAGATTATATTGAAATAGTTTGTAATGGTTTGCCCCCCAAACAAAACTTGCTAACTAATAATGTTATCATTCTTTTTGAATTCTGACAACTATAACAGCCTCATACCTACTTGTTTCTATGCTCCCTTTTTAGTCTGATTTTGTTTTGTTTCTCTTGTTATCATTTGTTCGATTGCGAATTGTGAGTGTATCTAAAAATCATTTTGATTGAGCTTGAGCAGGGATTAAGGGCTACGTAAACTTAGAGAGCTTGATTGCTTTAACCCTAACCTATCAATGCAAATAAAAACCAAGGGGAGAAATAAAATCTGAGGCAAGTTCTTATTTGTCAGAACTTACCAAATTATTGAGATGCTGTTTTGGAGAGCGGTGGACAGTGTAAAGTGTAAACAGATTAAAGATTAATAGTAGTTTGGACTCGATTGAAATTCAAAATAATGAAGGGATTGACAAATGTATCTTTTGCACAGACTCTCAACAATTGGTACACTCCCTTACTGCAAGCCAATCCCCACTCTGCATGGATTGGAGAGCATACTCGGAATTAATGTGCATTTGGCTCATGTTGGCACAATTTCAGGGTTAATGTGCATATATATACAGAGGGATAATAATCTCGAGGCCCACTGCATAGCTAATATGGCTAGGATGCATAATTTTGAATACCATGGTTATAAATTCCCTTTGTTTATCCATTGTGCCTCTAAACCGCTCAGGTATCTGCTGTTTTGCTCAGCATATCTGATACTGGTGTAAAGTTTCTGTACAGGGGCGCTTATATGGTACAAGGTTGCTGCTGCTCTCTCACAACTTCAAATTTGGCTCACTGTTTAGTGTTTATTGACACGGTACTTCAAATCATACAGGGGTATTGCCAAGGGCATTGGCCTTTCTACTGGTATTGCTATGTAATTACAATATTATCATGGGTTTGATGATTACGGGAACTGGGTTTTGATGATTCTGGGGGACTGCTATGTAATTACAATATTGTCATGGGTTTGTTTTATCTCTGTACCGGCACTGGTATTTTTTCAATGGTCATGGCCTGGACACCAGTACTGGTTCGGGTTGGATCTATGTTCCAGGTACTAGTTTGGGTCTGAACACCGGTACTGGTATTGTCAAGGAATGGGTGGTCATATATAATGGGTTTGTCTTTATTCACCCTTTGGTACCGGCACTGGTATTGCCAAAGAATGGGTGTTCATATATAGATTTTTTTTTTTAAATAGAATTTCTGTAAACTAAATTAACGGAACAAGCCTCTGGGTTAAGGATTTTCGAAATCTAGCCTCCACCGATCCCTAGAATCGGTGGAGAAAAAAAAACACAACCTACACCGGTTCCTAGAACCGGTGGAGCATGTTTTGCACTGGCCACAGCGTCCTACATGGAAGGCCACACGAAAAACCTCTGCACCGATCCTGTGAATCGGTGGAGCTTAAAAAATGCCTCCACCGGTCCTGTGGATCGGTGTAGGCAGGTTTAACATCAAATGGATATTGAAAACAAATGGATATATGGCAAAGGGTGAAGTCAAAGTCAAAGGGTAATAAATTCAAATTTTCAACCGTGGAAAAAAAAATGGATATATGTTAAAATTTTACCCTTCACACTTTCTCAGATGAGCTCTCGGGCTGCAAAATTGGAGATCAAGCCTCCACCGGTCCTAGGGATCGGTGGAGCTAAAGATGAGGGATTTTCTGTGGCAAGGATTTCGTCTGGTGCAAAACAGGCTCCACCGATCCCCAGGATCGGTGTAGGTTGGGTTTTTTTTGCTACACCGGTCCCTAGGATCGGTGGAGGCTAGATTTCGAAAATTCCAAAGCCAGAGGCTTGTTCCGTTGATTTAGTTTACAGTAATTCTATTTAAAAAAAAAAACCTCATATATAAGGGGTTTGTCTTTATTCAGCTTTTGGTATCGGCACTGGTATTGTCAAAGAATGAGTGCTCATATAATGGGTTTGTCTTTGTCAGAGGTTTTTCTCTATTGACCATGAGTTTCAGAGTTTCTAATAGTCAATAAGAAGAAAAGCTAAAAGGATGCAGAGGCAAAACATAAAGATCTAAAATCGCCAAAATTAAGAAGTGACAGTGAAAGAAATATTTTTCTTGGTCGAACTCAGAGATCGACAGGTTATATTGTATAGGGTAAATACAAAAAATATATATATTTTTTATGATATAAAGATGGAGGTTTAAACTTCCAATTTTTTAAAAATTGTCATTTTTTAGATAAACAATGTTTCTTTTTCCTCTCAATTTTTGGGAAAAAAATAAAAAAAATTCGAGTGGATCAATCCAACTTAAATCAACATTAACTAGTCTATTTTTCAGTCTCTGTTTAAGAAAAATCAATATATTCTGAATGAAAAGTTAAATTTTAAAATAAAATAATTTATATAGGAAAGACATACAATGGTAAATAAATACCATTATTTTATAAAACTTAGTGGTTCACTATAATATAGCAGAGACGTACAAAAAATAAATATATTATTTTAAGAACTATATTGTATTTTAGACACATCAAATGCATATTTTAATTATTTTTAGATTAGGAGGAAAAACATAATATAAAAGTCATACATCAAAAAATAAGGCGAGAAAAACTAAATCAAATGTAAAAAAATATCAATAACATGATCCAACTAAAAAAGTTGAACACTGAATACATGAAAGGAATTAAGGATACATCAAACCAAGTTTAACCGACGGTGCACATCGCTCAACGCAAAAGGAGGCTCAGGGATTAAATTATAAAACCGCAAGGTTTTTAGGGTCTAAATAAAACTAACAAATTATATAGTTTTGCAAGGATTTTTGCTGAAGTGGCCATTTTATTTTTCTTTTCTCCTCCGCCGCTTGCATCGCATCTCTTCTTACCTGCTCAGAAGCTAAAACTCAGTGCTACTTCGAACCCTCTGTCGATACCATTTCTCCCAATTTTTTCGAACTTTTGCGCTTACTTTCCTAGATTTAGAGAGAGGTAGAGAGAGAGAGAGAGATGGTGAGACTTACGGCCGATTTGATATGGAAAAGCCCCCATTTCTTCAACGCAATTAAAGAGCGTGAGCTCGACCTCCGAGGTTCTCTTTCCTTCTTTCTATTTCTCTTTTCCTTGTTCTTGATTCCTGATTAATCATCTCCCATTTCCTCTTTCAAATCGCCTTCAGTTCTAGGGTTTAGGGTTTTTGTTTGAGTATATAAATAAATCTTTTTTATTACATTCAGGCAACAAGATTGCTGTTCTAGAGAACTTGGGGGCAACTGAGGTTCGTTTTCTTGACTTTATGCAGTAATTCTATATTCAAATTATTGCCCTAATTCTGTACCGGTCCGGAGCATTTTTACCTCCATTTTTAAAACAATGCTTAAATCTAGTAGTCTTACTTCCCACCAGATTGTATTGTTAAAGTATTAGTACAGGCCTGACTGGTACTGTTATGAAGTTGACAGATGTAAATCCTTCATCTAAAATCCAATGTAAAATTAGTAGTTCTAAAGTAATATGCTTAACAGGTTTTATATCAAAACCTGTTGGCTTGTAAGACTTTGTTATAAATATACAAATAGGGACATGATCCCTATTTTTTATCAAAAAAGAAGTAATCTGCTGGAAGGTTATTGTTTATATACTTTTTTGTTTTTTTTTTTTTTGGAACAGGATCAATTTGACACTATTGACTTAACTGACAATGAGATAGTAAAGCTCGAAAATTTCCCATATATGAACCGCCTTGGCACCATATTGATCAACAATAACAGGATCACTCGCATCAATCCCAACATTGGAGGTGAGTCTCATACCATACCAAATCGCACCGGTTCCACATATTTTAAATTCAGCAGGTAATGCTGGTGCACAACTTCAATCCACAGTAATTCACTGGTTTTTTATCATTTTTCAGGATATTTACAATCTACTCCAGTGTTTTACCACATTCCAAAATAGCATCAAACATTTCTCATACTCTCAATTAGGTAGTTGCAACTTGCAAGTATGATATTTCTATGATGTTGTTGAGGAATGTAGTTGATATATTAGTTTTAGTTTGGGTAAAAATGCGTTACATAACATTGTGATTTTTCCCTTGGTGCACTTATGACCACAGATCTAATTTAATTAAATTTTCTTTCATGTAGAGTTTTTGCCCAAGCTTCATACTCTGATTCTAACAAACAACCGGTTGGTGAACTTAGTTGAGATTGACCCACTCGTCTCTTTCCCTAACCTTCAATTTCTGAGCTTATTAGATAATAATATTACTAAAAGCCGAACTATCGTCTTTATGTGATCCACAAACTGAAGCATTTGCGAGTTCTCGATTTCAGGAAGATCAAACAGAAGGTATTCCTTACTCCTTTAAACTTCTTTTTCATTTTGGGTTGTTTTTGCAGATAACAGCAAATGTTTATTATATATCCAAGTAACTAAAATGTCATGTTTGCAACTATAACCAAGCCACTACCTAACTTGGTTTGTGATTTTCCTTTATGCATTGATAAAATTTACCCAGTTTTACTCCTCTGTGTACAATGAAAAGGCAGTTAAACTGCTGGGTTATAAGTATGTATTAATTGATTTGGTTGTGTAGAAGTCGAGAACTACTTAGTAATTATATGATTTAAATTAACAAAATGTTGGCGTCAATTATATAAATGGCAAGTATTGGTTCCAATTTGGAATGACAAATGCATTTTGCCATTTTCAAGAACTCTTTGCAATATAGACGAGTTCCTGATAATTTCTACAGAAATTCCAAATAAAAAACTGGAAATATTGATCTCACTATCTGAAGTCATCCGCCTTTTGGAGTATCCTTAGCAAGTCACAACTCTTCAAATATCAAAAGGCTGAATTGTCTTTTTTGTGACTTTTAAGTACTTCTGTCTTTTAACTTCTGGATTGTCAATAGGGCTTATTTCATTTCATTGCTTTGTGTTCGTACTTTCAAAAAAAATAAAGGTACTGCATCCTACTCTAAATAGGAGGAATACTGACTAATGAGACAACTTCTTTGAAAACTAGAACTTGTCGCGTGATCTTCATTGGGTACTCGGGTAGTCTGAATGTTTATTATTACCTTAGCATTACACCAAAATAAGAATGGCTATTGGAATGAGTAAAAAAAGAACGGAAATTCAGAAACTTAATAATGGCAATTTCGTCAAGGATAGTTTGTGCCTATATTTTCTATTGAAAGGTGGTCACTGAAGCTTTTTCCTTTTGGATCTGCTATGAAGCTAAAAACCCTCGAGTGAAAATTAGATGAATTTTTACTTTTGTAGGAAAGGATCGAAGCTGCTAAGCTTTTCTCATCGAAAGAGGCTGAAGAGGCAGCGAAAAAGGTTCCTGTCAAAACATTTACCCCTGGTGAGGTCAAGGATTCTGAGCAAAAGCCAGAGCAGGGCCCACGGGTAGTGGGCCCCACTCCTGAGCAAATTACAGCCATCAAGGTAATAATTATTTACTAGCAATGAATTTTACATTAACTTTTTAAGAAGTGAAAAATTATGTTTTAGTTCCATATGGTTAAGTTGTGAACTAGTGTTTTTCAAGTTATAACTATTTTTATATTTTTTTCTATTTTTGTGCAGGCTGCAATTGTCAACTCCCAGACACTTGAAGAAGTTGCAAGGCTTGAAAAGGTACTTTAACTGTTTGGGCTGTGAGTTAAAAGAATTGTAGTTTTGTTATTGACCCTCTTGCATACCATAAGGTCATGTTTGATTGTGGAGTAAGAGGTGGAGTTAATCCCTTACTCCACACATAAGCCGCCAAACGAGGAGTAAAATAGGAGTAAGATGGAGTAAGAGGTGGGTTAATCCGGAGTAAGTTACTCCAGCTCTCCAGGTGGATTAACTTACTCCACACTTACTCCGCCTATAGGACCACTGTCATAGGTAGTGTTTAATTTCTTAACATCTTACTCCATGCGGATTAATTTAATCCAGGACTTAAACTACCAAACGAGGTGTAAAATATGAGTAAGATGAAGTAAGCAATTTAATCATCATTCACTTTACTCCACAACCAAACATGACCTAAATGTCCAAATATTCCATCTTCTCTGTTGTGGGTAATTATGATACTTCTGGTTCCTACTGGTACTGGTGGATTGACATTATAGCCTGAGAAGGTCTCTTTACAAGTTTATGAGCTTTGAAAAACTGGTACTAGTGGAAAGTAATTGAAGTAAACATAATTCTCTACAGCCACTGAAATTTGATAGTTGAGAAGGTGCATTGATGCAATCGATAATTTCATAAGAGGTTAATAACGTATACCACATGTTCCAATTTGGTCACTTGCATTATTTGTCTCTTTATAATCATTGATCTTTGATATTGGCCTAAGTTGCTTGTCAAATTGTTGGCTCTAATTAATTGCTATTTTATTGAGCCAAACAAATGGTTTTCTTTTCAACAAAACAGTCAAATATGTTTTATGTAATTATGTTGGCATTGAAATTTCAAGTTTTTCAAATCTATTCGGTATGAATTAGAAAAGATTGGACATTAGACACTGCTGTTGTGAGTTTATATCAGATGTATTTCTTTGAGATCGATCATTTGTGCTTAACCTGAATTTGAAATGACCACAACGACCTTGGACCAGAATGATAATACACTCTGAGTATTGTGTGATATAGTGTGACAAGTCAAATTTGGGCAAATTGAACAATGGAGGTATTATTTAGTGGCCTTCAGTAGAATTAAACTGTACACATAAGCAAATCAGATGATAGTTATACTTATGCCAGATTTCTTGTTGTCATTGTAATGAAGAAAGGGTAACACTTAACTAAATATATATAAAATGCCTTCACATCATGTCTTTATTTCCTTTTCTCATCACATTTACCCTTAAAATGAGCAGGCATTGAGTACTGGCCAGATCCCAGCTGAATTTGCAGTCCCCAAAAATGATGCAAATAGCAGTAACAAAACCAATGGCTCTGGAAAAGCTGATCAAATGGAAGTTGACAAAAGTGAGGATCAAGATAATAAAGATGATCAAAATCAGGAGGAAAACAAAGAAACCGATGGTGCAACCCCTATAGAAGAGGTAGTTTATCAACCTGCTGGTATTAATATAAGATTTCTGAGTTGCAGAAAGTGAAATATTGTGTCGGAAGGAGCAATTTCATGTGTACATCTGCAAAACCTTTAATATTATGTATATCTCTGCTAAAACTGAAATATTGTCGGCACCCTTGCAAAGCCACTGAAATATTGTCGGCACACTCTTTCATAAATACTTAGTTGACCTTCTGCAATGGTAAGCAGTGTTTTTGTGTGTCTGCTTTTAAGGGGTTCTCTATGGTATATATGATATTCTACAATTTGCAGGCTTGTATGTGATATTTTAAAATTTTGTATGGGAGCACATGAATATTAATTCTTCATTGCTCTCTGAAATATATGGTTTTGCAGCGGTAGTGATATATTGGGTCAAAAGGCTTCCTGCCTTATAAATAAGGAGTTGCAACTTGCAACAGAAGGGTGGATGCAAGAAATACACACTATAATAATAACTTAAATTGTTTTTACCAGAACAAACGTTCTTTCAAAAAAATTGAAGTAGGGTTTAATTTTATCCCACCTGTATCCACTGCTCCTGGTAACTTGGCATTCCTCTACAAACTTTTGTATCAAGAACTAATGTTCTTCTAAAAAAACCTTTGTCCCTTTGTTTAGTACATGGCTGATGAATTAATTTTCTAATATAGTGTTTATTCATTCGATTTTGGTTGCAGGATTGATGATCTTTTATTAGGTTCCTGCAGATGGTGAGATGAATTAGTGATGAAAGGATATATCATTTTAGTGTTTTATGGTTTGCATAACATTTTTGTTGTACCTTTTATTGTAATTCAATGAGGTAAATGTCTGCTGTAGAGACTGTAGATTTAGGTACCAAGGTTTCTAAGCCGTGATGGATGTTTTATGCTTGGTTATGTTGGTGATACATTTTTTCATTAAAAATACTAATTTTCTTTACTTATGTGGTTATTTGAGGATGAGGGTATCATAATTATTTTCGATTTTAATTAAGTAGATTTGCTTGTTTGGATCATGCGCAGTGTGCTGGCACGAATTTGATGCATGAAAAGGGTGAATTTTATATCTTTGAAGAGTGAACCTTGTATGAATTTTAAAGCAACAAAAAAATAATTAAACCTTGTATTTGGTGAGGTAAGATTTGTTGAGCGATAGTTAGCATCCTTAATGAAATATTAATTGATGACTTCAAATCAGATTTAGAAAAAGGGAGAACTGAAAAGGATTCCGAGTCTACTCTGCAGTCTGGACGGATAAATGCAAAGATTAAAGTTATGATAGAAAAATATTTAAAGTTTTAAAGTTTTTATGCGAAAATAAATAATTTTGTTGAAAGAAAATGGGGAGTGCGAGGAATGGGGTTTATGGAGTGAAAATAGCGCATGTACCAGTGGCTTGCTGCAATTGAGGGAAACTTTTTATTTAAGAAAAAAAAAAACAATTTACTCAAATATAATTCTGACTTGAAAAAAAGACTGAAGTGCTCAATCAAAGTGTAATGTGGGTCAATTGTATTTCAAATTTGACAACACAACTTAAAAAAAATAGAGTTACAGTGGTTCTTTCTTATTTAGAGAATGCAAAAAGAAAAAATTACTCAAATATAATTCTGATTAGCCAAATAGTCGATTTGAAGTGCTCAATGTGTTCTCCATATTAAATTGTGCTTATAGACTAAATTTTACATTTTTTGGAAAAAAATTACTATTTTTTAAGGATTTTTGGAAATCACTGAAAACAGTTATTTTCAAAAATCCATAGTAAAAAAATCCCAAAAAATTGAAAAATTTGGTCTCCAAGCACATTTTAATATGGACAACACATTGAACACTTCAGATCAACTATTTGAACTTTGTAAACCGTCAAAACTGAATTGATAACACCAAAGCTCAAAAACTACCACTTTGATCACTTTTTCCATCCAAAAAATTATAATCCGTCGTGGCCCCAACTCATCATATGTGACCTATTATGTAAGTTATTTTGAAGATGTAAACTATTTCTTACACAATATCAAGCTGTTGCGAGTTTTAATACAAATTCCTCAAACATTTACAATTCCTTTTCCCTCTCTCCAGTTTCTCTTTTTTGTTAAAACAAAATGTTTTTTTTTCACTGAGAAGTCCATTTTGATCTTTATAAAATATACTCTTTCTTCCACTGGTTAGTTAAATCCTCATCTTACGAAACTATCTTTTTTTTTTTTTGTCAACCAGACTCGGTATTGGGAAAAAAAGAAGGTAATGCCCTTGAAGAAAAAGTATCAACAATCTATAATCCAACATTATTACAATTCTTAAATAGCAAGAGTATATTTACTTTTTGTAGAGACTTCATATTAGTAAAAAAAAAAAAAATACAAAAGAAGGGAAGTCGTTGGAGAAAATGGAGCAGTATTGCTCGAAGAAAAGGAAAAATAAAGGGAGGCAGAAAGAAAATGTAAAGTCAGAGGAAAAAGCAAGAAAGAGGAGGTTGGGGATGAGAAATATTTCATGTTAAAAAAAATTGTACACAAGTTATCATATATGATGAGTTGGAGTTCACATTGAATTCCGTTAATTTTTTGAATGAAAAAAGTGATAGAATAATTTAATTGGAACAAATACGAAGTTCAGTGACTACAAATCAAACATGAGTGACTAATTCGTGACAAAAGACAAAATTTAGTGTCCTCTGTCAAAATTTACTCTATTTATTATCTTCAACATCGTAGCATAGAGAAGACTTTCTTTCTTAGAGCAAAGTAACTTATGTATATTTGGACTATTCAAAAATAAAAATATATGATGAACATAACAGTACACTATAAGGGGAGAGGAGGGGTGACCGGATCTGACCGAACCGCATTTACTTGCTCTAGAACGTTAAATTTTGAAATGGAGGGGAGGGGAGGGGAGGGAGAGGAGGAGAGAGGAAGGGAGAGGAAGTGAACTCTATATACAAACTATTCAAATTTTGTAACCTCCAATTCGGAATGTAGAGTAGGTTAATCGTTTACCTTGCCCTCTCCCTTTCCGTCCTTTTACTCTTCTTTTGTGGAGTACAATCTAAGAGGGATATTTGTTTGATATTTCTAAAGGGGAGGAAAATTTAAATTTTCCTTTTCTTTCTAACAACCCTTATCGGCTCTCTGTTTCACTAAAAGTAGAACTGGCAAAAAAGTTCTCATCTCGCTCGAACTCGACTCAAAAAAAGATAAGAAAACTCGCTTAAACCTAGTTCGATCTGAAAACAAAACTGCTCAATCTGGTGAATTCAAATCTAGTGCAATACCTAAGTGCGATTAAATCCGAGTCGTCAGTTTTTAACTTACCACATATCTCAAAACGAATCTCCTATATCTAAATAGGAACCGAATTCCAATCGCTTGACTAGAGGTTCATGTGAGCTAATTGTACTCAGTCAGGTACCTGGGAAGATACAGACTCCGATCTGGCCCGGTCCGGATTAGACCGAATCCTACCTTCGACCCAGCTCGACTCGGTCCAATAACAAGTTGTTCCGGCCCACGTATACAACCCTCTTTCTCTATCTATTCCCCCTATTTTGCTATTTCGTCATAGTCCCCTCCTTTCCACTTCGCGAATTCACATTGAGTGCGTTCCTCTCAAATATCTCAACTTTTGCGTGACTAACGTGTACGGTGTCTATTCGGGATAGCAGGGCTCGTATTATTTTTTGCTTTGAGCTTCGTGCAGAACGTATTTGAACGGTTGTGATTTTCTAGAAAATCAGTCAAAAGTTTGAGATATCTGAGGATGCAAATTCATTTAGATCTCAGTGGGGTGCGAATTCGTATCCTCTGCATTAACTCAAAAAAGAATCTTTTGAGTTAATGTATCTAGACCGTCTGATCTGATTTAAGATTCGTATGGACTAGATTCACACTAATATTAAAGGATCCCTACTTTATAGACAGAAGCCATATTGGCTCCATTTAAAATCAGACGGCCGAGATGCATTAACTCAAAAGATGCTTAGAAGATACAGATTTGTGGGGTACCCTATCTACATCGTCCTTTTTAATCTAGCACGAATCTTAAAGCAGACTCCTATTTAAACTAATACCCCAGTCAGTGGATATACTCAGTGTTGTAAAATGCGGTTCTATGCAGTGCATATGCAGCCGCATATGCGTATACAGCCCGCTGCAGCATAAAAAATGCCTATGCGGACCGCATATGCAGTCTAGGCTAAAACGGGTTAAAAAATATTCAATACCCATTACCGGACCAAAAATTATGCTGAAAATAGGTTAAAAAATACTCATAACTCATTATTTGAGTCCCAAATCCGAATCCAGAACCCATTATCTGAGTCCCACATATCTGATTTTCATTTCTTATATAACTAAAATTATAAATTTTATGAATAGATTGTCATATGAATTATAAATACTATTAAAATCCGCATATGCGACCGCATACCGCATATGCAGTATGCAGTGACCTTCCACATACAAGAACAAAATCGCATTTTACAACATTGGATATACTCTTCGCTTCCCCCTTCCCTTCTACTCTTCTCTTGCCCTCCGCCTCTGCCTGCCTCTCTCTCTCTCCGACCTCCCCTTGCGATTCCCTCTTCCCCTCCCTTCCTTCCTCCCCTCCACCTCCCCTTCTCTCTACTGATGCTCTCACCAAGCTACCACGAGGCCACCATTGAAAAAGGGATCCAATTGAGATGTTGGTTATATATTGACAAGCCGGAGAGGGATCAACGACTCACATTCCTTCAGTTGTGCAGCCTGATCTATAATTAGCATCTCAATTGGATCGCTTTTTTCAATATATGGCTGATGAATTGATTTTCTAATATAGTGTTTATTAACTTTATTTTGATTGATTGCTTGATTGATGATCTTTTGTTAGCTTCCGGCAGATGGTGAGATGGATCGGTTATCAAAAGGATATATCATTTTAGTGTTTTAAGGTTTTCATAACATTTTTGTTGTACCTTTTATTGAATCCAACGAGGAAAATGCCTGCTGCAGAGACTGTAGATTTAGATACTGAGGTTTCTGAGCCGCAATGGATCTTTTATTCAAATTACTAATTTTCTTTACTTATTTGGTTATTTGAGGGTGCGGGTGTCATAATTATCTCCTATTTTAATTTAGGAGAATGATTTCGCTCAGTCCGGGCACATTGTTTTGAGTCTTATTCAATGTGGTGGCACGATTGACTGATGCATGATAAAATGTGAATTCTCTGTATTAGGTGAGAGTTGAAATTTTCAAAGTGATAGTTACCATGTCGCTTTAATTAAATATTAATTGATGACTTCAGATAAAGATTAATTAGATCAGATTCAGAAAAGGGGAGAACTGAAAGGATTCTGAGTCTGGACGGATAACTACAAAGTTCATAGTTTTGGTAGAAATATATATCGAGTTTTTGAAGTTTTTATACGAATACAAATATTTTTTTAGAAAAAAAATGGGGAGTGCTGGGAGTAGGGGTTTATGGAATGAATTCCAGCCAACTACAGTTTACAATGACTTGTCATATCCGAATATCTGTGCGGATACAGATGCGGATATGATTTTGAATTTTAATTATCCGTATCCGAATAGTAGTATATATATATCATGTATTTTAATATATATTATCATAATTTGAGGTTGGCTAATATCAAAACGTTTGTTCCTAGGTCATGGTGTACGTACTAATTGGTTTTCCGATTTTCAAAATCCAAATAGTCGATCCAAACCATGCTTTTTTTGGTCTACATTGTTTTCGGTGCACAACCTTTGGTCTAGTTTGTTCTCAATAGTGAATCAATGCTTAAATGAATATCAATGATAAGTATCTGTTTTGTTTTTCAGTTGTCGGGGCCACTATGTCAATTCTTTTTGAAGCCTTGACATGTAAAATATTTCCTCTTTCCTTGATGACCCAACCAAGTGTACATGAGCCCGCATTCTTCCTTATCTGAGATTGATTCTTGGGTCGAATACTCTCAGAAATTAGAATGATGTCAGCGGGCTTTGGTGTGTATGCTGATTTGTTAATTGACATTTCGTATAGTGCTGATTTCTTATTCTTCTCGCGTTTGCTCTGCTGGATCCCCAATACAGAAGCAATAGGTGCCCGAGACACCGCCTCTAAGCTACATGAGATGTCAGCATGCACTTCTTCTACTAGAGGAGGGAAAAAAGAATTGAGGTACTGCTCTGAAGACGAGAATGACTTTGGTATTGTAGGTACCTGCATTTAAAACAACATTATTATATTGGAGAACGAAATTAAAGGTTTGATTTGACATCAATGCATGGATTAAGGAATAATTACTGTAATTGTTTCAAATAAGGATAACTTCGGTGTGAGCCTACTATTTTACATTTGAATTTGTAAGTACACATTGTGTCATTTCCATTAATGAGCTTTCACTCCTAATAAAAACTGGTAAGTAGCATGATACCAGAGTTTCATTGATCAACTATCTGTAGCCTTTTTTTTTCCCGAATAAACTGACTACTACAGTCAGTCAGTCAATAAGAACACTGTTATTACTGATAATGAACAGAGAATCATTAAGAGATTTAAAGCAGTGCTCATTAATAATTCAAATGACCTGTTAGTCTTAAAATTTGGCTAAAATAACCAAGTTTGAAGAATATTCTTAGCCTCACCTTACTGAACTATAAATCCCCAATTGAAAAACACCTGGTTAAAATAGTTTGAATCCCGAGTTCACTTGAATAGAGCGTAAATCAATAATAACTCAACGTTTGAAGTAAGAAATCGCTCAATGTAGAAGAGATATTACTGATACCTTGCCTCGATATAGATCTCTGTTCACTATTTCTTCTATCGACCAAGAAAAGATCGTGTCCATGAGAGACCGCCGCTCGTGACGCTCACCTATTTCCTCTTCTTCATCGACTCCTCTGTATACTTCGTCTCTTTCTTCTTCCTCCTCGCTGTCGTACCACATCTTTTGTAGAAATCAAGGTGGAGAAACAGGTAGAGACTGAGGTGGAATGGAGCCAACGAGACTCGTTAGATAGAAAGAAACTCAGGTGGAATTAAAATCGAGGCGCGAGTTATATAAAGTGAGATTTTGGGACCCTTCAGCTATCCGGAAGAAATGTGAACGCGGAACTTTCCGTGGACCCCAGTTTCAGTTAGAAAAAAATCTCCTATGCTCTCGTGCTCCGGGTGCACTTATATTTAAGAAGATTTGTCTGACAACATGGAGGAAAAACGGGAGCTATGCATGATCATTTGGACGGCTATGATCGTTCTGGACAGCTCGGTCGAAGATGCACTGGGGAGCGTGAAAAAGAACGGAGCAGCAAAAAGAGATACTCCTTGTGATACTGATAGTCGGGTCCCACTGTTCTTTAATGAGATTGATTGTTTGAAGTTTGAACCAAGTGTATCAAGTGGTTATTCAGGGATGCGATAGGAGACAAAAAATGTCTGCTTAGACTTCCAGACGTACACTGTCAGTGCAGGAAGAAAGGCAGTGAATTGTAAAAGTGTGACGTGCTTGGGTCCGGATTTCTAATTAACTCAAAATTAGAGAAGAGTTTGTATCCGGAATTGATCTGAATTCCTACAAACTCAAAAACTTCAAATTCTATCACAGAACGAATTGATCTGAATTATAATCGGACAATCCGAATCTAAACACAAGTATTTTGTTACCTCATAGGACTCGCTAAAATCCGGCTAATCCTAAATTTTTCTGATTTTTCTAATTTCATATGTTGAGTTAGGGAATTGAGATTTAAACATTTAGTAAATTTATCAGTAGTTGCAAAATCAGCGAGAGAGATACCTTAAGGCTTGAAGATGTATATTAGTTTTAAAATTCTTGGAGTATATATTAGTTTTAATTTATTTTACGATTGCTTAATCACTGAAATTCGGTGTTGTGATCTTTTAACCCAACTTCTAATTTTCTGAATTTGTGTCTAGACTGTCTTAAACAAGAATATGGCTAAATTAAATTTCTGATTTTATTAGTCGAACGTTCCTCTTTAGATCCAGGCTCACAAATTCTGATTTAGTAGTTAATTACTGATTTTCTTCCTTTAAATTTGTTCATCAGAGTATCAAAGACGGAAGTGTACTTTTAAAAAGGTATCTAAATTTTCAATTGAATCATCTCCACAATAATCACAACAAACCGAATCTAATTTAGTCTCTAATTGTTCTTGTAATTGTTTGATTACTTATATCAAGATTTATGCAAAAATTTCAAAATATGAAAATTCATAGAGGAAGACTTCATCGACTTAATTATCTAGTATTCTGATAATAATAATAATAATAATAATAATAATAATAATAATAATAATAATAATAATAATAATAATAACGAACAAATATTTCTAAACTCATATTTTGTCGTTCATGCATGAATCGATGAATTTACTAACTTCTAAAAAATCACATGGTATACGAATGGTATCTTAAATGTTTAATTAAAAACTACAATAGCTATGTATATTGTTTTCTCCCAATTATTGAACAGAACAATGTTTAATACATTGTGGCTGAACATATTCAACTGTCTTGAAAAACTAATCTATATAAAATCAAACAGTAAAAAAATATATTAAAACTTAATATTTAAAACTCTCTCTCTCTCAAACACAAACAATAATAGAAATCATGTCCCAAAATAACATAATTCGAAGTTTAAATGTATTGGTTTTCATACCTCGTTCGTGTCTCGCATTCTTATTTATGATTTTAAAGTTTAAAAAGTCGATCCAAACCACTCAACATGATCCACATATTAAAATGTGTTTGTCGACTAACTTTCATACTTTTTACAAGAAAAAATTTACTATATTTTTAAATAGGTACAATATTATTATTTTTCAGAAGAATCTGGACCATCCAAAAACAATAATTTTGTACCTATCTAAATAAATAGTAACTTTTTTTTAAAAATAATATAAAATTTTGGTCTCAAAGCACATTTTAGTATGGAGATCATGTTGAGTGGTTCAAATTGACTGTTTGAACAATGAAATAGAAAATAAGAATGTGAGACACGAATGAAATATATAAAATATATGAGGTATTTCGAGCCCTACTCCAGATAGAAAAACTAGTGTTGTAAATAACGGTATGCGCTCGTCGAACGGACAGAGTATTGTCAACCAATTAATCGGGAATAATCGGCTGATTAGTCGGAAAAATTCGTGACAGTTTGATCACCATCAATGACTAATCAGACGATTAATTGATTTAAACGGCTGTTTTTTACAACAATGAGAAAAACTGAAAGTTAAATAATATGAGATATAATTAAAACATGATATTAATCCAAGCATATTTTAATAACATGATATTATGTTAAGAGATTTAGATTGACTATTTGAATTTAATAAAATGAGATATAATTGATACATGATATTTTAAACCTACTCTTTATTAAACTGAAAATAAAAATACGATGACTGTGCGGTCTAAAATCTAGCCACTAAAAAAGTAGCATTCGGCCTATTTTATTTGTGCGTGTGTTTGTAGTCTCGTGGGCTTGATCACATTCAATGAATGCTTTTCAGATTTGCAAAACGCAATGAAATAATTTCCATTGAGATAATGAAAACGTGACTTCGACTAACGTATTATTTGATTATGTTACATTACGATACGCTATGTTATTACATTATGTGATTAAAACATTTTCTTATGTGATGTAGAATAACGTGATTAAAATAATAGAGAACGATCACATCATTTAAATTATTATGTCGTGTATAATTGCGCAGTGATCATAATAGTGATCATAAGTGATGTGATCAAATGTGACTTAACTAGTCACATTTAATTATTTTTAAAGTTAGTTTACAGAAAAAATGTTTAAATGTTAAATAAATTAAAATGAAAAAATAACTTTAGAAAACTTAGTCACGGAACATGATGTAATATGGTCAGCTTGTATGACATATCATATTTAAGGATGTTTATTGGTTCGGTTCAGTTCAAATCAAATTAAAATTGACAGATTAAAGTTTTATTTGGTTTCAAAAAACAAACTGAATCGAGCTGAAATAGAATAAGAACCGAACTGAACAAACCGAAATAAATTTCAGTTTGTTCGGTTGAACTGAAATATTATACTAATTACAAAAATAAATATTTTTTATTATTTTTTGAATATTCAAAGATGTTTCTAAAAAAAATATTTGGTTCGGTTTAACTGGTTTTAAACCGAAACAAGCAATTACATTATGCCATTATATTTTAATATTTTTAAATGTTTGATTCGGACAGGAGATGAGTTAAAAAATTTCGGTCTAACCGATTTTCAAATTCTTAACCGAACCAAACTATTTAATTGGTTTTGAAAATGAACCGAACTGATCCTTTTACTGGACAACCGAACTGTTAAACTAAATTTCTGCGGTCCGGTTTAAAAACGATTAAAACCCATAGTCATATTTGATCAAACATGTAAATAAACACGTCACGTTACATGACACATAAGTCATGTCACGTGGCCGACACATGTGACTAGACCAATAACAGCGATGACAAGATAACAACTAACAAGCGAGACAAACAAATTACTGATTTTTTATGAATAGAAAAATAAATAAATAAATAACTACAATGGAGAATGTTTTGATAGAAATTCGAAATATAAGAAAATCATTAGAATTTATAATGTCCAGCGGACATTATCAATCATAACGTCTTAATAAATTAAATTAATTAACCGTCTAATTAACTAAACCGAATAAAAAGTTTGAGACGTTATAGTCAACAATATTCAGAGATTGAAAAAAAAAAATCCAGAACGTTATGAACTATAAGGTCCCAAATTCATATTGCTATATCGTTATTTTTAGACAAATGAGAAACAAGAACTTGGCCTAATCTCAACTCACGAAGAGATTTATTCGAAGTTATACTTGAAAAATAAAATTAGTGACTAACTTTCTATATGAGCTACCTATTTAATTCTACAAAACAGATACATATTTTCACAAATTCTTTTCAATCTCCCGACGTTATAATTTCAACGTCCCAATTTTTTTGCTTTTCATTCGTTATGAACTATAGCGTTTTTAATTTTTTTTTTCCTATTTAGTTAATTAAACAGTTAATTGATTTGAATTATCGAGATGTTATAATTTATAACATTCGCTGTTTTCAAATTTCCGTCAAAATATTTTCCATTGTTAGGGGTGTCAATGGCACCCTTTTATCTGTTTATCCAATTCGTACCATATCCGATAAGACGGATATGGATAATTCTTTTTTTTTGTAACTTATCGGATACGAATATGGTAAAGATTTTGTTTTGTTATCTAAACGGGTAAGAGTACGGGTAAAGTCTATTCCGTACCCGTTACCCGATCGGGTAATTATAAAAAAATTATATATATTATATATTAATGAGCAATAAATATTAATTCTTCAACTATTTTTTAATAGTTGCATTACGCTTAATTAACTATTAAAATACGTAAATAAATTTCAGCAAATCTCAACAAAATTTAGACTTTTTAAACATGTATATATATTTGTGAAATGAATGTGTTTAATTTATTATTCAGTAAATAATATTTTTTTTATTATAATAACATACCCGTTATTTACCCGCTACCGTTTCGTAATCTGACAACTATAACAAGTAAGAGTAGGGTACGAATAAGATAATTCGATCGTAGCGGATAAGAGTAGAATACGAGTAAGAACAATTTGTAACAGATACAGGTATGAAAATACTTCTGCACAACTCTTACCGTACCCGTTGACACCCCCACCCATTATTGTTAATTTTTATTTTATTTTCCTATTAATTAAAAAATCGGCCACAAATTATGCCAAGCGCATTCGCGACATTTTTATTAATATCCAAAGTTAATTACAAATTAATAAATTTATTCATAATTCCCGAGTTTTTCCAAAAATGTCCAAACCGGCCATAAAATGACCGGTTTTCAGTTTTTGTTTGTTTTTGTTTTTTTAGAGATACTATGAAGAGCAAGATAATGAAATCTAACACTGAAAATTTAAATTTTTTGTTTAAATTATTTGTTAGATTATTTTTTTTGATTTATAATTAGCATATTTATACTAAAATACACTAGATTATTTGAAATTATGTTGAATTACACTATATTACAATAAATTATGTTGAATTACACTAAATTACATTAAATTACTCTAAATTACATTAACTTCGCTAATTACGCTGAAATACGGTAAATTACGCTAAACTACGCAAAATTATGCTAAAATAGACCGATTTTGTACCATCTTTTATGAATCATAAAAAATAGAAAAAAAATTTAAAAATAGTAAAAATTGGTATTCTACAAGTTCATTATACAACTAATTTACTGAGTTATTTAGATTGAATAATAGAAATAAAATTTTAATCGGACGGATTCTGCGGTCAGACCCGGAAGGAATAGAAATTGTCAACGGAAATGTTCGAAATTCTCGTTACCTACCTACCACAGACCTACTCAAACTCAATTTTAATTCCTGCGATCCAACTCACTTAAAATTATATATTGTGGCATGTATTTTGTACACTATTCTGAATCAAGACATTTTCGAAATTAAATATCCGCTCGTTATATGTTACTTCATTACTTTTGACCGCAAAAGAACCGTAGTTCCTTGTTATCGCTCCCTAAACTGCTTTCCTCATATAATGTAATAACCTGAATCGAGTTACTCAACGTAAAGATCGATATCATTACATATATACTTATATTATAATCATCACAGAGAAATCTAATCCTTTTTCAATACTTCACTGCTTACAAAAGCTGCTTCACATCACCTTCCCTTCCAGACTTCCCACCAAACTCTCAAATCGATCAGCAAAAAGAAAAATGGAATCAGCAACAACCTTTCTCTCTTCTCCCTGCTCGATCCGATCTCTCCGATGTGTTCCAAGTGGCAGGATCACCGGCGCTTGTGCTCCTTCCTTTGTGTCGGTCAGAGCATCCGCCGCAGGGGACAAGAACAAATCGGTGTCGAAATCGGGTGGCGCGGCCGGTCCGGTACCGACCTCGAATTATATGGTACCATTGGATAAGCTTACCACTGGAATTACCCGGCCGTTGGTCGAAATTTTGCGCGATTTGAATAAGCGCGTACCAGATAATATACTTTCGCAAGACAAAACCTCCATCCCATGGTACATGCTTTAGATTCGATGGCATGATATGCTTTATATTAGTTTTTAAGAAAAAAATAGCATTTACTTAGGTAACTTATCTATATATTCATGAAAATTCCTAAATTTGCACACGGGTTCTCTCAGATCTTGCTATTTTGGAGATATATTATTAATACACTTTGCAGCATAGAGTCATCTCAACTCACTAAATGTAGATGTTTCAGGTGTGCTAGGTTGTTTCAATTAAGTTTTCAGGCTGGGGTATGATATACATTGGTTGGTATTTTAAGGATGCATTCTATTGTATCAGTACAGAATAAAAGTAAAATTCTAGGATTGAGAATTTGAGTGCCAATTTTACATGGTAATTTCAAGACCGATTCAAAAGCCTCTTTTTAAAACAGCACACGTTAGGTTGCCCCTTGATTCCTGGTCGAACTGGTACAAAATAAAAAGTAA
Organism: Carex parvula; assembly: GCA_025461045.1. Taxonomy (NCBI): domain Eukaryota; kingdom Viridiplantae; phylum Streptophyta; class Magnoliopsida; order Poales; family Cyperaceae; genus Carex; species Carex parvula. The sequence continues at coordinate 39,003 of JAJGRW010000181.1, forward strand.
AATCATAGGCCAGCATTTTCACTACAAATTTTCATGCTAATTGCCAGGCTAAATTAAGTATCACCTTTTATCAGTTCCAAATGGCACAAATCGTAATTCTCAAGGACCGCACTGAGAGAATTTGAATTTTTAATGCCAAAAGTGGCAAATGGTGATGTTTCAAAGACCATATCTGCATTACTAAATATTATGTGGTTGTAATTGGTGTCTATCTGCATGGTTATGCAGGTACCATGCCAACCGAATGTTGAGCTTCTATGCCCCAGGTGATCCTTTTTAACACATAACAATCTACGCTCTGTGCACATTTGTAATGTCTAATATAATTTTTTTTTTCAGTTTTTAATTATTCACTTGTTATAGGTTAATAACTCTCCAAAACTAAAAAACAGTATCAAGATACCTCAGCTGTTAAGTTCGCATGAATGATTCTTTGTTTCTCATACATGCATTTTTTTCTCTCTAACCAATGGGAATGGTGTAATTTCTCAGGTTGGTGTGGAGAAGTGCGAGATGTGAAATATTCTGACAATGGCAGTGTTTCTGTGGTGTACCGTGTCACAATCCGTGGAACTGATGGAGAGGTATTTTGTTAACTTTATATGAATTTTAATTGTTGCTTTTTAGTTTTTTTCTTTGGACGAAATGAAGAATGCTTGAAGCAATCCCCTTGGATAGAATGTTTTTTTTTTGTTTCTCTAATTTCTACTAGTTTGCTTTCAATTTAACTAAGACATGGACATTAATATGAAGAAATTGACCATTTTTCTAGGTTAATGCTTGTTATTAACCTATCATATATTTTTTCCCTCTGTTGCACTTGAGCTAATTTTGCATTTATACCCAAGAGATCCAGATATGCACAAGTCAGTCTGTCCAGGGCATAGGAGTGGTTGATGACATGTTCTTTTTTTTTTTTGTTCTTTTTTTTTGGAAAAACTTGACAGAGCCTGTTGATGACATATTTGGTTACTCTCACATAAATGGAAATTTCCTTCTCTGCTTGTTTGATTGCATCTATAAGTAAGGAACGTTTGTATACCCAGTAATTCTAAACTACTCAATGGAGTTTTTGTAGGCACACAGAGAAGCAACTGGTACCATAGCTTTGAATGATGGCCGGTACAAAGATCCAGTGGCAGAGGCAGAGGAGACAGCTTTTTGCAAGGCGTGTGCAAGGTTTGGTTTTGGTCTATATCTCTACCATGAAGATGAATAGCCATAGGTTAGATAGTGCATAAAATAAAATTGAATAATATATTAGTAAAATCCCTTCTTGTTATTAAAATCTTTAATGTGAATGTTTGGTTATGGGCATAGTTTCTTTCGGGATGTTTCTTTTCTGCATGAGTTAAACCAATAATTGTTTTTGGTTCTTTATGTTTTACTTTTTGTGTTATATTTCCCTTGATTCTTGTAATATTCCTAGGTAAGTTTTTTTTTATTAATTTGTCTGATTTTCTTGGGAATCGAAATATTTCTTGAGTTAATATTTTGCTATGAAACAATGATGCTGAAACCTGAATAATATTACGTTAGTTTTTTTTTAAGGTTAATATTACGTTAGTTAATATGATGAGATGAGTGAAGTTATGTGGGTCTTTATTCTATGTTCCTTTTGAAGAAACTATGCACATAATTTTTTTTAGTAAATATGCAAGCTCATATTTTGGTACTTGATTTGTTCAGCCACCCATATTAGAAATGCTCCTGCTGCTAATTTCTTATCTTGCCATTTCAAGTTTATTTTTTTTGTGAAAAAAAAAGTAGGGGTCTCTTGCCATTTCAAGTGAAATATATTACTGGAAGAGGTGAAAACAAAATGAAGCTAAATTGATCTAATATCTAAATTAGTGAATTTCATTACATTTGATAAGTGTAAAAGATGATTACTTCACTATTCGCTAACAAGCCCAAACCTAAATCATCGTTGGGAGATATCTTTAAATTATTATAAAGAAATCTTTCACCTCACTTTTAAATCGACAATTTTTACATAGAAAATATTATCTTAGTCACTAAATAAAAATTGATTTTTGAAGGAAGTCATATCTATGAATATTTATATCGCACCCAATCTGCACTCCAGATTGGCCATGTGATACGACATAAATAACTCAGATTATATATTATTCATTATCTTGGGTTGCTTCATTTGATGGGAAGTTAAAGACACATGGCAATTTTCAGACCTTCATTCTTCTGGTATTCTTTCCTTTAATAATATTTATTATTTTAGTATAGATAGAGTTGTTAGCAATGGTGCTGATACTTACTTCTGGTTAGACAAATGGTGTAGCACTTGTTTCTTGTACTGTATGTTCCCAAATCTATTTAGAATTTCTTTAGACCCTACCATTTCTATCTCTCATGCTTTTATCAACTCTACCTCTCCATTTAGTTTACTAGACAGCTGATTGGTATTTTAGTTTGTTAATAGCAGAAAGTAAATCACTTACTTACTTTTAGCACATTACCTTTTAATCCCCCAGATTTAGTTAAATGGAGATAGACACCCTTTGGTGCTTTTACTGTGCATTCTTTATACTCTTGGTTGTCATATGGGGTAATCCAAACAAATTTTTTGAGGTTACCTGGAAATCCAAAGTCCTCCTTAAAATTAAGATTTTTATTTGACTGTTGAGACAAGATAAAGTCTTAACCAAATCTAATTTGGCTAATGAAAGGATGGAGGGTGATCTTGATTGCCCATTTTGTGGTCTTCTTGAAACCACAGATCATTTATTTGTCACTTATTCATTTTCTTCTGCACTTTGGTCCTGAATTTCTAATTATAATGGCTTTACCTTTGACTGTACAGCTGTCTCAGATTTATCATATTTAGATTATTGTATATCTCTAAACTTTTAGTGGAATTAATTAGAGCAACCACCCTTTGGAATATTTGGCTAACTAGAAACAAGATATGCTTTAATAATATACCTACACCATCTGTTCAAAGTATTGGTAGTGTTATTATATCTCTTACTTCTTATTGGTGCAAAATAAGGCAGGATGACACTTATTTTAAATTAACCTTAATTCTGCCAATGGATGTCTCACTTTTGAATCAGGTAGGCAGCATTATCATCCTCTCGGATTCGGACACGCAGGACGTGACCAATTCAGATACAGTATGGGATCCAAGACTTGGGTTAGAGGATTCAGATCTCTCTGACTATTTGTGTGCCAGAGCTGCGGATGCTGGTCTTCTTTCTGATACTGAGTCTTCTTCTTCTGATACTTATCCTGGATCACCTTTTGGATCTCCCTCTTATGATAGTCATGCTAATTGCCCTCGTTGCAATGCCTCTCGGTAGCTGCTTATGATTTTATGCTTATGTTTTAGGGATTATGATGAACTTTATCTCTTAGCTTTTTATTTTATGTTTTGTTTCAAGTGCCTCTAGTATGCCTTGAGTAGTCTACTTAATTGCCCTAATCTTTCATTCAGTGAGTTTCTACTTTTCTCACTGATTGCTTGTATGAACTATTTGTTTCAAATGAAATAGATGGGCACTCTCCACTTTATTCAAAAAAAAAAAAAGGAAGTCAAAGACACATGGCCATGTGTGATGCTCGCCGAGTTGTTATTATACAAACCCAATAAAAAAGTAAGTCATATCTATGAATATTATACAAACCCAATAAAAGTAAGCCATTTGAAGGAAGTCATATCATATCTATGAATATTTATATGATTACATCGCACCCAGGAGCACTCCAGATTGGCCATGTGATGCGGCATAAATAACTCGGATTATATATTATTCATGGTTTTCTAATTTTTTATTGTTGTAAAAGATTCTTTATTCAGATTTTAAACTTACAATCTTTTATAAAAAAAAGTTATATTTTTAGAGAATTGGACGTGACTAAAATAAAACATATATGGATTGTGTTTGTGTCATATCTTTTAAGTTTTAAACTTACAATCTATATATGTTTTATTTTGATCACGTCCAACATCCTGATCTCCATCAGGTATCCATTTAATTAGATTGACAACTCCTTGTCATATGATCTGCTAATATGATCATCATCTAATTCAAATATTAATCTTATACCGGTAATTAATGTTCCTTGTTAATTACCAAGACTAGAGACATTTAGAGTATTCATTAACTCCTATATAGATTTCCACAATTCCAAGTCCTCAATCTGAATGATATATAAGTAATGAAATACTCAAGGAACAAAATGATAAACAAATCATCCAATTACATGAACAAAACTTAAAATACAATCATCCTATAATTGACTTCTAGATCACAACACTAACAATAAATTTTAAAAGAAAAAAATTGAATAACATAAGAGTAAGTTTATTCGAACGGTAATAATTTCTTTCTTTCTTAAAATAAGAGTTTGTATCTGAAAGAAAAACGGAGGGCGTTTTCTTTTCGAGACTAAAATTACAATGGGCGTCCAGTTACAATGTGCTTTAAATGAAAAGAGACTGTTTAGATGGGCATCATACCAAATTGGTAGGATGTTCGGTCTAAATCGTTTAATCTGCATTGAGATTTACACAAACGATTTAGATTCACTAGACGGTATACATTTGTACGGATCAAAATCCATCCGCATGAGTCTCAACACACATCATATATTATTGGGTTTGGACCGTATTTGTTCCCATGCCCATCGTAAGGCCCCGCTCCCGGTTTTAAATACAGTGGCGATAAATTCAATTTGCCCCTTAATTGCTATAAATATACACCTTTGGTTGAAACAGGAGAAGCTCATAAAAAAACATAGCTTGAAGTCCTCGTCCTTTCCATACTTTGCAAAAATCATGATTTTGTAATGAGATAATTTTCATGATCATCAAATTCTGTGAAGAATTAATTCATGGAGATACCTTCTTTGGATTTTAATTTCGGCATGAATGAACTAGGAAATGTTAGAGCCACTTCAATAACACCAAACTATAAGGTATTCAGATTATTTCATATATTCCTCCTTGCCTCACCGTTCAATCTTCCAAATGGGTCTATGAATATTATGTTGAGCTGAGTTGTTCGAACTGACTTTTTGAATTTGTAAATAAAAATAAAACTAAAAAATTGAAAGTAAAATATAAATTTATAGTACGGTTCAATATAAGTTTTCCAAAATATCATAACCTCAAACTTCGATTAATATATCTCCTTTAATCAAAACTTAGTTAATCTAAATACATGTGAATTCATACCCGATCCTATATATGAGTGCCTTTTTATATGGTCATTTCTGAAGAAGTAATCTAAATACAAAGTTGTATGGCGTATAATATGTCAAATATTAATACTCCTTGAAATGGATCCTTTTTTTTCACTCTCAGAGCCAATTGAGGGTTTTAATTAAATTGCATGATGAAAATAATTAGTACAAAAATATTTGATTTCACAATGTTTAGATTTGGAAAAATGATACAAACGATTTTTTTTTTTCTGCTTTGCAATTATGCAACAACGTCAATTTATTTTTTCCAATTTAACGTTTGTTAGTTTTGCATAAGTTTGTATAATTTATGTCATTATGCCACCTAAGAACGAGCCAAATTTGTAAATATGGAAATTCAATAAATTTTAAAGATTTTGGGTAAATTTATAAGATAATTTTCAACAGTGAGTAATCGATAATTTTTTTGTGAAAAAAAACGACCGAGTCTATGGTATTATGCATAGCACGGATTAGTCCGTACTACAGAACTATATTTTTATTTTGAAAATTCTAATAGTCGATCCGAACCGTTCAACGCGATCCCCACATGAATATGTACTTGCAGACTAAATTCTATATTTTTTCGAATTTTTTTACTATATTTTAAGATAGGTAGAAATCACTTGATCTGAAAATTCTGAACCATCCAAAAACAGTGATTTTCTATCTATCTAAAAAATAGTAAAAAAAATTCTAAAAATATAAAATTTAGCCCACAAGTATATTCTCATATGAAAATCATGTTGAACAGTTCGGATCGACCGTTAAGATTTTTAAAACGAAAATATTGATTCGTAGTACGGACCAATCCGTGCTACGCATAAATTCACATCACCCCCGGCACCGTAATAGAGAATCTTTTACAATTACTTGATCTGGACCGTTCTTTTTAACTTGGCACGAGAAAGCCCAATAATTCTGCCCCCTCCGTCAACCTGAATCTCAAACCGTAAAGTGATGGGAATCTTTTACGGTACGGGGAGGATATTTTCCTGCTATGCATAGTACCATAGACTCGCTAAAAAAACTGTCAGTTCAGGTAAAAGCTGAACCAGTGGGCCCTACTGTTCAGTGAGCGTAAAATATCTTCTCATCATCAAAACCTCTGAACCAGTGCTCAGTTGTTTCGCAATCAGCGGGATGGTCTGGTCAATGATACCGTTCAACGATACTGATCTTCTTTAATGTTACCCAAATGAAACATAAACCCCTCCAGCTATTTATGTTTCAGTTCCACGAATAGAATTTATTTACACATTACTTATCAATTGACGGGATCGAAACAAACGAAACAGCGCAAAGTGCGTAACTAAAATTATGTGGCAAAGTATCCGGTGAAAGAGCAGGGTTAAAATGTATTATTAGTTTTGTGTTCTAATTATTTTTATATTTTATTTTTGGTTTTTCAGAGTTCGAATAGTCGATTCAAACTTATCAAAATAATTTTCATATTAAACCGTGCTAGAAGACTAAATTTTATATTTTTTGAAATTATTTTACTATCTTTTTAAATAGATACAAAATCACTATATTCAAAATATTCTATACCATCTAAAACAGTAATTTGACCTCCAAGTACATTTTAATATGGAGATAATGTTGAACGGTCGGATCGACTGTTTGAACTGTGAAAATGAAAATATATTCATTTTATAAATAGGTCCTTATGTCCATGGAAGCATCCCTCCTAAGATAAAATAGATTTGACGCAGGTCCAGGTTTCTTGAAAATATTATAACTCAGCAGTTATGCTGAGCACAAATGAGGGACCTATACAGAAAAACAAATTGAAAATTATGATGAATTGAGATCCAATTGGATATAACAAATTACTTCTGTTTGTAAAATATAACTCGAACAACCTTTTTGCTGAGTCAAAATATTTTTATCAGTTTCTGCTTGTATAAAGATTTAATTGCAATTTAGCCCAATAATTTACGTAATTTGCAAATAGCACTAAGCTCATCTATCCTATTTCATTTTTTTGTTGGAACTAAATAATAAAATTACAGAGAACAAAAGTAATAGACGAATACCAAAGAAGACAAATCTGATTAGTCTACTATAATTATAGATCAAATTTTGACTATCTCTAACAATCTTGACTAATCCTAATTATAGTAGACTAATCAGATTTGTCTTCTTTGGTATTCGTCTATTAAAAAGGAAATAATAGGACAACTCTTGATTGCAATTGAATGGCATGTGGTGGAAGTTTGAGATCAGAGAACAAAAGGATTCAAATTCCCTGCTGGTCTCCGTCTATCTCTGTCTCTCTCCTTCTCTCTTTTCACTCTTTCACTATGTTAATGGTCTGGAAAGTGGAAAGTGACAGAACCTCTAAGACTGGTTGAAAGCTGTGATGATCTCTCTCACTAGAAAAATCCCAAACGTCTCAAAATCTAAAGGATCTTCTTCCTCAAACCTCTAGGCTCTAGCTAACTGGTGATGCTCTTTTGAGGTATGCTGGAAAATTGTCTCTTTAAACCATTTTACATTTTTTTTTAGACAAAATGAAATTTTGCAGTTGTAAGCCTTAGTTTGTGAGTCCCAATCATTTGAGCAAAAACTTGAAGAATTTATAATTTTCTATAGAAAAAGGTCTGCACAGTAGTCTTACTAATTAATTTCATGCAACATCCTTCTATTAACAAGGGGATCTTTAAAATTTCAGAGTTTCAGCATCATTTTGAAAATTTGGAAAGCTTGTATCATTGAAAAGTCTGTAAATTGCACTTTTTGCCCAACAAAACTTTCATATTACAAGCAACATTTTGTATCTTCATAAACAAATTCACTGAATAATGGTATCCAATAATTTCACTTCACTAATTGGATTTATTTATGAAATTTCTAGATCAAATTTTGGAAGCTGCAAGCACCATGGCTTTGCCCAGAGATAAAAACTCATTATTTTTCAAGTCAAACGAATTGCACGGTTCCATTGATAATTGTAATCACACAAACTTCTCACAAATTATCCTCGAAAAAGACCCATACAACAATCATTCTCTGAACCAACATGAGAAGTCTGAGATACTCTTAGACCCAACACTAGACTACATAAGCCAGTATTTATTGGAGGAAGATATAGATGAAAAGAGTAATAATTATCAAGAGGCAGCTCTTAGGGACATGGAGAAACCCTTTTATGATATCCTTGGGGAAAAGTATCCACCTCCACAAGATCATCAATTGGTATCAAAACAATCAGAGGTAAATCCTGATTTCACAATTTCCATTTTAGATGATCAAGTTGGTCCAAGCTTTAGTGAAAGTTTGAAACAGCACCCACGTATAGAGAACTTGCTGCTGGCTACTGAATTTCAGAGAGGTGTTGAAGAAGGATTGAAGTTCCTTCCGAATCACAATAGATTGTCGATTAATTTGCAAGTTAGCAATCTTTCACTTAATCCAACGAAGAAATGTGATAGCAACTCAATAGAGTTCAGATTGGGGGAAGAGAAAGAAAGTAATTTGCTAAATAAATCAAAGGGTAAAAAGAATACAAATGATGCAGACTTGGATATTTTGGAGGGGCGAAATTACAAAATACCCATGGTCTCCAGTGAGGAAACAATTAGAGACGAGATGTTTGATAAAATACTACTATACCACGGGAAAAAATGTCGAAAAGAAGAAATATCTAGCCTAAGAGAAATCAAGGAGCTTGAAACAAACTCATATAGTGAGTATCAAAATTGCCAACACGACCATATCAATCTCATAGCACGCCTCATCTCCTGTGCAGAGGCGATATCTATGAATGATAACAAAATTGCTTGTGAACTTATAAAACAAATAAGGAAGGAAGCATCTCCTATTGGAGATGGCATCCAAAGGCTTGCATGTATTGTTGTTGATGGACTAGAGGAACGCTTGGCTGGTACAGGAAGTTCAACCTATCGTCAATTTGTCACAAGGAAGGTACCCACTATCGACTATCTGAAGGCCTACCATCTGTGCACGATGGTATCCCCCGTTATGAGAGTTTCATATCATTTTGCTAATGAGAGTATTCTCAGTGCCACAGGCAATGCAACAAAAATCCATGTAGTTGATTTTGGCATTACTTGTGGATTCCAATGGCCGTCTCTAATCCAATCACTTGCAAAAAGAAAAGGTGGGCCTCCGAAACTCCGAATTACTGGGGTAGATTTGCCTAAGCCGGGCTTTCACCCTGCTGAAAGAATCGACAAGACAGGAAGGAGGTTGGAAGATTATGCTCGAAGTTTTGGAGTTCCTTTTGAGTATCAAGGGATCGCGTCACAGTGGGAGTCCATTTGTATTGATGATCTTGGTATCAATGATGATGAAGTGCTTATAGTTAATAGTATGTATAGCTTAGGTAGAGTAAGGGACGAACCTTTATTAGACAGGAATAATCCTAGGAATAAATTCCTCGGTCTGATTCATGAGGCCAAACCAAAGGTTTTCATTCAAGGAATATTCAACGTATCCTTGAGTCCCTTCTTCATCACACGGTTTAGAAAGATTTTGTTGCATTATTCTAGATTTTTCGACATGCTTGATGCATTGGTCCCACGACATTACAAGCATAGGCAACTAGTGGAAAGAGATCTGTTGGGTCCTTCTATTATTAATCTGATAGCTTGTGAAGGATCAGATTTGGTCATACCAGAGACCTACAAGCAGTGGCACATGCGAGATTTGCAGATCGGCTTTGAGCAGCTTCCGGTAGATCCAAATGTAGTGAAATAATGCAGTGAAATGGTTAGAAATGGTTATAACGAAGGATTTTTTATTGAAGAAGATTGCAGTTGGTTTCTTCAGGGTTGGAAGGGTAATATAATGTATGCTATTTCATTGTGGAAATCTAAAGTAGAATAAGCATGGGGTCATCTTTTTCTTTTCAGAAAATTATAAGGTTGTACATTTATTTTTCTAGCAAAGCACGCAATTATGTACCATATTGTAGATTTGTAGGACTAAATTCAATCACTCTACAAATTACGTTTCTATAATTCTTTTCACGACCTTTCTTTTTATTCTTTGCGAACGAGGACTTTGACACAATGACATCCCTTAGAGCAACTAATATCTGACAAGGAAAGCTTCACAAATTTAGCTGTACCAGAGTGCTTGTGGAACAGCTAAACAAGGGCAGACAGTACTTGTTTATACTCATACATAAGAATCAACTGCAATCCACAACATACTAGAAGCACCTAGGAACTCGCAAGGGGTTGGAATCCTCTGCTATCCTGTACCACAAATATCTTTAATATGAGAATTTGTTAGTGTTCTTGACAGATTAGAGACCAAAAGTTTCATTAACCTGACAACATGTCAAGCTATACCAGGCATGCCAAATTACTTCCTATTGCCTGCGCTGGCTCGTGCAGATATATATGCCCATGGACCGTTACATTCTGAAATAAATTCCAATCCTTTTTTACCTCTACGTACTATTGTGTGAGATCACAACGGTAATCCACTGCTCCATGAAACCCATCCAACTGATTGAACTCACTGACTCAGTACAGAATGGCTGACCTGACATGCCTAACAATTTTTTAGATGGTGTGGGGCCTTCTTGTGAGAAATAGGTAGAAATTATCGAATTCGGATCCCCCCAGGTACCTGAGGTGCAATAAGTAAATTCGGACCATTCTTTTAACTTGGCACGAATCTTAAAACGGACCCCCTATAGTTTCTGTAAAGCGAACCAGTGGGCCCCATAGGTCAGTGGGTGTAAAATATCTTCTCATGGTCAAAATCTGAACCCGTGCACCAATGTTTCGCAATCCCGCTAATGGTCTCGTCAACGAGAGAATTCGTTTGACTCTTTTCGTACTGTATTATTAAGAGTACTTACTGTGGGCAGCATGTAGGGGTGATTAATGAGCGAGCTCAAGCGAGTTGGGGTATGCTCATGTTCGGTTCATTAGCTTAATGAATGAGTCGATTCGAGTTGAAAAGGCAATACCGAGTTGATAACTATGCTCGTACTCGGTTCGTTAAATGTTCAAGTTGACTCGTGCTCATTAAGCGACTCATTAAGAAATCAAATTTGTAAGTAATTTAAATTTTGTTTCAATTTTTTTGTTTCAGACACATCATTCAAAAACTAATTAACATTGATAGAATTTAACAAATTGTCATAATCCAACCTGCTTAAATAATACATAATTTAACAAAAAATTGTCCATAAGTAAATTTAACAAAATCAAACAACTATTTTTTTATAAGTTCTCACAGTCCTACATGTCACATGCTCACAGCTATCTTTTTGGATTTGATCCTGTTGGAATTTGATGTGGTATGATTTCATATAACTCAGTTATTAATGAACGAGTTATGAGCGAGTTGGAATATACTCATGTTCGATTTATTAAGTTAACGAGCGAATTATTAGCTAGCTTTTAAAGAGTCACGAGTTACCCCTAGCCGCATGTCAGTAATTTCCGGTTTAGGTTGCAGAACCGAACCGGTCTAAGTCCTAACACGGTATTTTTATCTCTCATCTTCAGATCTTCTCCATGTTACCCAAATAAAACACTTCCAAGCAATTTATATTCCCCGATTAGAATAAACGTCCTTTTACAAATCATGAATTAACGACGGTATCGAAACAAGCGAAAACTGCGCTATTTTGCTTTTGGCACCTCGAAGTGAAAGTGCGTATATAATTACGTGTGACGAAGTATGTTGTGAAGAGTGTCGTTGCTTTTAAGGCTCAGCTTGCTATTATTTCCCTTTTTTATATATATTTATTTCCTGATTAGAAGAAGAAACAACATTAGCAAAGCTCCTCTCTTGGAGTCTCGACTTGAGAGAGAGATTGAGAGGAGGAAGAGTTAGAGAGGCCTCTGTATCTCTCTCATTCTCTCCAGTAGAAGCAAATATACATTTTCATATTAGCCCCTTAAATTTAGTTTTATTAATTTGATCGATAATCAGCCATGGCGAGCCCCTTATCGAAGAAGCCAAAGCTGAACGCGCCAGCGTCGGAGCAGTCGCCCGTACGACATGCCAATGGTGATCTCGTGGCGTGCCAACAGGCGCGTGATGAGGCATGCGAAGAGGAGCAGGGGCTTATGGCTTTGGTCGAGCATCGGGGCAAGGAGGTGGTAACAATCAAACAGAAGTTAGCTCACTATCAATCAATGGTAAATTTTCATTAGTCAGACCATTAATTTGGTTTAGCAACCTCTCGTTTTGACATGCACCCCTAAATTCAGTTTATACTATTGACCATGCTCGCTTGATAAATAAGCTCGAAAGGTGTTACCTTTTTTCCTTTTTAATGAAATTCGCTTGTCTTAAGTATTAATGGAGTCTATGTGAGGCGGGATATGCAAAATTGATTGAATATCACCATGGAGTTATTTAGGGATCAGTAATTTTTTGGTGGTACTCCCGCAAGTTCAAAAGGTTGAGGGAACCTTTTTCAATTAGTTTTATTCATTAGTGTTTTGATTCAGTGTATTTTTGCTTAGATATTATCTAATGGCAATCACATAACATATAATGAGAAGATTCATAGGAAATGAAAATTGTTGCTGTGGCTGAGTAAGCAACCATTAAAGATAAAAATTAATTAACATTACGGAACTAACTTACTATACATGCATATTCACTATTTTAAAAAATAATGTCTTCCCGTAAATTTACTGCATATCAGTACAGCGCGATACTGAATTGTGCTCAATTTTTTTTGCATTAATGTGTTGAAACAACTGCAATTATCTGAATGTTGAATATTTTTCAAATTTTTCCAGTTGGAAGAGGCTGAGAAGAGACTCAGCGAGTCTAAATCCAAGCTCTCTCTTATCAAATCCAGAAATAAAAATCAAAACCTATCAGACTCAAATTCAAATTTGAAATCGAGGTCTCAGCCTGTCATACCTGCCAAAGCTTCTAAGGCCAATCCACACCACCCTTCTTCATCCTCTTCAGGGCAATCCAATTCAGCGGACGCTATGAGTGAGAAGAGAAAACAAGAGAAACAACCAAAGAGAAAAATAGGTGAATAAAAATGACGTAATTTCTTAAGTTTTGGGCCCTGATATTTGTGAGAAGATTCATGTGAAACTTTTATATAATACCCGAGAAATTTTGGATATTGGAGCTTATTGTATGTTGTCCAATATGCTTTAAATTCAAATATTTGCCCTTGTCGTTTTGCTGTTTAGTAAAAAGCAAGGTAATGGTTGTAAATTTAATCATTGAAGTTATTGCACATACATCTTACCGTTGGAAATTTGTGCAAGCTCGTTCTTCTGTGTAGATTTAGTACATGCAAATTGTGTCATTAAAAGTTAATTCCTGTACATTTTGTTATAAGAAGCTAATGCATATATTTGTGCCTTTAAATTATGCATTTGTATTTTAATAGTGCTTGTACATGTTGTCATACTTTTTTTTTTTTCTGCTAACACTAGCTGTGCGTTCTTTCTTTCATAGCATCTAATATATGTTGTAATGTACTACTTTTAACATTATTAATATGAAAATCAAAATGGTAAGAGATAATGATGATTTTGTTGTGGTTGCACAGAGGAGAAGGAGCACCAGGATTTGATACCAAGTGTGAAGAGGTCTTCTAAACCTATCATACTTGAGTTTGGAAACACTATTATTATTCCCAGTGATCATAAAAGGAAGATGAGGTGTCTTGAACTGTGCCCCACCAATGATAATCTATTTGTTACCAGGTGCGCCCCTTTCCCATTTGCAAATGGTCAAACTTAGATGTGTAACTCCACAAAAATTGAGATATCTTATATAACCCCACAAAATATCATAAATGCTCATAATATTTTACAAAGATTGGCATTTGTTCAACTCAACTTTCCCATTTACTTCAAAAATGTCATTTATACTCACCCTTCATCACCGATATGACTAAAATAATGAGAAAGGAGTTGGGTAATGTGGAAATCTAAAAGCATGTAGCAGAGGTGTGTAGGTGTGCATTATTATGTTTACAATACTATATGGGCTTTTGAGATAAGGGAAATAATACCCTTATTTATGTTCTTCGTCAGAATGATTTTGTACATGCCTGATAAGAATTTTGTTGTTTTGATTTGCAGTGCATTAGATGGGCTGATAAAATTTTGGCAAGTTAATGCTAAAATGTAAGATTCTTATTTTACTTCTTTAATCGTGTTCTCTTTTTAACTTTCTTTCTAGAACTCTGTGGTCAAGATAACATAGGCCTCCTCATCCTTTATGAGAATTAAACATTTTGTATTGAGTAAGGCTATGGTACTATGCATAGCTCTTTCAAAGTTCAAATAGTCGATATGAACCATTCAACATGATCTCCATCTGAAAATGTACTTGAAGACTAGATTTTACCTTTTTTTTTTAGAATTTTTTACTATTTTTAGATTGGTAGAAATCACTACTTTTATATGGTCTAGAATTTTTAGATCAAGTGATTTTCTACCTATCTAAAACAATAGAATTTTTTTTGTAAAATAATGTAAAATTAGATTTACAAGTGCATTCTCATATGGAGATCATGTTGAACGGTTCTGAAAAGGGAGAGATTTGATCCATAGTATGGAGCAATCCGGGTTATGCATAGTACCATAGCCTCACTCTTTTATATTATCAATTATTGTATAGCAATGATGATATAATTTTCTTTTGTGTATGTAAAATGACAGGCCGTCTGCTTCATTACTTAGCACAACAGATTGTCTATCGCCAAAACAGAGGCGATGGCCTGAAGACATTGCATGGCATCCAGATGGAGACACTATTGTTTCTGTCTATAGTGGTGATGCCGGTGACTGTCAGATCTCCATTTTAGATCTCAACAAGAGCAACGAAGTAAGTAGGCATGTACAAATTGCGTCTTCTTTTGCAGTACATGCTGCATTTCTTGAGCTAACATTACTAGTGTGTCAATGAAAAAATGGTTAATTTGGGGTTTGTATATTTCTTCACGTGATTTCCTGATGAGCATATCAATAGCATTTGGTGTAATATTAATGGGTTACTTAAAATGTCATGCATATCTTCATTTCTTCATTTCCTTGCGAGGGCAGAATATTAATTAGGCATATAACATATTGAGTTGGCTTATTGTGCTTTGGGAACTAAAGAGGCTGTTTTAATTCGCACCCATATTTTGCGACAAAGTCCAAACAGTTGATCCGAACCGTTCAGCATGATCTCCATATTAAAATATGCTTGGAGACCAAATATTACATTTTTTGGAAATTTAGTACTATATTTTTTATGAGTAGGAAATCACTGTTTTTCAGAAAACTCTGGACCATAAAAAAACAATGTTTTTCTACCTATCTAAAAAAAAAGTAAGAAGTTCAAAAAAATTATAAAATTTGGTCTCCAAGCACATTTTAATATGGAGATCATGTTGAACGGTTCGGATCGACTATTTGGACTTTGAAATCGCAAAATATGGGTGCGAATTAAAACAGCCTCTTTAATTTCCAAAGCACAATATCTCAACACTAACATATTGGTATAAAAACTGAAGATCCAGAATAAAAATCGTACTCTCTTGTACTTTGACTTCAATGGCATTCGGTGGAGTGTAGATTTTCTGTTCCTTGACTTTGTGCTGTTTAAGAAAAAGTTATATTGTATTGAAAAGGTGGGCTTTCATCACGGTTCAAAAAATTGACCTCATTGTGGAATCCCAGACACTCACATGCGGGAAAATTCCACATGTGCATTATTCATCTTTCCTAATTTATTTCAAAAAAGAAAGAAAGAAAGAGAAACCATTATGAAATCATTGATATCCAGAAATTTCTCTTGATATGTTTGACTCGATTAATAGAGACCAACAACAGCAAAGAAAGGGTAGTTTCTATATCTGTTAAAATAAATAAATAACTATGGTTGTTTCTGATGTGTTACAACTTTTCTGTATTTCTTTAGTTTCAATGTCTTGTCCATGCTACTTCTTGTTTTGCATTATATATTATGGTTTTTAAAGGTAAACATTATACTTAACATAATTATACTTACCTAATTGTAAAATGAGGAGGGATCCACTTACACTCTTTTTTTGTGACACCGAATTACACCCTACTTTTTCAAAGTTTTCAAAGTCAAACTGTCAATCCAAAGCGTTCAACATGATGGATATATTAAAATGTATTTGCAGATCAAATTTTACATTTTTTTGAATTTTTTTACTATTTATTAAGTATTTTACAAAATCGCTGTTTTCAGACCATTGAATTTTTGTACCTATCTTAATAAATAGTAGAAAAATTCAAAAAAATGTAAAATTTGAACTGCAAACACATTTTATATATCCATCATGTTGAACGGTTTGGATCGACTGTTTGAACTTTGAAAATATATGGTGTAATCCGGTGTCACAAAAAAAAGGTGTAAGTGGATCCCTCCTCTTGTAAAATTTATGTTTAAGAAACCTAACTTGTGATTGTATCTTAATTTCCAGAATCAGAAAAAAGTCTCTTACTTAGAAGCAAAGCCACACAACAAGGGTCTAATAAACAGCGTCACCTTCACACCATGGGAGGACAACGTTTGCTTCCTGACGGGTGGGTCCGACCACTCAGTCATACTATGGCGTGAAGAAGAAGGTGATGGCAAATTTTCATACAAGCACAAGTCAGTGCATCGCGACATGCACTCGTCAGCTGTCATGGGTTTATCAGCACTGAAACATAAAAGGATCGTCTTGTCAGTTGGTGCTGATAAAAGAATAATTGGGTTTGATTTGCTGGCCGGTCGATCAGATTTTAGGCACCAAATTGAGTACAAGTGCATGAGTGTGCTTCCAAACCCGTGTGACTTCAACTTGTACTTGGTCCAGTCTGGGTAAGTTGATTTTATTATTTTCCTTGTGATTTTGAGTTGAGTGAGGCTATGGTAATATGCATATTATATAATGGCCCACACTATGGGCTCATATCTCCGTTTTTAATGTTCAAACAGTCGATCTGAACTGTTCAACATGATCTTCATATGAAAATGTACCTGCATATTAAATTTTATATTTTTTAGAATTTTTTTACTATTTTTTTAGATAGGTAGAAAATCACTTGATTTGAAAATTCTGGACCATCCAAAAGCACCGACTTTCTACCTATCTAAAAAAATAGTAAAAAATTCTAAAATATATAAAATTTGCTCTACAAGTACATTTTGATATGAATATTATGTTTAACGTTCCGATCGCCAGTTTTAAATTTTGAAAATAGAGATATGGATCCATAGCACGGGTCGATCCATTATATGCATATTACCAAAGCCTCACACTTTTGAGTTTGCAAATAATGTGATTGTCGTATATGGTTACCAGGTGTAATTTGCTAACAATGTCATTGTTTTGCTTATTGTGAAATCTGGATAATGTTCATGTGCAATACTTCAGAATATGACGCTTTGCTAAGAACACGAAATTATCATGCACACCATTCTTACACAGTAAAATTTATCATCAATGCTGCTTCTTGTCCTAAGTTACTTCAAGAAATACCGAGACTGCCCTTTCGTTGTCCTTCATTTATCTAGTGAGAACTGGTTGAGAGGTTAAACACCTTCGGCATCCTTTAATGAAAGGCAAAGGAAGGGAATGAATGCATCTGATTATATTACACTTGTATACAAATTTTTCATTTTGCAGGGGTATAAACATGAATTTTATTGAAATTTGATATAATCATACATGCAGCAGATCTGGTGCTTAATGTTAATAATAATATGATCATGTGGTTGTTGGAACAGTGCACCTGGGCAACAACTGGGTCTGTATGATTTGAGGTTGAGGCGCACTGAGATTCACTCGTTTGGATGGAAGCAAGTGAGCAGCGACTCACAGTCGGCTCTGATCAACCAATCATGGTCTCCTGATGGTTGGCATCTCTCCTCTGGCACCACTGATCCAAAAATCCACATCTTTGATATCAGGTATCCATTCTTTAATGATTGAGTGAGGCTATGGTACTATGCATAGCGCACTTTGGTCCGTCCTATGGATGCATATTTTCATTTTTAAAGTCCAAACACTCGATCCGTTCCGCTCAACATTATATGAAAATGTGCTTGGATGCCAAATTTGACATTTTTTAGAATTTTTTGTACTATTTTTTTTAAATAGGTACAAAATCACTTCATCTAAAGATTCTAGACCATTCAAGTAGTGATTTTCTACCTATGTAAAAAAAATAGTAAACAAATTCTAAAACAAGTACATTTTCAGATGGACATCATGATGAACGGTTTGGATCAACTATTTAGACTTTGAAAATGAAGATATGGATCCATAGTACAGACCAAAGTGTGCTATGCATAGTACCGTAGCCTCACTCTTTATTTTTTGCTTTAGCGATGGGGCCAGAATGCAAAATTGTCAAACGTGATGCTTGGGTTGCAGCTTGAATATGTTTTACTCTCCGTTCAATATCTGTAGATTTTGGGTTAATTGGAAGGCTTAGAATTCCACTTTGATAAAAATTAGAATTAAGAACTGAACTGGTCAGGTTGGGTTATAACGCTTGATCCTTGACCTGTTGGATGGGTCGAATCTAGGTGGAGTTGACTTGTCAAATCCCATTCAGCAGTTTGCCAATATGCTCGGGCAGTACCAATATCTTTCCATTTCGTGAAAAATGTCCTGCAAAACCCTAATTTGTCTAGGCCTGTGAATCTTTTTCTTACTTTTTCCTTTTTAATTGATGTTTGTTAATGTTGTCAAAAACCATTGCTGCTTTTGACAAATATAATTTTGGTGACAGGTATCAAGGGCGTGGGCCATCCCAGTCAGTACAGGCACACCAGAAGAGAGTATTTAAGGCCATGTGGCACCAGTCGCTTCCTGTACTCTCCTCCATATCTTCTGACCTTAATATTGGCTTGCATAAAGTATACTAAATTAAATTTTCGTGTCTGCATACCTGTTGTAGTCTGGTTAAGTTTAGTGCAGTGTAAATTATGGATCTGAGCTCAAAGGATAGTTGTAGAATGAAAACCTGATAATCAGGTTTTTTATTTTGTTATAGAGATGTTAAGGAATAATTCTGTTTAATTGACTAGTTAGGTTAAACAGAGCAAACAAAGTTTTGGACAAGTTATGAAAAAGAATTTTGACATTGTGCATCTGATATTTGTTCTGGACTTTTCTGTTGTGGTATGAACCGACAAATTGTACATGCGCTATGGTTGGGTTGTGGTTTTTCATATGCAAAATCGAATAATAAATAAATCTATAAGGACTAGTACTGAGTTACCAGTAATATGAAGGCAGTAGATGTCAAATTGTATCGTCGCCTTGTGTTCATTTTGAAGTGGTGAAAGGCAATGTTTTTGTAGAATGATCATAGTTTCCATTGAAATATTTCTTGGGCTAAGCATTGGTAATAGTGGGAGAGAGAATAAAAATAATGTTGAGGGCCTTGTGTCTCTTGACAAACGTAGCTTTAGTAAAGAAGGAAAACTAAAATCTCAAAATCTTTTATTTATAGAATAGAAAGAAAAATACTAAACGAGAAAGATACTCTTCTAATTGCAATCTAAGATATCCCAATATAGAATGACAAGATTGCGTTTGTTTCCTGCAATCTGGTATATAGGCTGCAGCTGCGTCTTGTCATGCTACCACTTTCTTTCTTTCTCTTTTTCTAATAATAATTCGGTTTTTCAGCTCCACATCACAAACTGTAGTTGCAAATTCTGTATCTGACTGACTGTTGATTCTGGCAAAAGCATATGGAACGGCTTATTAGAATTGTTGTGAAATTTGAAGAAGTATTTCATTAATTGATCATAATTTTTTACAAGGGTTTATGAGCCTACATATAATGATACAAAGGCCTATAGTCGTTAAAAAAAAATGTAAAGTAAAGAGTGCGTTGGAGATTTTTTTTCTATGTGATAATCTTCCTTTTCTCATTATTTTTTGCCAAGTATCGGAAATAGAGAAGAAGAGTATATTTGGTAAAAGTCGCACTGGTTTTTTTTTTTTTTGGCTAAGTGTTCTCAACTCTTGCATATCAAATTATGTGTATTTTTATTATTAATTTTCAACACGGCTCAACGGCATTGTATGCGTTGTGAATTCTGACTTTCATATATTTTGTGAAAAAATGTAAACGTCTGAAGCAAATTTAAAGCAACGCTAAATTGTTTCCTTCCTGCATATGTATTCAAGGTTTCTTTACCGTTTTTCTTAAAATTTTCAAAATTTTCTTCTAATTGAATATACAAATATTTATAGAATACATAGTTTCTGTTAATTTAAATTTCATAAATATTTTTCCAAATCAGTATTTTCCATGCACATTTTCCATGAAAAAAAGTAACTCCATCTCATACCCACTCTTTACACCTTGTTTGGATGGAGAGTAGAGGAAGGGAGGGGAGGTGAAGAATATAAGAGAATGGGAATGAAATAGAAAGAAAGATTAACATATTTAATCTCTTCGTGTTTGGATAATTAACGAGGAACAATAAATTAACTTTTTTTCCTGTCTTACTTTTTGTTTGGTTAATTAAAATTTAGAAGGTTAATAAGAAATTCGGTGGTTGCTGTAGGTTTGTGACAAAGAAACTTGGATGAGAATTATATAGGTAAAATATTGGGTTGGGCATTTGTGTCATTTTCTGTGAAAATATTTGCAACAAAATATTTTTTCATCCGTTACACCTCAAATCAGGAGGGAAATCGATTCTATTAATTATAATCATACAAGGTTAAACCTTTCCCCTCCTGTACCCTTCACCTCCGACATAATTTTATCAACCAAACACGATTCGATGGAAATTTTTCTTTTCTTTCCATTCCCTCCCTTCCTCTACTCTCCAGCCAAACAAGGTGTTAGGGTTATTATTAAAAGTCTCTCTTCTCTTGCCCACTCTTTAGGGTAATTCTTTTTACCTCTCTTTCTTCCCCTTTCTTGCCCTCTCTTTAGGGTTCTTATTTGTACACTCTCTTTATTTACTCTTTAGGATCTTTATTATATCCTTTGTTTTCTGTACCCCTTTGTTACTGTATTTCTTCTATTTTTAGTTTTTCCCCCTCTTTGACTTTTCATGAATAAATCATGAATCCAATCCATATAAAAGTCCAGTAACCACTATTTTGTTTAGTGCCGACAAAATTTGTTTTTTAACTACTGTCTTCATGTATTGTTATATGATCCAGCAGCTGTCTCTTTTATTTCGGGTTATTAAACACCCTAGGATAGTACACCAAGTTTCTTATCCTCATATACTTAGCTATCTTCATGTTCTTTGTTCTTCTTCAAAAACTTACTAAGTTTCCATTTTTTTTTTTTTGAATTTTCTGCCATTAAAAAATGTATATATACTATGGATAAATAGGTAATAATTCCAGTTTAGACACGACACAACCAAGCACCTGTCGACATGTCTGAATGACATATTCCATTTCCTTGGATGCACTCGTTTATGGCTCTCTACATTTTTCAAACAGCCCTGACCAAGCATGGTCGGATTTATTTAACAAAACAATGTTTTATTTATTGGCTATATAAACTGCTAGGATGAATAGAGGTTGGCTATTCTACTTCCATAAGCATATGCCCACATATGCTTATAACTAATTTTTGCGTTTCCAATGTTCAAACAACAAATTCAAACTGTTAGATGTTCAATCTATATTAATATGTGTTTGGAGACCAAATTTTACATTTTTTTGGAATTTTTTACTATTTATTAAGCCACTTTGAAAATTGCTAATCATATGGTCCAAAATTTTGTTGCACTGTTTTTACTGTTCACCCGGATCAGCAATTTTTAAAGTGGCTTAATAAATAGTAAAAAAATTCCAAAAAATATAAAATTTGGTCTCCAAGTACATTTTAATATAGATTGAACATCTAACGGTTTGAATTTGTTGTTTGAACATTGAAAACGCAAAAATGAGTTATAAGCATATGTGGGCATATGCTTATGGAAGTAGAATAGCCAACCTCGGATGAATAACCCCATAATTAATTTGCGGGCTTTACAAATTGTCATTAAACCATTACAAAGATCCCAATTACAAATTGTCTCCCCTTTCATATGAATTCGCATCCTTAAATTAATTCAAAGTTTGAGTTTGAATACGCGTGACCGTCGGATCAGTTTGACATCAATATTGAAAGGATCTCGTAAATTTTTAACTCGAATTTAATTGACCTGAATTGTGATCGGAACAGTCCGATCCAAACTCAAATTTAAATTACTTTACCTTGCGAGCTACCTCAGGCCTAGTGAATTGTGATCTTCCTCTTTTATCATTTGGGCTTTGATCTAATATGAAGCACCCATCGATCATCCTCCAATTTCCTTCGTTGGGCTTTTAACGGGCCGGATTCTTTCTTCTCCCTCCGCTTTTGTCTTCCTTTTAAATTACATCTCAGTTCTCCCCCGTTCCTTTACAAAATCAGTTGAAATCCAGAAGCTTCGGAAGAAATAAAATCAAAATTAACCGAGAAACTGCTGTCCGTAGTAACAGGAATTCTTATCACCGACGGTACCGTAAAGGGAATCTTTTACAATTACTTAATCTGGACCGTTCTTTTTAACTTGGCACGAATCTCAAAGCCCAATAATACTGCCCCCTCAGTCAGCCCGAATCCCAAACCGGCTGAGAGTTAATCTCAACCGTAAATAGCTAATTGTAAAAGGGAATCTTTTACGGTACCGTCGAGGATATGGATTCGTAGTAACAGTCGGCAGTTAGAATGTGGTCCCACGTGCCAGGTGACAGCTAAGCATTCCCCTAGCGTGTGAATTGTGACCCTATGGAATTGTGGAAACTGACAACCCAGACCAATGACACCCTCACAACTCTTATCACTTCCTATCCAAAAATCCCAAGCAATAAATAATAGAATTAGAGAGATTATTATCATTAAATCAATTAAATCATTAAATAAAAACAGTAGCATATCTTTTGATACCTTGCCAGAGCGTTTGCCTCGTGTCTTAGTATCTCTCCATTCGCACGTAAAGTACATAACCCCTCGTCATAGCACGACGCGTACTATTTCTCCTCTCTCTCTCTCTCATCTCTCTCAGAGCGGAGCACAAAAGCAAGCGAAAGAGAGTGAGAAATTAATTTCTCATGGCTACTCAAGGTAAATTTGTATTACTAGTTGCTTTCGTTCGTAGATCGTAGTAGTAGTACTGTACCTGAGTAGTGAGAAGGAATGAGAATGTTGAATTATGTGGTGCATGCACATGGTGTAGCTATCGATGCAGCGGGTGTCACCATGAGTGTGGGGATACTCCGGGAATCTGGTCGGGGTTCTATATTAGATGAATTGAATCTTATTGTAGGTTGGATTGTACGAGACTTTTAGATATTTAAGCGAAAGGCATTTTTTTTTTTTTTGACAAAGAAAATAAGGTCTAGCCCTTTTTCATTAATCATTTTGGAGTTACAAGAGAAATGTAACCGAAATAGGAAAAACAATTCTGCTCAAAACAATTGAGCATAAATAAACATAAGATAAAGAAAAGAAAAATAAGAAATAACATTAAAAAGGATTAAAGAAAAGACAAAATTAAAGAAGAAAATATTAAAACAACCGAATATTTTGTTTTTCTTGCTTTCTCACATGCTTGATAGTGAACTGTACTTCCATTGCGTCTCCACTTGTTCCATCAGTTGCAATAAATTGCACATCTCCTCTTTGAACGTTCTGGCGCATCTCCTCTTTGAATCTCCTCTTTGATAGCGAAAGGCATTTTTATATGTCAAAATTTGGAATAAGATTCCGTGAGCAATTAGTGGCCTAAGACATGTAGTGTAAGCTACTATACCAGAAACTGAGTGGATAAGAATTTTGGAGAATTTCAGGATATTTTATTTATGGAAATACTACATAGTCCGGCTAGTATGATATTGGTGTCATACTACAAAATTAATTGGATAGATTTCAAACGACTAATCCAAACCGTTCAAACCGATTTACTTTATGAGTGATATGTTTACATGCAAAGTTATATTTTCTAGTTATTTTAGTATCAAATCAAGCGGTCAAAAATGTTGAAAAATGAATGCATTAAAATTAACTTAAAAACTCACGCATTTGACTGCTTGACTTGATACTAAATAAATTCGAAAAATTATAAATTGAAATGACAATGATGTCATACTAGTTAGACTCAATACTACATTAACCATTTGATTATTTATTACTATTATTTTTCTTAAAATTGTTTAGATGAGACCAAGAGCTCCAAGCCTGAATCTACGTCAACTCAGCCGCCACCAACCCGCCGGCCTGCCACGTCAGCACAGGCTGCTGGATTGCCAAATCCTTTCGACTTTTCTGCCATGACCAGCATTCTCAGTGTATGCCAACTTTATTTGTATTTATCATGTTATCTTCCTCAGCTGACAAATACAATTTATCTAGCTTTCATAAATTATTATTACATCAACAATGTCATTGTTGTAAATTCTGAGTTCTGTCTCCACTACACACTGATATCACTTCCGATTTAATTTTATTTTGGGTTTCCTGCCCAAATTACTGTATTCAAGCAATAATCAAGCTCTCAAATTATATTATTTGAAGCCTGAATATTTTATAGTTTATTTTAGTTATTTGTGTTTATCTCGAGAAGGCAGTACCTTTCTCCCTCCAACTTACAATTTGATAATAATAAGAATAAAGAATTGTAGTTAACAAACGATAATAAACAATTATGTTAAGTAATTTAAGTAAGTTATATAATTTTAGATGGATTGAGTTGACCCAAATTTTATCTACTTGCATGCTTCATCTTGTCATGGCACATTTAATAATTCAGTTTAACAATAAAAGAAACATAGTAACTTGGAGTAAGAAGAAACTTCAAAAAGTAGTTATTAACTTACTTTGTTCAATATATTGCAGGAGCCTTCAGTAAAAGAAATGGCAGAGCAGATAGCAAAGGATCCGGCATTTTCTCAGATGGCAGAGCAACTCCAGAAAAGTATGCAGATGCCATCCCAGGACGGTAGCGGACCCGCTATGCCACAGCTGGACCCACAAAAGTACATGTCAACAATGCAACAACTCCTACAAAATCCCCAATTTGTTACAATGGCTGAACGTCTTGGTACTGCTCTCATGCAGGTAATCATCATTGTTTGTGTTTTTCTAAAATTAGTCGACAAGATAATTGATAGATGAGTAATTCTCTTGTAGATTCATAAATTCTGGATAGCGATTTTCTTCTAGAAAATCTTACTTAAAGATGGAAATAATTAAATTTTCCACATAAATTTTGCCTCCTAGATGTATCTTTAAAATAAAAAGTTGAACCATGCTCAGGCACACGCTTTGCCTATAAAAACCTTGTGTTTAAAATATCAGGTTTTTGCTTTCTTTAAAATTATTTTTGGGTTACACAAGAATATTCTTCCATGATGTTGCTTTATGTATCTGGCACGTCATGACGTTGATATAGAACTTGTCGGTGCTTATATGGCGTTTATTAGATTGAGTTAGAAGATTATGTGGCACAGTAGTGATGACATGGCATGTTTGGCATTTCTTTTGAACATGGCATGCTACATGGCAGTTTGGGTGATTATGCTTCACATGATAACTGCCAAGTTGCAGATCTCATCTTCACCTGACAAGTGCCATGTTAAGTGAAATCGGGTATTAGTAATTAAGTTGAGTTGGCAGACTGGGACTTGGGTGTCGTTGGATTTGTGGTGTCTTAGTTGATAGGGTTCAAGTTGAATCAGTTTGAGTTATGATTTAGTTAGAAGTCCATAAAGCTTTGCTCACATCACAAAATTGCCATGTCTAAATCAGGCAACCCTGCCAATCCTTGTAGGGTGCAAGTCTGTAGAGGTTTGATCATATGATGAAATTCATGTTTCTATCTGTTTCATTTGTCGAAGAAGTTGAGAGCAAGGGTTTAATGGAATTCGTTAAGTGTAAGTAGGTTTTGGTGGGAAAAGAAAATTTATAGCTTATTGGGGCAGAGAAAGGGTTCATGATTCATAATTTTTTTTTAGAATTTTTGTTCTTTTAATTTCCCATTTCTTAAAATGAGTTCCGAATAATTTGATCTTTATGCATTTGACCAGAGAGACATAAAATTTGCAAATAAGCATGTTGAAAGTCTCTGATCTTCAGAATGCTATTTGTTAGATTAGTACCAAAATAAAGAGAAAAGAATATGTTGTTTTCCCATATCACTTTTTGTTGACCTGATAGGTTGATTCTCTTGTTAACTGCAGTCATGGCAGTTTTACATATAATAAAAGGAAAATTTTATAAATTGCAGGATCCTGCAATGTCTAGCATGGTAGATAATTTGACAAATCCGGCAAACAGACACCAGCTCGAAGAAAGGATGACCCGCATGAAGGAGGATCCCGCACTCAAACCAATCCTTGATGAGATTGAAACTGGTGGTCCCGCCGCAATGATGAAGTAATTGCACATACCTCACTATAATTAACTCTGTATTATTATCATTTTATCTTTAGATAAGCTCTTAGTAATAATGATTGATTGTGCCAAATATATCCATTTTGCACGCATTAAGCCAATTTGAAGTAAGGTCAGTTTTGTCATTTTACTCTGCGGTCCATTACGAGAGCTCAAAGTTTTTATGCTATGGAAATGTCTGAAGTTTGCAGAAGAAAACACAAAATTTTGATAATTTATAGTGGTTTACATTACATTACAGCTACCTTCCTCTTTTTTTGACAAGTACTGTTAATAAAATGATTCTAGGCCATTAGAGCATATACATTAGTAAAATTAAGAAGAAATTAAAAATAGCTATCAAACACTTAATAGAAATTAAGTTAATTTTAATTTCTAAACCTCTACACATGCAATTAACTTATTAATTTCTTTTAGTGGCCACACCAGCAAAAATTAATATGGAAGAGAGGACGAGAGCCAATAGAAACAGATAGAAAGGGATTTCTTTAAAGAAAGCTTTCTAAATTAGAAATTACGTTACATCCCAAAAATTAGTATAGAAATGCCACACGTGCTTTTAGAAATGAAAAAGAAATCCCAATGCAGATGCTCTTAGATTTAACTTGATTTATTTTGGCTTGCAGGTACTGGAACAATCCTGAGGTGTTGCAAAAGATAGGGAAGGCAATGAATGTGGGCCCCACTGGAGTAGAGGGAAGTGATACCGCTGCATCTGGGACCGAGGAAGAAACTAATGACGAGGGGGAGGAAGAAGGATATGAGGAAGAATCCCTACTCCATCACGCTGCCAGTGTCGGTGATGTGGAGGTATCAATTCTTTAATTTATTTATTTTTTGGTGGAATTATTCAAAGATGTAAAACAGCTTTACCGAGAAAAAAAGGGTTATTTGAGAGATTTTATTGCATGTATTACAGCCCCTAAATAGTTAGGTAATTTGACTGGCGAAATTGTCATTAATTAAGGGCAGATATGTGATTGTAGTGAAATTTTATGTAGCATTGGATGTAATACAAATTTGATCTGATTCCTAATGAATAAAGAAGATAGCATCGAATTTTTAAATTTGAGAGTTAGTCAGGGATCAATTGATTTTTTTTTCCTGTTTATCTTAATTTTTGTAAGGAACAACAATTTCCCTGTTCCATAAAGCAAAACTAGGCCTGGAAGAACAATAGCAACACTTCTGAAAGCATGACAAAACTCTGAATGCATGTCTTCAGTCAACTTTTCTGAGCAAATGCATCCAAATTTTAGGCATAGTTTTGCTATTCTTTATAAAAAGTTGAACAGAAGAAAAAAATCATTTTGTTTCCTTATAAAGATCTGATTTCATTCCTTATGAAGAAAGAAAAATGCTATTTCTAGATTCTTGAATTTTAGAACTGGTTTGGATATAAAATAGTACAATTATGCCAGTTTGCCCGTAGTTGTTCTGGTTTTAACCTTTTATAGCAAATAATGGAAGTACAGGAAAGTTAACCAGTCACCTCTCAGGGGCAAAATTGTCATGGATAAAGGGAAAGCCAGAGTTGTTATATTTTACAATCTTAGTATTACTTTATTTTTTAAGTAATTGGAAAATACCTGCTCATATTGCATTAAACGAAGTAAAATATTCACAAGGTTAGTGTTACAACTTGCAAAGTTGTATTGTTAGTTAGATGCAGTCTTACAACCAGCCTCAGAAAATGGCGTTATTTTCTCTGTATTCTAATTGAGATTAATAAGCTTATTAGTAAATAAATATAAGCAAACCAGTACATTATAACTTTGTCAACTATAGTGGTAACATATGTATATTGGTATAAAATTTGCCCTTCAATATTCTATCGCTAATAAAGTTTGCGCTAAAAAGGGAGTAGTGAAATGCTTTATAACATGGTGAGGGAGTGCTGTCTTGCTGATATTGTACAGAGATTTTAACTGTTACCAATTTAAGTTAGGGTTTAATTTTTGCATGTCTTCTAAAATTATATTCAGATATTGAAGAAGGCTCTGGAAGATGGGGCTGACAAGGATGAAGAGGATTCCGAGGGAAGAAGAGCTCTACATTTTGCATGTGGATATGGCGAGGTATAATTCATTTTGGTCATCTCATTTTGAAAATTAGAGTTGATAACTGATAATTATGACCAATGTTTTCTGCTGTCGAGCGATCAAAGCGAGTACAAAATATAAATCTTTGATCGTTACACAGAAGGACAATGCAATTAAATTGGTTATTATCGAAAATACTGATTGCGAAAAAAAGTAAATCTCTTTAGCAGAATTCACTTTTACCCCTTTTCCTTTTTTTTTGAGTAGAATTACAGGCAGGTCCTTAAGCTGTGATTATTGTTAGTCAAAATAACATGCATGAGTATCCTACTTGAAGGCTTATGAAATTTGCGCCATACATAGCCAGGATGACCAGAATTTGTCTTTTTTTTTAAAAGAAAATTGAAAGATGCCAGTAGGGACCACAAAGAAAATTAGCAATTTTAAGCACTGAGATGGTAACTCTGGAACTTGAGTCTACCAATTAAGCACCATTATGTAATTTACTATTTACTATTTTACTTAATCAATAACCAAGCACCCTTTCTTTTAGTTTCTTAATCTGTCCTCTTCATTTTACTGATGATGCCGACACCAAAAGAAAGGAAACAAGTAAACTAACAGTTAATATTTTCTGGGCCTTTTTTTAGGTGAAATGTGCTCAAATTCTTCTGGAAGCGGGGACTGCTGTTGATGCATTAGACAAGAACAAAAACACCGCCCTTCATTATGCTGCCGGTTATGGCCGCAAGGAGTGTGTTGCCATTCTCTTAGAACATGGAGCAGCTGTGTAAGTAAAATTCAAATTTAATGCATATGGATCATTAAATAATTTGAAACCATTTGGATTTATCTTGTCTTATGCTTATGGGGGTTTGGATCTCATGGGAACTTGAATGATGCTCTGGAAAATATTCAAGAGCCTCATAATATATAATTGTACAATTGAGTGGTATAAATTGGCCATTTGCGTGACGCTATGGTACTGTGCATAGTGCAGATTGGTCCGTACTATGGATCAATATCTCTGTTTTTCAAGCCTAAACAGTCCATATGAACCGTTCAACATGATCAGCTTATGAAGATGTACTTGTAAATGAAATTTTACATTTTTTAGAATTTTTGTACTATTTTTTTAGATAGGTAGAAAATCACTTGATCTAATGATTCTAGACCATTCAAAAGTAATGATTTTGTACCTCTAAAAAAAATTCTAAAAAATGTAAAATTTCATTTACAAGCACATTTAAGGTGATGTGTTCAGATCGACTGTTTAAACTTTTAAAATAGAGATATTAATCCATAGTACGGACCGGTCCCCGCTATGCATAGTACCATAGCCTCACTCTGGCCATTTTGTAACTACTACAAATGTTCTAATGAGTAATGGTAGCTATTTAATGACTCCTTTTTTTTTGGTTCAATATAACATTAAGTACTTATAACTGATATTTTGTTTGTTGCAGCACTCTTCAAAATTTAGATGGAAAGACCCCAATTGATGTTGCAAAGCTGAACAGCCAGGCTGAAGTGCTCAAATTGCTTGAGAAAGATGCTTTTCTCTGATTCTGAATCTTTGCTCTGTTGTGGTGAAACAGTCTTTCCTGTTTCATCCTTTTATTATTATTCTAGCCTATATTACGTTTGTAGTCATTTGAATTGAGTGTGATTAATTCCGAGTTTTCCCTTCTTGGGCAATAATAAAGGATTCTCTATTGAATTTTGAATATTTTAGTTATTAATCCAGTAGTTATTCTGGGTTGTCTTTCTTTTCTGAATCTAGTTGTCACAAGCACAGTGACATAACTCGCGAATTATACGCGTATAATTCGCGTATAATTCGTTTTTTGGGCATAGCCGAACCGAACTCCGTATAAAACGCTGAAAAACATATAAAACTTTTTATTCGCGAATAAAACGCGAGTTACGAATTATTCGCGATAAAAACGCGAATAAATTGCCAAAAAAAATTTTGAATTTTTTCAAAATTTTTTTTTTTTTTTTTTACGTTTTTTTTGGGGGGGTTTTTTTTTTTTTTTTTTGCTTCCTTGTTGTACTGAATTATTCCCGAATTATACCCGAATTACGAATTTTTGACCTCGCCGAACTGAACCCGAACTTTTGATTTGTCACTATGGTCACAAGAGAAGCATTAACCTCTTTTAGGCTTTATGGTAAATATATTGATACAGTTGGTTTGGCTTCATGCAGCGCACCTGTCTTTTAGTTTTTATGGTAAATATATTGATTGTGCGTTGTATAAAGTCATACTAGCTCTGTCAATATCTTTGCCCGCCTTTATCCTAGTTTAATAGGGAAGCCGTTTAGAGTGCAGCGAATCTGACCATCCCATTCATACTGATGCACATTTTTTTTAAAAGCATGTCATATCGCATTACAATTACTTTGTCAATAGTTGTCATTAAGAGTGGCAAAATGCAAACCTCTAGCTATTTTAATTTTGACATTTATCTAAGCAACCGCGTTCAGTTCGCGTTTTTATTATTTATGGTATTTTATAAATGCATGATTAAATTAGTCTTTAATTTATTATTTGATTTGATTAATGGCGAACTTCTGCTATAGCGGATTTAAAAGACTGACAGACTAGAAATCAGGCAAAATAAAAATGTGTATCCATTTTCAGGACCAATGAAAATTAATTATATTTGGATGCCATTTATCCGGGACAATGGGTGTTCTGATAATCTGATGGGTATCAGATAAAATTGATTCAATATTCAATCAATGTTGTTCGATCTGTACAAAAAAATTGCGCATCCGTTTAAAATTCACGGAACCGATTTTAATATAAATCGTCCACATGAAGCTTAACGTAACGTGAATTGAACTATCCAAACTAGGGCGGTAAATGAACTGACTTTGAGCGAATTATTTCCAACTTGAACTCAGCTCATTAAATAAATGAACGAGTCAACTTGAACTCAGCTCGTTATCAACTCGAGTTGGCTCACAATTTGTTTATAACTCATTTAACCAGTTAATTATGTACTACTAGTAAAAAAAATTATCAGTATCTAGCAATTTTTCATAAAAGTTTCTAACTCTCACATGCTTGAAATTAATTTTAGAGTTTTTATTAAGCCACGTCAGCAACAAATTGAAAAGAAAAAATAATTTAAGCCAATCATTTGGCCAAAATGGAGTTTATAAACAGTTTCTTAATAAGAAACTTTAGAGCATCTATAACGCTGATTTTTTTTCAATTTCTAATCTAGATAACTTTATTTTAGTTGCATGGATGTAGGACGATTTCTAAAAAAACAAATTTGCTTATAAAGCAAATGATATTTTGGACATGTTGGTACTCTTACTCTTTCCTATTGGCTCTGACTCCTTTGCTGTATAGAACTAGCGTTCAAAAGAAATTAAAAGAAAATTTTTGAGATGGAGAGATTAAGAAATTAAAAGCAACTTAATTTTTAAACAGTGTTTTACATCTGTTTTTAATTTTTTAGGGATTGCTGGGTTGGAAATGCTCTTACTACATAGTTTCTAAATAAGAAATTCTCCCACATCTCTGAAACTGGATTAGAAACTGTCACATCAGATTAAAAACTTTAATAATACCATGAATGTAGATGCTCTTGCGTGATAATAAAATCTTTATTTTTCACTTTACTTTCTCTCGTATTGTTGCCAATTAAAGTCCTATTCAAAAAATAAATAAATCGTTTTGACTATTACAAAGACAATTACTTATAGTAAAGACTCAATGTCAAATTCTAACAAAAGCTGAATTGGTGATTTTATTTTGTGGTGTACATACGAATATACCAAATAATAGATAAAAGAAAAATCTATTAAAAATGAACAATTTTTCAAATATTATACTTTTTAAAAGTATCATACAAAATATTCTTCCATCAAATTAATCAACAAATGTCCAGGCGAGACTCAAGTTCTCCTTCCTCCACCTTCCTCTGATTTACTCTCACTGATGTTCGACAGTTTATGTTCACGTAGGGAAAATTTCTGGTGTACCCATACAAACTTTCGAAATAGCCAATTTTCCTATGAAAACACTATAATATCCAATATACCCATAAAAACTTATAATCCTTTCTTCTATCCCCTTCTATTTATTCAATCTATTATTTTGTTATTTTAAAACTGAAATTGACAAATATACCCTCCTTCTCTCCTTGTCCTTCTCCTCCATTCTTCACTGCAGCAATCGTAAATAACGAAGGTTGTGCGCTAACTGATTAAAATAAGACTGCTTGTCCTTGCCCTTCTCAACTCTAGTGTCTTTTCTGGTTTTCTCACCGTACTTAAATAGAGATTATAGAAGAGACTATGTTGTATATTATAATTATTTTTCTTGTTATGTATTGTTACATCTTGATCCCAGTTAGTTTAACCTTATTTTTTCATATAAAATATGTATTTTTATCTCAGGTCTAAATCAATGTGGCAAGACCTGTCGTTTGAGGTGGCTGAATTACCTCAAACCAGATGGAGGATTTACAGAGGACGATGATAGAATTATTATTTCCCTGTACGACCATGGAAGCAAGAAAGCATAAATTGTTTAATCTCTGAATTACTACTTTTATTTTTTATATAATTGAAGATTTGTATATACTCTGTGTAATAAGCATAATGAGCTTAAGCTGTATAGTAGAACCAAGAAAAGTATTCAACTTTTCATATTTAAATTGAGCACAATAGATGAAAGGTACCTTTTCACTATTTTGAATTGCTTTGTTTAAATATGGCACCTCAAACAAAAAACTGGATTACTCTGCCTCACAAAGCTGTTATATATTCTATTCATAAAATGTATTTAGTCACCTTGGCTACACATATTCTTGGAATTTTGTGAATCAACGTGATTCCTGCTATTGAACAGGGATTTCGAAGAATTAAAATATATGGTGGCGTAAGGTTGCTACAGTGAAGAGTGAAGGAGAAGGAGGGAGGAGGGAGGAGGGCATATTTGTCAATTTCAGTTTTAAAATAACTAAATAATAGATTAAATAAATAAAAGGGGATAGAAGAAAGGATTGTAAGTTTTTATGGGGATATTGGATATTATGGTGTTTTCATGGAGAAATTGGCTATTTTGAAAGTTTGTATGGGCACACCAGAAATTTTCCCCCTAATTTAATTATGTTTGCTCGCAAACCAAAAAAATAAGTGTTAGCAACTTCCATGTACATTTTAATACGGAGATCATGTTGAACGGTTAGAATTGACTGTTTAATCTTTGAAAACGGACACAATAATGTAGGAGATGATTGGAAATTCAATGAGACATTTGGACTCTCTATTTAACATTCTTCTCTAAAATAACTAATTAATTATTGTGATAATCCGAACTTTTAAAATATTTACTTAATTATAAATCATAATTAATGGTAATAAAAATCAAATTATATAGATAATTAAAATTTGTCTACCAATTAAAAGCTTTTAACTCATGGATAAAATGAATTGACAATTAATCTGAAATAAACCTAATTGAGTAGCAATTAATTAGTTTAATAAATTTACTAAATACAACACATAAAAATGAAGAAAATCAACAAACCTAATGAATTACAACTAACAAAATTTAAATATTTCTGAACGATTCATCTGCAACATGCAAAATTAAATCAAAACAAGTTAATAGACAACACAACCGTAAAAGTAATTAGAAATTTTGAATTTAATGAATTAAACAATCAACAATTAAACTAAAACAAACTATATTGATTAACGTTTAAATGAATGAATATGATTTGCTGAGCATTGAATATAATTAAAGACGGGGAATTTGTTGTTAACAAACGGAATATGTGACATGTGGAGTCCACATGTCAGGCTACTGCTGCACCAAAGACCATAATTTTCCTTCCTTTTTCTTAGGACCTGTTTGGCTGCACAGTGGAAATGAAAATAGAATAGAAATAAGAAATTTTTGAACTGAAATTTATTGTTCACGTGGGAAAAAAAAATTCAGTCTGAGACCTGTTTGGCTACACAGTGGGAATGAAAATAGGAATAGGAATAGGAAATTTTTGAACTAAAATTTACTGTTCATGTGGGAAAAGAAAAAATTAATCTGAGTGAATTTTTGTTTTCTCACTGTAAATAGTATTTTGTGAGGGAACAATCAAACAGGTTTTGAGTGAATTATTTTTTTCCCACGTGAACAGTATTTTGCGAAAAAGCAGCCAAACCGGCCCTAATTGCCCCACCACCACCACCCCACCGTTTCTCTCTCTCAGGCTTTCTCCCTCCTCCGTTCGCTTCGTCCTGCCTTCCCGCTTGTCAGAAACATTTAACAACGCACTGCCTCTCTTCAATTTTAGTGCTTGCTCTCCCCTTTTCTCCTCCTTACTGTTTGAGAATAAATCCTTGTTGCTCACTTACGTTACTGTGGCTCTCTACATGTTGCTTCTGCGGTGTTGTTCTCAGATTAAGCAGTAAAGGTGCGATTTCAACTGAGACTTGTGGATTCGTGGTATTCCTCCTTTTCTCTTGTTGCTTTCATTACGGGTTCACAACCCAATTTGCCTTGATGGCGTCTTCTTCCTCTGTGTACTGTAAATACTTGGAAGTGCCTTTACCCCTTTGTATGTGTGGTGAATGATTGTATTTTTAACTTTTTTTCTTTAAAAAAAATGCGTTCTCTAGATGAAACTTGTGAGGGGCTGATTTGGTGATTAAATAAACTTCAATAAAGGCTTGCTTCCTTGCTAAATCTCTGACTTGAAACTGATTTCTGATCTCAAATTGATGTCGTTCTTGATCTGTGATGGGGAAGTTTGATAATAATTTGGTGTGAAATAAATGTTTGATATCCTTCTTTTTCCTCCACGTGTTCCTTTATCGGGTTTAGAATTGATTTGACATGAACTGCCTTGCTTGAGTAAATTTTAGGAGGGGTAAGAATATTTCTGTAATTGAATTGTAGTGGTTATTAAATCGAGTAAATGAGAGGAAGGACAAATTTGGGTCTCATCGGACATTTATTAAAAAATTTGGGAAGAATATTTTTTTGATATTATTAAGAAGCATAGTTTATAAAATTGTTCCTTTATAATAGTTTTCTATTTTATCTATTATTTCAGTACTTGTAGGTACATGTACCCTAAGTACGCACACCACAGATATAATCACCATTTCATATTTTGTTAAAATTTGATAGTTTGACTGTAGAGAATAAATGCGATAAGTTGAAACGATGGAAAATTGAAAAGAATAATTAATCAAACTTTATTGTGTTTCAATGTATATTTAGATTTGGAGGTGAAGAGACCCATCAGCCAGGGGAAGAAGGAGACACAAAGAGAGAGAGAGATCATGAAAGGAAGTGGCGAATTGGGTCTGAGAATGAATAATTTTTATGTGGAGATGGATTCTACCTTGATACATACAATGGCAAGTTATACTGTCTCGTTGTTATTTTTATTTACAGTCTCTCAAAGTTTTAGTTCTTGTACTTAATTAGTTGTCACTGACAAATGCTCTGTTTATCTCCATGATTGCATGCATATAATTCTGCAGAATATTCCAAACAAGTTTGCAAAAATGTTTGTTGGATCCATGAGCGAAAACATTGAACTGGAAGGTCCAAGCGGATATACCTGGCATGTGAAATTAACGATGACGTCTGACAACACATTTGCTCTGCAATCTGGATGGAAAGAATTTGTAACTGCTAATAAAATAGGTGAAAATGATTTTGTCGTATTTACATACAAAGATAACTCCTCTTTTAAAGTGCTATCTTTGATCGGAGTGGATGCGAAAAAGTTGCTCCTTTCTTCGCAAAAATATGAACATGCAGCTGGAGAAAGATCATATCTCAATCCTCTGTAGTAGTGACAC
>JAJGRW010000181.1:81195-162265 GCA_025461045.1 Carex parvula
TGATCATTTGGATTCCGATCACCAATCCACGATGACTCAAGATTTTTTTTTACTCTCGGTTGCTATAAGTTTATTATCGTGTTCTAAATAGCGCGCTATAGCGGCGCTATACGCCGCTATAGCGTTTTTGGACCCCAAACGCTACGCTATGACATCAAAATGCCTATTTGCGCTACGGCCGCTATAGCGACCGCTACAGCGCTATAGCGGTCCGCTATTCGCGCTATTTGCGCTATACAATATGGGTTTTTTTTTTTTAAAGCAATTTATATGGTTTTAAATAAATATAAAAAAAAATCTCAAACCGAAATTGAATTTGTTGCTACTTGCTACAGATAAATCAATTTGAAATTGGGAATAGAAATTGAAATTTGAATAGAAAAAAAGTCCCAAATCGAAAATAAAATTTGAATAAAAAAAAATTATGTCATGAATCATGATGCTTAGATATTTTAATAGGAAAAATCGATAGTTTATGATATTACTATGGATATTTTGAACCGCAATTTGAACTTTGTACTGGTTCAATATGAATATTATAATTTCTTAATTACTTTGGTGTTATTTATTGTTCTATGAGACTTTAAGTAATGTGATATTTAGTACAAATATTGAATATACGAATGTAAAACAAAAAAACGCTATTTGGACTAGCTTCCGCTATAGCGACGCTATTCGCTATAGCTTTTTTTTTAGCCTTCCCGCTACGACGCTATAAACGCTATTTAGAACCTTGCTTATTATAAGTGTATTTGCATGAATGTAACTCGGGTCAAATTGGCCAGTGCGCTGCCTTTCACATACCTAGTTCATGATTGAAATAATTTGACAGTATCTAAAATTTATAAGTTAAATATATTTCTTTATATTATAACCGCAATAACATAGAAAAATATTGCTAAATTTACAAAAATAACTAAATAGTTTGTTAATAATAGCGAATAATTTAAATAA
Organism: Carex parvula; assembly: GCA_025461045.1. NCBI lineage: Eukaryota > Viridiplantae > Streptophyta > Magnoliopsida > Poales > Cyperaceae > Carex > Carex parvula. The sequence goes on from JAJGRW010000181.1 coordinate 82,150, forward strand.
TTATGTATTGTTAGCACACTTCGTTAAATTGAAAAATAATTCAAACGATATTAAAAATTATATTTCACAATATTATACAGATATATTTTATTTTTTATTAATTTGGCGTCTTGTGACAATAGTTTGCATCGTGCCAACTAATTTCTACTCCGTATCCTCCCAGTGATTACAATTAGCTATTATTAAATTCTGAAATTCGGTGTTTATTTAGATACAGAGAATCCGTGAGATTCCCGCCAACTTAAAACCGACGACTGAGATTTAGTTGTACTCGGTCAGTTATTGCACTGGATCTGAATTCACTAATTTCAGGCACGAAAAGAATATATATTGTTCCGTTGTTTGCAATTTTTTCTCTGACAATAGTAACTCGTGTCAGTGTACCGTCTAAACAGAGTTTTCATGCTCACCCGTCCCGTCCTGAAAAAACCCTCCTGATACACTTGGTTCAAAACATTCCATCTCACGAAAGAACTGCGAAAACCCAACTCTCAGTTTACGTATTAGTGTATTGCAAACGGGCTGGGCCGGTCCGGACCTAGTCGGGTCATGGTTCTGCACAGTTTACGGTTTCCACGGATCCACGAGTCTACACGGTCCAGGTTCGGTGGATCTGACTTAAAATGGTTGGCCCAAACCCGTGATAGGACCATGGTCTAGTTGATCATTGTCCGGTCCGGTCCGGTCCGTACGGATCCACGGGTCTATTTTTTTGTTTTTTTAAAAGGTTAAATTGTTAAATAAATAAAACAACCAGTTTATCACGGTTTTGACCACGGTCCGGTCCGGTTATGCTCCGGTTTAGCACGGTTAGGCACGATTTAGAACGGTTTAGCACGGTTTTGACCATGGGTTATCATGGCTTTAGTCCGGTTTATCACGGTTTAGGCACGGTCCGGTCCGGATTTAGTCCGGTTATGATACGGCACGGTCCACGGGTTTAGAACCGACCGGGTTAGTCCGAGTCTAGTGGAAAAAACACACCAAAAACTGTGCTAAGACCAGGGGTTTATCCTCGGTCCGAGCCGGTTCGGGTTTTGACCATAGTCCGAGTCAGTACGAGTCGGTTTCACGGGTCGTCCGGTCCGGTCCTGCACCGGTTGGTTTTTTCAAAACACTAGTTTACGAGGACCGTCCTTTTTCATTTTCAAAGCCCAGGCAGTTCGATTTATAAAGAACGATCATAGCCGTCCAAGCCATGCTGTAGCTCACGTTTTCCTCCACGTTTGTCGGACAAATCCTCTTAAATGTAAGTGCACCCGGAGCACAATATGTGGGGAACTTAAAGTGGGTCCCACGGATGATTCCGCGTTCACTTATTTTCCGGGTAGCTGAAGTGTCCCAACTCCCAAATGTCACTTTATAACTCGCGCCTCGTTTCCATTCCACATTTCCACCTCAGTTTCTTTCTAGCGACTCGTCGGATCTCCCTTTTTTCGCTAAAACCCTCTCTACCTGTGTTCTCCACAATATTGCCTTGATTTCTATAGAAGATGAGGTACTACGACGAGGAAGAAGAAAGGGACGGAGAAGGAGTCGATGGAGAAGAGGAAGGAGGTGAGCGTGAGAAGCGGCGATCTCTTATGCACACGATATTTTCTTGGTCAATTGAAGAAACAATGGACAAAGATCTATATCGAGGCAAGGTATCAGTAATATCTCTTCTACATTGAACGATTTCTCACTTTTTCTTTTCACTCGCTTTCAACTTGAATATGAAATACTTAAAAGGTCGAGTTATCATTGTTATTGCGCTCCATTCCAGTGAACTTGGAATTCAAAACGATTTAGCAGGTGTTATTTCAATTGGGGATTTATAATTCAGTAATGTCAGAAGATCAATATTCTTCAAACTTGGTTATTTTAGTGAATTTTATGACTAACAGGTCAATTGAATTATTAATGAGCACTGCTTCAAATCTCTTAATGATTCTCCGTTCATTATAAGTAATACTGTTGTGCTTATTAACTATGTTAGTCAGTTTATTTAAGGAAAAAAGCTACAAATAGTTGATTAATGAAACTGGCAATTAGTTCTTTCTGTTTAGCATTTATTTCAGTCGGATCATTAAGTTATACAGAAGTACCAAAATGAGACAGTGTCTGCAGCACTATTACCAGTATAATAAGGGTATGAGCTCTGGTATCGTGCTACTGATCAGTTTTATTAAGAGTGAATAAAACATTGCATACTTTCAAGATTCAAATGTAAAATCGAAGCTAACCTTATTAGAAACAATTAAGCTCCACAGTAACTATTCCTTCGATTCCATGCACTGATGTCAAATCAAAACTTTAATATTGTTCTCCAATATAATAATGTTATTTTAAATGCAGGTATCTACAATACCAGAGTCATTCTCATCTTCAGAGCAATACATCAATTCTTTCTTCCCTCCTCTTATGGAAGAAGTACATGCCGACATCTCATGTAGCTTAGAGGCGGTATCTCAGGCACCTACTGCTAGTGTATTATGGATCCAACAGAGCAAACTCGACAAGTATAACAATCAGCGCTATACGAAATGTCAATTGACATGGAGGGGAGTGTTGGGACACACACACCAAAGCCCGCTGACATCATTCTAATTTCTGAGAGTATTCGACCCAAGAATCAATCTCAGATAAGAAAGAATGCGAGCTCATGCACACTTGGTTGGGTCATCAAGGTAGAAAGAGGAAGGATTTTACATGTCAGGGCTTCAAGAAGAATTGACATAGTAGCCCCGGGAACTAAAAAAGAAAACAGATACTTACCTGATCAGGTGGTTGAAGTCAAAGAGTGCAGTGACTCCTCTAGTCATCCATTAGATGTTGAAAATTACATCAAATGGGCTGAGAAACAGCTGAAGAATTTAAGGTTGTGGAAAATGAAGACAATCAAGAGAAGCCAAGGGAAAGTGAGGAAGCAGGTAATTTGCCCAAGTTTCGGTCTTTTTATGTGGTGTTTCTATCGAATGTGACGACTTATCATCGCACTTGGAAAGTACTTCGTACAGGCCTTTCAAAGGGCTCGAAAATTATTCAGAGCATTTTGGGTACTAATGTGAGTTTCTCTTGAGCTATTCTATTATGTAATGATCTATGTTCTATTGTTTTTCTGAGACTATAATCTAAATTTTTTGTGTTAGGAACTTGATGGATGCGAAACCTGTTCAGCAGTTACCTACGCAAATACACAAGAAGAAATGCGCCATTTTAAACTTAATCCGTCACAGTCCAAAGCCGCCGTAAGCTGTATTTCGGCAAGCAACTGTTGGCATACGTCCTCGGTCGAGCTTGTGTGGGGCCCACCTGGTACGGGAAAAACGAGAACTATTGGTGCTGTTCTAAAGGTTCTTCTGGGAAAGACATGTAGAACCCTAACGTGTGCGCCAACCAACACTGCTATCATGCAAGTTGCCTCCCATCTTCTCTCGTTGGTCAATAAGTCACAAAGAAGTGACACTTGTTACCTAGGTGATGTGGTTTTATTCGGTAACAAAGACCGACTGAAGGTTGATGAAGAGTTATCATCAATTTACGTAGATGATCGTGTGAAGAGGTTAATGGATTTTTTTCGTTCACAGACTGAGTTGAAAGATAAAGTGGGTTGCATGATACATATCCTCTCAAATCAACCACCTCTGTACAACACCTTTTTGGTATTGAAGAGAAGAGCTGACAACACTAGGTTGACTTTCAGGGGGTTTTTGATTGACCGGATTGATTCTGTGGCAAGAGACTTGAAGAATTATCTTGCTATGTTGAGGAATGATTTACCAAGTAGTTTATTTAATGAGAAGGGATTTCATGACCTAGTTCTCGCGCAAAACATGGTCTATAAAATTGGGGAGTTACTTTGTGCCAAGTCCCTCCGTGACAAAGATTTGAGAGAGGCTTTTGAGAAATCCAATGAGGTTAAAGGGCTGGATATTGATTGGTCAGGTTCTGAGTTAGTCATGTTGCAGAAGGAGATATGCATTTGCCTCCAAACGTTAAAGAATGTTTTCAGGAGGAACTTGCAATTTTCACTTCCTGTCAAATTTGATGATCGGTCAATCAGGAATTATTGCATAGAAGAGGCAAAGCTACTATTCTGCACAGTTGCTTCAGCTTATGAACTGCATGAAAGAAAAATGGATCCCATTGAGATGCTAGTTATAGATGAGGCTGCACAATTGAAGGAATGCGAGGCACTGATCCCTCTCCAGCTTGTCGACATACGCCATGCCTTCTTAATTGGAGATGAGAATCAGCTAGCAGCCATGGTGAAAAGTCAGGTGGGTTTTATTTGGTATATGAAACAGTTACCTAAGAGATAAACTTTAGTTTTGAGTAATGTATTGGGAGTTACTTTGCTCTCTTTTGATATTCATTTAAGCATCGATTCTGCTATTGAGCAGGAACAAACTAGACCAAAAGAAACTACTACTGAAGTCCCTTGGTTGTCGGGACTCTTAGGTTGTGCCCGAAACAAACTAGCCCAAAAAAAAGCATCTAACTTTGTCCTAACTCTTATATTCAAGTACATTTTCTTCTTTTTTTAATAATTTCTAGATGCTCTAGACTTTTGGTTTTTCTCACAAGGGAATAAGTGTAACTTTTCCAAACTACTAATCTCAACAGATATCTGAAAAGGCTGCTTTCGGAAGGAGCCTCTTTGAGAGACTGAGCTTGACAGGCCATAGGAAGCACCTGCTCAATGTTCAATATAGAATGCACCCACGCATCCATGAGTTTCCAAACAGGAAGTTCTATTCGGCCCGAATATCAGATGGACCCAATGTCACACACGAGAGCTATTCTAGGAGTTACCTCAAAGAGCCGATGTATGGTGCTTACTCGTTCATTGATATAGTGAATGATAATGAGACCTCTGACCAGCTCGGGCAGAGCTGCAGGAATTTGGATGAGGTTGCAGCTGTCCATCATATCATCAAAAGTCTCGCTGAAGGTAAAGCAGCTATGTATATGCTTATTTTCTTATCCACACAAATATAATCCTAAGAGTTTGTTGGTTATTTATTATTAGTTTTTTGGGTTGCAACTTTGAATTTTGTTCTAGTTCTAATGGATTTTGTGCACCATTTCCACCTTACTGTAAGTTAATTGCAGTAAAAAAGTTTCTGATGGAACCAAGTAAAATAATTAATAGGATTAAAATAAAATTGGCAATGATACTTGCCGGAGTGCTTTCTCTTTCTAATTAGCTAGCTTATCGATCATCATGAAACCTTAAATTAAGATTATTACGCAAGGCCCTGCATTATTTTTGGATGATCTTTGCAGTTGCACGCCCACACGGACACACTAAATGCCAACTAATGCTTTGTAAATCTGACAGCATCTGAGACTGCCGGGGAACATGTAAATGTGGGTGTAATATCCCCTTACACGGCACAAGTAAAAGCAATCCAGGAGAGACTTGGAAGAAGATATTTGAAGCATGAGTTCCTTACTGTGAAGGTAAGGTCAATAGATGGTTTCCAAGGTGGAGAAGCTGATGTAATTTTGATGTCCACTGTCAGGTCAAATAGAGATGGTACCATCGGCTTTCTGTCTGATGTTCGAAGGATCAATGTGGCCTTGACTAGGGCAAAGTATGTTTCTTCTTGCTGTTCTTTTTAGTGGCTAAATTTTCAACCCATTCTAGTAAGAAATAACACTGTTATTAGTTATTACCACCTGCCAGTCTAGCATGATACATATAATTCACAGATCTAAAGGGAACTATAACAACAGTATTAATTTCTCGAGATAAATTTCTGTCCCATGCATGCATAATGAGTTCTTTATAACATGCATTAGAATATGTGTAAACTATGCAGATGTGATGCACAATTCCAAGCAACAATGTCATGTCCAATTTCCTTTTACACTTTTTATACTCCATTTTATGGTGGACCAAAGACCATAGTGAAGTTTATGTTTTATTTGATTCAGATAGCATATGTTTTTACTTATTGAAAATGTAAATTGCTAAAGTTAAACAAGTGCTGCTGGCTTATTCTTGTAGGCACTGCCTTTGGATTCTAGGAAATGGGTCAACTTTAACAGATAGCAATTCTGTCTGGAAAGATCTAGTACTAGATGCAAAAGACCGAGGATGCTTCTTTAACGCCCATGATGATGCAAATCTTACAGAGATGATAAAAAGTTCCATTGAAGAACTTGAAAAACCTAGAAGAAGATTCAACCGAGACGATATTTTGGTATAATTGTCTTTCTTGATGTTTAGTTTACAGCTTTAGCAATCTTATTGAAGTGTTGCAGCCTTGCACAATATTATCAGTATTAACCCTGTATCTGTCTAATACCAGCAAGTGATTTTCTGGTCCCTTTTGTTTTGCTTGTGTTGAATGAAACTCAAATAGTCCTCTATGTACCATTAATGGTACAGTAAGCTTGGAATATATGTATGGAATTTTAGTGCAACTCACTCCTGACCTATGACATAATATCACGGTAATCTGTCTGCTCCTATTGCATACACATTATGATTTCTTACATAAACAATCATCTTTCATTTTTAATTCTACATTGGTAGTCTTCATTACAATGCGACTTAACTGTAGTTTTTAAATTAACAGGACAACCCATGTGAGGAAAAGGCAGGTGAGACAACATCATCTCTTACTGTTTCAGTCCACCAAAATCTGCAATTATTGGAAGAAGCCTCAAACTGCGAAGGCCCTGAAACTTCTAACTCAAGAGAATCTACCAATGGAGCCACTGAGCCACAGCTACAAAAAACCGATAGTATTATATCAGCACGACCAATCCAACCTGAGCAAAAAAACATCCCCCGGTACCAAAACAACCAGTGGCAGAGACCCGCCAACAAATATGGAAGGCATCAATATGTTGACACCTGGCGGCATCTGGGTCATTACTGCCATGGGACGAATAACCAGCAATCGAACAAATCCTGGCATGAAATGCTGATGGGGGAGGTTAAGACAGCAGAGAAAAACTGGGATAGTTGGGATGAGGTGGGCTCACAGAGGAGGGATGGTGATGAGAGACAGGTGGCGCAAGATGGTTGGGCCAGAAGCCGGCAAGATCATTGGAGCAAAACAGAAGCACCAAGGAGAGGAGGGGCACAAGAAGGTTGGGCTGGTACCCATGCCAGAACATCCTGGGACAACAGGAGTGAATTACCAAGGAGACAGGTGGCACGAGATGGTTGGTCCGATACCTGTGCCAGTACATCGTGGAACAGTCGTTGGAACGGAACACCAAGGAGAGGGTTGAAGAGGGGTGGAGTTTGCCGTGACTGGGATACTAAATGCGATGACTGGCGAAATGACACATCCCATAGTGAGGTAAAGAGAGCACGTGCTTTTATGCCTGAACAGAACAAAGTTGACTGCTGGAAGGTGGGGCCTGATAGAGAGACAAGAGAACAGTCGTCCTGTGGGTGGTCCCCGTGGCCTTTTCAGGTAAAGCCTTCCACCTCCCAATGGGATACTCTCAGGCAATGTTGAGGAGGCCATATAGTTGGATTAGTTGGTGAGCTGGTGAGTTACAGTATCTTTTGACCAGGGTAAGTGATAAAGGCTGGATTAGGGTTTTGTATAGTTTACATGTGTCTACAGATAGAAATAATAGATATGCTAATCTAGCTGTAGTTTTAGCTGGTTAGGATGACTATGTTTTTACATTTTGGTATAGGGAAGTGCAACAGTAGAACTAGCTAATTAATAGTTATACTCTCTTATGTGACATTACTTAACAATATGTAACAGGTGTCGTGGGACTTAGTTAGAGACACTATATTACTATGATCTAATGTATTTACATAATATTATTACTGGTACTTGGCATGTCTGTTTGTTGGAATGTGGTTTGTGTGGTATTATCATCTTTTTGTTTTGTTTTCTGAAGGTTAACTATCGAGGCAATTTTGTCTTAGATTATATTGAAATAGTTTGTGATGGTTCGCCCCCCAAACAAAACTTGCTAATTAATAATGTTATCATTCTTTTTGAATTCTGACAACATAACAGCCTCATACCTACTTGTTTCTATGCTCCCTTTTTTAGTCTGATTTTGTTTTGTTTCTCTTGTTATCATTTGTTCGATTGCGAATTGTGAGTGTATCTAAAAATCATTTTGATTGAGCTTGAGCAGGGATTAAGGGCTGCGTAAACTTAGAGAGCTTGATTCCTTTAACCCTAACCTATCAATGCAAATAAAAACCAAAGGGGAGAAATAAAATCTGAGGCAAGTTCTTATTTGTCAGAACTTACCAAATTATTGAGATGCTGTTTTGGAGAGCGATGGACAGTGTAAAGTGTAAACAGATTAAAGATTAATAGTAGTTGGGACTCGATTGAAATTCAAAATAATGGAGGGATTGACAAATGTATCTTTTGCACAGACTCAACAATTGGTACACTCCCTTACTGCAAGCCAATCCCCACTCTGCATGGATTAGAGAGCATACTCGGAAATAATGTGCATTTGGCTCATGTTGGCACAATTTCAGGGTTAATGTGCATATATATACAGAGGGATAATAATCTCGAGGCCCACTGCATAGCTAATATGGCTAGGATGCATAATTTTGAATACCATGGTTATAAATTCCCTTTGTTTATCCATTGTGCTTGTGCCTCTAAACCGCTCAGGTACCTGCTGTTTTGCTCAGCATATCTGATACTGGTGTAAAGTTTTTGTACAGGGGCGCTTATATGGTACAAGGTTGCTGCCGCTCTCTCACAACTTCAAATTTGGCTCACTGTTTAGTGTTTATTGACACGATACTTCAAATCAGTCAGGGGTATTGCCAAGGGCATTGGCCTTTCTACTGGTATTGCTATGTAATTACAATATTATCATGGGTTTGATGATTATGGGAACTGGGTTTTCATGATTCTGGGGGACTGCTATGTAATTACAATATTGTCATGGGTTTGTTTTATCTCTGTACCGGCACTGGTATTTTTTCAATGGTCATGGCCTGGACACCAGTACTGGTTCAGGTTGGATTTATGTTCCAGGTACTAGTTTGGGTCTGAACACCGGTACTGGTATTGTCAAGGAATGGGTGGTCATATATAATGGGTTTGCCTTTATTCACCCTTTGGTACCGGCACTGGTATTGTCAAAGAATGGGTGTTCATGTATAAGGGGTTTGTCTTTATTCAGCTTTTGGTATCGGCACTGGTATTGTCAAAGAATGAGTGCTCATATAATGGGTTGTCTTTGTCAGAGGTTTTTCTCTATTGACCATGAGTTTCAGAGTTTCTAATAGTCAATAAGAAGAAAAGCAAAAAGGACGCAGAGGCAAAACATAAAGATCTAAAATCGCCAAAATTAAGAAGTGACAGTGAAAGAAATATTTTTCTTGGTCGAACTCAGAGATTGACAGGTTATATTGTATAGGGTAAATACAAAAAATATATATATTTTTTATGATATAAAGATGGAGGTTTAAACTTCCAATTTTTTAAAAATTGTCATTTTTTAGATACAAAATGTTTCTTTTTCCTCTCAATTTTTGGGAAAAAAATAAAAAAAATTCGAGTGGATCAATCCAACTTAAATCAACATTAACTAGTCTATTTTTCAGTCTCTGTTTAAGAAAAATCAATATATTCTGAATGAAAAGTTAAATTTTAAAATAAAATAATTTATATAGAGAAGACATACAATGGTAAATAAATACCATTATTTTATAAAACTTAGTGGTTCACTATAATATAGCAGAGACGTACAAAAATATATATATATTATTTTAAGAACTATATTGTATTTTAGACACATCAAATGCATATTTTAATTATTTTTAGATTAGGAGGAAAAACATAATATAAAAGTCATACATTCAAAAAATAAGGCGAGAAAAACTAAATCAAATGTAAAAAAAATATCAATAACATGATCCAACTAAAAAAGTTGAACACTGAATACATGAAAGGAATTAAGGATACATCAAACCAAGTTTATCATCGACGGTGCACATCGCTCAACGCAAAAGGAAGCTCAGGGATTAAATTATAAAACCGCAAGGTTTTTAGGGTCTAAATAAAACAAACAAATTATATAGTTTTGCAAGGATTTTTGCTAAAGTGACCATTTTATTTTTCTTTTCTCCTCCGCCGCTTGCATCGCATCTCTTCTTACCTGCTCAGAAGCTAAAACTCAGTGCTACTTCGAACCCTCTGTCGATACCATTTCTCCCAATTTTTTTTCAAACTTTTGCACTTACTTTCCTAGATTTAGAGAGAGGTAGAGAGAAAGAGAGAGAGAGAGATGGTGAGACTTACGGCCGATTTGATATGGAAAAGCCCCCATTTCTTCAACGCAATTAAAGAGCGTGAGCTCGACCTCCGAGGTTCTCTTTCCTTCTTTCTATTTCTCTTTTCCTTGTTCTTGATTCCTGATTAATCATCTCCCATTTCCTCTTTTAAATCGCCTTCAGTTCTAGGGTTTAGGGTTTTTGTTTGAGTATATAAATAATTTTTTTTATTACATTCAGGCAACAAGATTGCTGTGCTAGAGAACTTGGGGGCAACTGAGGTTCGTTTTCTGACTTTATGCAGTAATTCTATATTCAAATTATTGCCCTAATTCTGTACCAGTCCAGAGCATTTTCACCTCCATTTTTAAAACAATGCTCAAATCTAGTAGTCTTACTTCCCACCAGATTGTATTGTTAAAGTATTAGTACAGGCCTGACTGGTACTGTTATGAAGTTGACAGATGTAAATCCTTCATCTAAAATCCAATGTAAAACTAGTAGTTCTAAGTAATATGCTTAACAGGTTTTATATCAAAACCTGTTGGCTTGTAAGACTTTGTTATAAATATACAAATAGGGACATGATCCCTATTTTTTATCAAAAAAGAAGTAATCTGCTGGAAGGTTATTGTTTATATACTTTTTTGTTTTTTTTGGAACAGGATCAATTTGACACTATTGACTTAACTGACAATGAGATAGTAAAGCTCGAAAATTTCCCATATATGAACCGCCTTGGCACCATATTGATCAACAATAACAGGATCACTCGCATCAATCCCAATATTGGAGGTGAGTCTCATACCATACCAAATCGCACCGGTTCCACATATTTTAAATTCAGCAGGTAATGCTGGTGCACAACTTCAATCCACAGTAATTCACTGGTTTTTTTATTATTTTTCAGGATATTTTACAATCTACTCCAGTGTTTTACCACATTTCAAAATAGCATCAAACATTTCTCATACTCTCAATTAGGTAGTTGCAACTTGCAAGTATGAGATTTCTATGATGTTGTTGAGGAATGTAGTTGATATATTAGTTTTAGTTTGGGTAAAAAATGCGTTACATAACATTGTGATTTTTCCCTAGGTGCACTTATGACCACAGATCTAATTTAATTAAATTTTCTTTCATGTAGAGTTTTTGCCCAAGCTTCATACTCTGATTCTAACAAACAACCGGTTGGTGAACTTAGTTGAGATTGACCCACTTGTCTCCTTCCCTAACCTTCAATTTCTGAGCTTATTAGATAATAATATTACTAAAAAGCCGAACTATCGTCTTTATGTGATCCACAAACTGAAGCATTTGCGAGTTCTCGATTTCAGGAAGATCAAACAGAAGGTATTCTTTACTCCTTTAAACTTTCTTTTTCATTTTGGGTTATTTTTGCAGATAATAGCAAATGTTTTACTATATATGCAAGTAACACTAAAATGTCATGTTTGCAACTAGAACCAAGCCACTACCTAACTTGGTTTATGATTTTCCTTTATGCATGGATAGAATTTACCCAGTTTTACTCCTCTGTGTACAATGAAAAGGCAGTTAAACTGCTGGGTTATAAGTATGTATTAATTGATTTGGTTGTGTAGAAGTCGAGAACTACTTAGTAATTATATGATTTAAATTAACAAAATGTTGGCGTCAATTATATAAATGGCAAGTATTGGTTCCAATTTGGAATGACACATGCATTTTGCCATTTCAAGAACCCTTTGCAATATAGATGAGTTCCTGATAATTTCTATAGAAATCCCAAATAAAAAACTGGAAATATTGATCTCACTATCTGAAGTCATCCGCCTTTTGGAATATCCTTAGCAAGTCACAACTCTTCAAATATCAAAAGGCTGAATTTTCTTTTTTGTGACTTTTAAGTACTGTCTTTTAACTTCTGGATTGTCAATAGGGCTTATTTCATTTCATTGCTTTGTGTTCGTACTTCCACAAAAAAAGGTACTGCATCCTACTCTAAATAGGAGGAATACTGACTAATGAGACAACTTCTTTGAAAACTAGAACTTGTCGCGTGATCTTCATTGGGTACTCGGGTAGTCTCAATGTTTATTATTACCTTAGCATTACACCAAAATAAGAATGGCTATTGGAATGAGTAAAAAACGAAAGGAAATTCAGAAACTTAATAATGGCAATTTCGTCAAGGATAGTTTGTGCCTATATTTTCTATTGAAAGGTGGTCACTGAAGCTTTTTCCTTTTGACTCTGCTATGAAGCTAAAAGCCCTAGAGTGAAAATTAGATGAATTTTTACTTTTGTAGGAAAGGATCGAAGCTGCTAAGCTTTTCTCATCGAAAGAGGCTGAAGAGGCAGCAAAAAAGGTTCCTGTCAAAACATTTACCCCTGGCGAGGTCAAGGATTCTGAGCAAAAGCCAGAGCAGGGCCCACGGGTAGTGGGTCCCACTCCTGAGCAAATTACAGCCATCAAGGTAATAATTATTTACTAGCAATGAATTTTACATTAACTTTTTAAGAAGTGAAAAATTATGTTTTAGTTCCATATGGTTAAGTTGTGAACTAGTGTTTTTCAAGTTATAACTATTTTTATATTTTTCTCTATTTTTGTGCAGGCTGCAATTGTCAACTCCCAGACACTAGAAGAAGTTGCAAGGCTTGAAAAGGTACTTTAACTGTTTGGGCTGTGAGTTAAAAGAATTGTAGTTTTGTTATTGACCCTCTTGCATACCATAATCATGTTTGATTGTGGAGTAAGAGGTGGAGTTAATCCCTTACTCCACACATAAGCCGCCAAACGAGGAGTAAAATAGGAGTAAGATGGAGTAAGAGGTGGGTTAATCCAGAGTAAGTTACTCCACCTCTTCAGGTGGATTAACTTGCTCCACACTTACTCCGCCTATAGGACCACTGTCGTAGGTATTGTTTAATTTCTTAACATCTTACTTCATGCGGATTAATTTAATCCAGGACTTAAACTACCAAACGAGGTGTAAAATATGAGTAAGATGAAGTAAGCAATTTAATCATCGTTCACTTTACTCCACAACCAAACATGACCTAAATGTCCAAATATTCCATCTTCTCTGTTGTTGGTAATTATGATACTTCTGGTTCCTACTGGTACTGGTGGATTGACATTATACCCTGAGAAGGTCTCTTTACAAGTTTATGAGCTTTGAAAAACTGGTACTAGTGGAAAGTAATTGAAGTAAACACAATTCTCTACAGCCACTGAAATTTGATAGTTGAGAAGGTGCATTGATGCAATCGATAATTTCATAAGAGGTTAATAACGTATACCACATGTTCCAATTTGGTCACTTGCATTAGTTGTCTCTTGATAATCATTGATCTTTGATATTGGCCTAAGTTGCTTGTCAAATTATTGGCTCTAATTAATTGCTATTTTATTGAGCCAAACAAATGGTTTTCTTTTCAACAAAACAGTCAAATATGTTTTATGTAATTATGTTGGCATTGAAATTTCAAGTTTTTCAAATCTATTCGGTATGAATTAGAAAAGATTGGACATTAGACACTTCTGTTGTGAGTTTATATCAGATGTATTTCTTTGAGATCGATCATTCGTGCTTAACCTGAATTTGAAATGACCACAACAACCTTGGACCAGAATGATAATACACTCTGAGTATTGTGTGATATAGTGTGACAAGTCAAATTTGGGCAAATTGAACAATGGAGGTATTATTTAGTGGCCTTCAGTAGAATTAAACTGTACACATAAGCAAATCAGATGATAGTTATATTATGCCAGATTTCTTGTTGTCATTGTAATGAAGAAAGGGTAACACTTAACTAAATATATATAAAATGCCTTCACATCATGTCTTTATTTCCTTTTCTTCACATTTACCCTTAAAATGAGCAGGCATTGAGTACTGGCCAGATCCCAGCTGAATTTGCAGTCCCCAAAAATGATGCAAATAGCAGTAACAAAACCAATGGCTCTGGAAAAGCTGATCAAATGGAAGTTGACAAAAGTGAAGATCAAGATAATAAAGATGATCAAAATCAGGAGGAAAACAAAGAGACCGATGGTGCAACTCCTATAGAAGAGGTAGTACATCAACCTGCTGGTATTAATATAAGATTTCTGAGTTGCAGAAAGTGAAATATTGTGTCGGAAGGAGCAATTTCATGTGTACATCTGCAAAACCTTTAATATTATGTATATCTCTGCTAAAACTGAAATATTGTCGGCACACTCTTCTAAATACTTAGTTGACCTTCTGCAATGGTAAGCAGTGTTTTTGTGTGTCTGCTTTTAAGGGGTTCTCTATGGTATATATGATATTCTACAATTTGCAGGTTTGTATGTGATATTTTAAAATTTTGTATGGGAGCACATGAATATTAATTCTTCATCGCTCTCTGAAATATATGGTTTTGCAGCGGTAGTGATATATTGGGTCAAAAGGCTTCCTGCCTTGTAAATAAGGAGTTGCAACTTGCAACAGAAGGGTGGATGCAAGAAATACACACTATAATAATAACTTAAATTGTTTTCATCAGAACAAACGTTCTTTCAAAAAAATTAAAGTTGGGTTTAATTTTATCCCACCTGTATCCACTGCTCCTGGTAACTTGGCATTCCTCTACAAACTTTTGTATCAAGAACTAATGTTCTTCTAAAAAAAACCGTTGTCCCTTTGTTTAGTACATGGCTGATGAATTAATTTTGTAATATAGTGTTTATTGATTTTGGTTGCAGGATTGATGATCTTTTATTAGGTTCCTGCAGATGGTGAGATGAATTAGTGATGAAAGGATATATCATTTAAGTGTTTTATGGTTTGCATAACATTTTTGTTGTACCTTTTATTGTAATTCAACGAGGTAAATGTCTGCTGTAGAGACTGTAGATTTAGGTACCAAGGTTTCTAAGCCGTGATGGATGTTTTATGCTTGGTTATGTTGGTGATACATTTTTTCATTAAAAATACTAATTTTCTTTACTTATGTGGTTATTTGAGGATGATGGTATCATAATTATTTTCGATTTTAATTAAGTAGATTTGCTTGTTTGGATCTAGCGCAGTGTGCTGGCACGAATTTGATGCATGAAAAGGGTGAATTTTATATCTTTGAAGAGTGAACCTTGTATGAATTTTAAAGCAACAAAAAAATAATTAAACCTTGTATTTGGTGAGGTAAGATTTGTTGAGCGAAAAATGGAGGTCAATTGAATAAATACTATATAAATTAGTAAATTTTGAAAACAAAAAATGGAGGTCAATTGACTATTAATCTCCCTAATTACATACTAATTAATTCTTGAAAATGAAGAATTTTATTTGCTTTGTGACAGCAAAAAATATTCATCTTAGGTGATATATAGATCAACACCGTGGTTACTCTAATCATTAGTTCACACATTGTTTACTTAATATCATTTCTAGCTACCTAATGTTTACTTAATATCATTAGTTCACACATTGTTTACTTAGTTCACACATTGTTTACTTAATAAGAAATTCAATTACTTAATAAGAAATTCAATTCTCTTTTTCGTTAAAACAAAATGTTTTTTTTTTTCACTGAGAAGTCCATTTTGATCTTTATAAAATATACTCTTTCTTCCACTGGTTAGTTAAAATCCTCATCTTACGAAACTATCTTTTTTTTTTGTCAACCAGACTCGGTATTGGGGAAAAAAGAAGATAATGCCCTTGAAGAAAAAGTTTCAACAATCTATAATCCAACATTATTACAATTCTTAAATAGCAAGAGTATATTTACTTTTTGTAGAAACTTCATATTAGTAAAAAAAATATATATATATACAAAAGAAGGGAAGTCGTTGGAGAAAATGGAGCAGTATTGCTCGAAGAAAAGGAAAAATAAAGGGAGGCAAAAAGAAAATGTAAAGTCAGAGGAAAAAGCAAGAAAGAGGAGGTTGGGGATGAGAAATATTTCATGTTAAAAAAAAATTGTACACAAGTTATCATATATGATGAGTTGGAGTTCACATTAAATTATGTTAACTTTTTGGATGGAAAAAGTGACGGAATAATTTAATTGGAACAAATAAGTTCTAAAGTTTTTATGCGAAAATAAATAATTTTGTAGAAAGAAAATGGGGAGTGCGAGGAATGGGGTTTATGGAGTGAAAATAGCGCATGTACCAGTGGCTTGGCTGCAATTGAGGGAAATGTTTTATTTAAGAAAAAAAATTAATTAACAATTTACTCAAAATATAATTCTGACTTGAAAAAAGAACTGAAGTGCTCAATCAAAGTGTAATATGGGTCAATTGTATTTCAAATTTGACAACACAACTTAAAAAAAATAGAGTTACAGTGGTTCTTTCTTATTTAGAGAATGCAAAAAGAAAAAATTACTCAAATATAATTCTGATTAGCCAAATAGTCGATTTGAAATGCTCAACGTGTTCTCCGTATTAAACTATGCTTATAGACCAAATTTTACATTTTTTGGAAAAAAATTACTATCTTTTAAGGATTTTTGGAAATCACTGAAAACAGTTATTTTCAAAAATCCATAGTAAAAAAATCCCAAAAAATTGAAAAATTTGGTCTCCAAGCACATTTTAATATGGACAACACATTGAACACTTCAGATCAACTATTTGAACTTTGTAAACCGTCAAAACTGAATTGATAACACCAAAGCTCAAAAACTACCACTTTGATCACTTTTTCCATCCAAAAAATTATAATCCGTCGTGGCCCCAACTCATCATATGTGACCTATTATGTAAGTTATTTTGAAGATGTAAACTATTTCTTACACAATATCAAGCTGTTGCGAGTTTTAATACAAATTCCTCAAACATTTACAATTCTTTTTCCCTCTCTCCAGTTTCTCTTTTTCGTTAAAACAAAATGTTTTTTTTTTTCACTGAGAAGTCCATTTGATCTTTATAAAATATACTCTTTCTTCCACTGGTTAGTTAAAATCCTCATCTTACGAAACTATCTTTTTTTTTTTTGTCAACCAGACTCGGTATTGGGAAAAAAAGAAGGTAATGCCCTTGAAGAAAAAGTCTCAACAATCTATAATCCAACATTATTACAATTCTTAAATAGCAAGAGTATATTTACTTTTTGTAGAGACTTCATATTAGTAAAAAAAAAAAAAATACAAAAGAAGGGAAGTCGTTGGAGAAAATGGAGCAGTATTGCTCGAAGAAAAGGAAAAATAAAGGGAGGCAGAAAGAAAATGTAAAGTCAGAGGAAAAAGCAAGAAAGAGGAGGTTGGGGATGAGAAATATTTCATGTTAAAAAAAATTGTACACAAGTTATCATATATGATGAGTTGGAGTTCACATTGAATTCCGTTAATTTTTTGAATGAAAAAAGTGATGGAATAATTTAATTGGAACAAATACGAAGTTCAGTGACTACAAATCAAACATGAGTGACTAATTCGTGACAAAAGACAAAATTTAGTGTCCTCTGTCAAAATTTACTCTATTTATTATCTTCAACATCGTAGCATAGAGAAGACTTTCTTTCTTAGAGCAAAGTAACTTATGTATATTTGGACTATTCAAAAATAAAAATATATGATGAACATAACAGTACACTATAAGGGGAGAGGAGGGGTGACCGGATCTGATCGGACCTTATTTACTTGCTCTAGAACGTTAAATTTTGAAATGGAGGGGAGGGGAGGGGAGGGAGAGGAGGAGAGAGGAAGGGAGAGGAAGTGAACTCTATATACAAACTATTCAAATTTTGTAGCCTTCAAATCGGAATATAGAGTAGGTTAATCGTTTACCTTGCCCTCTCCCTTTCCGTCCTTTTACTCTTCTTTTGTGGAGCACAATCTAAGAGGGATATTTGTTTGATATTTCTAAAGGGGAGGAAAATTTAAATTTTCCTTTTCTTTCTAACAACCCTTATCGGCTCTCTGTTTCACTAAAAGTAGAACTGGCAAAAAAGTTCTCATCTCGCTCGAACTCGACTCAAAAAAAGATAAGAAAAGCTCGCTTAAACCTAGTTCGATCTGAAAACGAAACTGCTCAATCTGGTGAATTCAAATCTAGTGCAATACCTAAGTGCGATTAAATCCGAGTCGTCAGTTTTTAACTTACCACATATCTCAAAACGAATCTCCTATATCTAAATAGGAACCGAATTCCAATCGCTTGACTAGAGGTTCATGTGAGCTAATTGTACTCAGTCAGGTACCTGGGAAGATACAGACTCCGATCTGGCCCGGTCCGGATTAGACCGAATCCTACCTTCGACCCAGCTCGACTCGGTCCAATAACAAGTTGTTCCGGCCCACGTATACAACCCTCTTTCTCTATCTATTCCCCCTATTTTGCTATTTCGTCATAGTCCCCTCCTTTCCACTTCGCGAATTCACATTGAGTGCGTTCCTCTCAAATATCTCAACTTTTGCGTGACTAACGTGTACGGTGTCTATTCGGGATAGCAGGGGCTCGTATTATTTTTTGCTTTGAGCTTCGTGCAGAACGTATTTGAACGGTTGTGATTTTCTAGAAAATCAGTCAAAAGTTTGAGATATCTGAGGATGCAAATTCATTTAGATCTCAGTGGGGTGCGAATTCGTATCCTCTGCATTAACTCAAAAAAGAATCTTTTGAGTTAATGTATCTAGACCGTCTGATCTGATTTAAGATTCGTATGGACTAGATTCACACTAATATTAAAGGATCCCTACTCTATAGACAGAAGCCATATTGGCTCCATTTAAAATCAGACGGCCGAGATGCATTAACTCAAAAGATGCTTAGAAGATACAGACTTGTGGGGTACCCTATCTACATCGTCCTTTTTAATCTAGCACGAATCTTAAAGCAGACTCCTATTTAAACTAATACCCCAGTCAGTGGATATACTCAGTGTTGTAAAATGCAGTTATATGCGGTGCATATGAGGCCGCATATGCGTATGCAGCCCGCTGCTGCATAAAAAATGCCTATGCAGATCGCATATGCAGTCTAGGCTAAACACGGGTTCAAAAATATTCAATACCCATTACCGGACCAAAAATTATGCTGAAAACGGGTTCAAAAATACTCATAACTCATTATTTGAGTCCCAAACCCTAATCCAGAACCCATTATCTGAGTCCCACATATCTGAGTTTCATTTCTTATATAACTAAAATTATAAATTTTATGAATAGAATGTCATATGAATTATAAATACAATTAAAATCCGCATATGCGACCGCATACCGCATATGCAGTATGCAGTGACCTTCCACATACAAGAACAAAATCGCATTTTACAACATTGGATATACTCTTCGCTTCCCCCTTCCCTTCTACTCTTCTCTTGCCCTCCGCCTCTGCCTGCCTCTCTCTCTCTCCGACCTCCCCTTGCGATTCCCTCTTCCCCTCCCTTCCTTCCTCCCCTCCACCTCCCCTTCTCTCTACTGATGCTCTCACCAAGCTACCACGAGGCCACCATTGAAAAAGGGATCCAATTGAGATGTTGGTTATATATTGACAAGCCGGAGAGGGATCAACGACTCACATTCCTTCAGTTGTGCAGCCTGATCTATAATTAGCATCTCAATTGGATCGCTTTTTTCAATATATGGCTGATGAATTGATTTTCTAATATAGTGTTTATTAACTTTATTTTGATTGATTGCTTGATTGATGATCTTTTGTTAGCTTCCGGCAGATGGTGAGATGGATCGGTTATCAAAAGGATGTATCATTTTAGTGTTTTAAGGTTTTCATAACATTTTTGTTGTACCTTTTATTGAATCCAACGAGGAAAATGCCTGCTGCAGAGACTGTAGATTTAGATACTGAGGTTTCTGAGCCGCAATGGATCTTTTATTCAAATTACTAATTTTCTTTACTTATTTGGTTATTTGAGGGTGCGGGTGTCATAATTATCTCCTATTTTAATTTAGCAGAATGATTTCGCTCAGTCCGGGCACATTGTTTTGAGTCTTATTCAATGTGGTGGCACGATTGACTGATGCATGATAAAATGTGAATTCTCTGTATTAGGTGAGAGTTGAAATTTTCAAAGTGATAGTTACCATGTCGCTTTAATTAAATATTAATTGATGACTTCAGATAAAGATTAATTAGATCAGATTCAGAAAAGGGGAGAACTGAAAGGATTCTGAGTCTGGACGGATAACTACAAAGTTCATAGTTTTGGTAGAAATATATATCGAGTTTTTGAAGTTTTTATACGAATACAAATATTTTTTTAGAAAAAAATGGGGATTGCTGGGAGTAGGGGTTTATGGAATGAATTCCAGCCAACTACAGTTTACAATGACTTGTCATATCCGAATATCTGTGCGGATACAGATGCGGATATGATTTTGAATTTTAATTATCCGTATCCGAATAGTAGTGTGTGTATATATATATCATATATTTTAATATATATTATCATAATTTGAGGTTGGCTAATATCAAAACGTTTGTTCCTAAGTCATGGTGTACGTACTAATTGGTTTTCCGATTTTCAAAATCCAAATAGTCGATCCAAACCATGCTTTTTTTGGTCTACATTGTTTTCGGTGCACAACCTTTGGTCTAGTTTGTTCTCAATAGCGAATCAATGCTTAAATGAATATCAATGATAAGTATCTGTTTTGTTTTTCAGTTGTCGGGGCCACTATGTCAATTCTTTTTGAAGCCTTGACATGTAAAATATTTCCTCTTTCCTTGATGACCCAACCAAGTGTACATGAGCCCGCATTCTTCCTTCTTTGAGATTGATTCTTGGGTCGAATACTCTCAGAAATTAGAATGATGTCAGCGGGCTTTGGTGTGTATGCTGATTTGTTAATTGACATTTCGTATAGTGCTGATTTCTTATTCTTCTCACGTTTGCTCTGATGGATCCCCAATACAGAAGCAATAGGTGCCCGAGACACCGCCTCTAAGCTACATGAGATGTCAGCATGCACTTCTTCTACTAGAGGACGGAAAAAAGAATTGAGGTACTGCTCTGAGACGAGAATGACTTTGGTATTGTAGGTACCTGCATTTAAAACAACATTATTATATTGGAGAACGAAATTAAAGGTTTGATTTGACATCAATGCATGGATTTAAGGAATAATTACTGTAATTGTTTCAAATAATGATAACTTCGGTGTGAGCCTACTATTTTACATTTGAATCTTGTTGTCATTTCCATTAATGAGCTTTCACTCCTAATAAAAACTGGTAAGTAGCATGATACCAGAGTTTCATTGATCAACTATCTGTAGCCTTTTTTTTTTCCCGAATAAACTGACTACTACAGTCAGTCAGTCAGTCAATAAGAACACTATTATTACTGATAATGAACAGAGAATCATTAAGAGATTTAAAGCAGTGCTCATTAATAATTCAAATGACCTGTTAGTCTTAAAAATTTGGCTAAAATAACCAAGTTTGAAGAATATTCTTAGCCTCACCTTACTGAACTATAAATCCCCAATTGAAAAACCCCTGGTTAAAATAGTTTGAATCCCGAGTTCACTTGAATAGAGCGTAAATCAATAATAACTCAACGTTTAAAGCATTCATGTAGAAGAAGTAAGAAATCGCTCAATGTAGAAGAGATATTACTGATACCTTGCCTCGATATAGATCTCTGTTCACTATTTCTTCTATCGACCAAGAAAATATCGTGTCCATGAGAGACCGCCGCTCGTGACGCTCACCTATTTCCTCTTCTTCATCGACTCCTATGTATACTTCGTCTCTTTCTTCTTCCTCCTCGCTGTCGTACCACATCTTTTGTAGAAATCAAGGTGGAGAAACAGGTAGAGACTGAGGTGGAATGGAGCCGACGAGACTCGTTAGAAAGAAACTCAGGTGGAATTAAAATCGAGGCGCGAGTTATATAAAGTGAGATTTTGGGACCCTTCAGCTATCCGGAAGAAATGTGAACGCGGAACTTTCCGTGGACCCCAGTTTCAGTTAGAAAAAAATCTCCTATGCTCTCGTGCTCCGGGTGCACTTATATTTAAGAAGATTTGTCTGACAACATGAGGAAAAACGGGAGCTATGCATGATCATTTGGACGGCTATGATCGTTCTGGACAGCTCGGTCGAAGATGCACTGGGGAGCGTGAAAAAGAACGGAGAGCGGAGAAAGAATGGAGCAGCAAAAAGAGATACTCCTTGTGATACTGATAGTCGGGTCCCACTGTTCTTTAATGAGATTGATTGTTTGAAGTTTGAACCAAGTGTATCAAGTATTCAAGTGGTTATTCAGGGATGCGATAGGAGACAAAAAATGTCTGCTTAGACTTCCAGACGTACACTGTCAGTGCAGGAAGAAAGGCAGTGAATTGTAAAAGTGTGACGTGCTTGGGTCCGGATTTCTAATTAACTCAAAATTAGAGAAGAGTTTGTATCCGGAATTGATCTGAATTCCTACAAACTCAAAAACTTCAAATTCTATCACAGAACGAATTGATCTGAATTATAATCGGACAATCCGAATCTAAACCCAAATATTTTGTTACCTCATAGGTCCTATGGACTCGCTAATGTTGAGTTAGGGAATTGAGATTTAAACATTTAGTAAATTTGTCAGTAGTTGCAAAATCAGCGAAAGGGATACCTTAAGGCTTGAAGATGTATGTTAGTTTTAAAATTCTTGGAGTATATACTAGTTTTAATTTATTTTACGATTGCTTAATCACTGAAATTCGGTGTTGTGATCTTTTAACCCAACTTCTAATTTTCTGAATTTGTGTCTAGACTGTCTTAAACAAGAATATGGCTAAATTTAAATTTCTGATTTTATTGGTCGAACGTTCCTCTTTAGATCCAGGCTCACAAATTCTGATTTAGTAGTTAATTACTGATTTTCTTCCTTTAAATTTGTTCATCAGAGTATCAAAGACGGAAGTGTACTTTTAAAAAGGTATCTAAATTTTCAATTGAATCATCTCCACAATAATCACAACAAACCGAATCTAATTTAGTCTCTAATTGTTCTCGTAATTGTTTGATTACTTATATCAAGATTTATGCAAAAATTTCAAAATATGAAAATTCGTAGAGGAAGACTTCATCTAGCATTATTACTAGTATTAATTATCTAGTATTATTAATATATTGTTGTATTCTGATAATAATAATAATAATATAATAATAATAATAATAATAATAATAATAATAATAATAATAATAATAATAATTACGAACAAATATTTCTATAAACTCATATTTTGTCGTTCATGCATGAATCGATGAATTTACTAACTTCTAAAAAATCACATGGTACGAATGGTATCTTAAATGTTTAATTAAAAACTACCACAGCTATGTATATTGTTTTCTCCCAATTATTGTACAGAAATACATTGTGGCTGAACATATTCAACTGTTTTGAAAAACTAATATATATAAAATCAAACAGTAAAAAAAAATATTAAAACTTAATATTTAAAACTCTCTCTCTCTCAAACACAAACAATAATAGAAATCATGTCCCAAAATAACATAATTCGAAGTTCAAATGTATTGTTTTTCATACCTCGTTCGTGTCTCGCATTCTTATTTATGATTTTAAAGTTCAAAAAGTCGATCTGAACCACTCAACATGATCCACATATTAAAATGTGTTTGTCGACTAAATTTCATACTTTTTTCTAGAAAAAATTTACTATATTTTTAAATAGGTACAAAATTATTATTTTTCAGAAGAATCTAGACCATCAAAAAATAATAATTTTGTACCTATCTAAATAAATAGTAACTTTTTTTAAAATAATATAAAATTTTGGTCTCGAAGCACATTTTAGTATGGAGATCATGTTGAGTGGTTCAAATTAACTGTTTGAACAATGAAATAGAAAATAAGAATGTGAGACAAGAATGAAATATATAAAATACATGAGGTATTTCGAGCCCTACTCCAGATAGAAAAAACAATGTTGTAAATAACGGTATGCGCTCGTCGAACGGACAGAGTATTGTCAAGTAATTAATCGGAAATAATCGGTTGATTAGTCGAAAAAATTAGTGACAGTTTGATCGCCATCAATGACTAATCGGACGATTAATCGATTTAAACAGCCATTTTTTACAACACTGAGAAAAACTGAAAGTTAAATAATATGAGATATAATTAAATCCAAGCATGTTTTAATAACTAATATCATGATATTATGTTAAGAGATTTAGATTGACTATCTGAATTTTGAAAATAAATATAATAACATGAGATACAATTAAAACATGATATTTTAAACCTACTCTTTATTAAACTGAAAATAAAAATACGATGACTGTGCGGTCTAAAATCTAGCCACTAAAAAGTGGATCCAAATCTGCTGAATTCGAGATCGAGAACAGTAATCCTGAAATTCCTGAAATCTGAAATCCAGCCGTTAAACTGTTTCGAGATGCGTGCACACAAAAATCAGCTATTTTGAGATGCGTGCACAGAAGAAATTGAACGGCTAGATTCAGAATTTTAGAGATTTTAGGAGTACCGTTGATGGATCTCGAATTTCAGCAAATTTAAATTCCTAAAAAGTAGCATTCGGCCTATTTTATTTGTGCGTGTTTGTAGTCTCCTGGGCTTGATCACATTCAATGAATGCTTTTCAGATTTGAAAAACGCAATGAAATAATTTCCATTGAGATAATGGAAACGTGACTTCGACTAACGTATTATTTGATTATGTTACACTAGTTACCTTGTTGCGGCTCCGCCGCAACTGTTTTTTTTTGTTGTTTGTTGGTTTATTTGGGTGGCATTTTTTATTTCCTTTGTTTGGTTGGGGAATTGCATTGATTAAGTAAACATGGACATAGTGACATTTATATATGCGAATAAATTTTATTGTATATTTTTTTGGTGAGAACAATTAAACTTTTTTGTTTAAAATGCTTTGATACATTGAGTAAAAACCAAATAGAAGGGGTGCACGGAAATATGATAAGGGGGACAAATTGTAATGATTGTTACATATATAAGGTATTAATTATCATCAATTGGGATATGGGCAACAATTATTATTCGAATTATGTAATATAAATATCAATTGAACAGAGGAGAAGGAGAAATTGATAAAGCTTGCACAATAATTTTTTCAAAATTATATGAGATGTCTTGAGGCCTGGTAAGACAATTATTGATCGAACAATATGGAGACTAAGTCTATCGGTTGAGGTACGTTTCTCTGATATTGTAAATGGTTTCTCCTTGACAAAGCTCTGGAATTAATTTCTTGACTTCTATCAATGCACACTGTACTTTGAGGAAGTTAAATAATGGCTGGAAAGTGAAAATTCTAACTGCAATAGGAATGTTAATGGTACCCTTTTATGAGTTTACTTGACCCGTACCGTAATTGATGAGACAAGGCTCACCATTAGCTTACTCTACCCGATAAGGATGTCCTCTCTCTCTCTCATACACACAACATCTGAGAACTTTACAATCAAATGATGCTGTAGAAACAAAGAAATTATATATGAAGACGTTCGCTTGAAGTCATATGTAGAATATGAAACACAAAATAATAGGTAAACACAATTGAAGTTTACATACTTTTTATACTAAAGCCCCAATTGTTCCTGCTTTTTCATGAATCTCTAATCAAATATGTGGGTTCGCTGAAAACAAACTTCCGAAGCTCATATTTGTTACCTACAAAATAGTTTGAAGAAAAGATTATAAGCATGTCAACTAAAAGAAAATCAGCCATGCAACGCTCGTTGCTATCAGCAATTAACTGAATGTTGTGGAGTAAACATTTTAATAATCTAAACTCAGTTTTTGAAACCTGTATTACTCTTAATCAACTTCATTATTGGATGATGAAAGCTACTGTTGAGGCACAGCACAATCATTATCAAATATGAAGATGTATGTGGCGAAATATTTCTGTGGAATCATCAGAGACTTTTAATTGCATGGATAATTTTTGAAATATTATTTCCACGCGAATCAAACAGAAGTATATTATCTTGCAAACTTTATATTGGTCTAGGAATATTATAGGTTATATACCATCTTAGTCTATTATATGCTATTTACCTAAATAAGCCAGTACAACTAATTTTTGTCTAGTAGTAGGATTTAAAAACAAATTGCTCAAGTAAATAACACATTGAAGATACAATGCTCAAATAGTTATGCACGTCTTAGTTGATATACATACCGATCTGTAAAGCAAATTTTTTTCTTGAGAATCTCATGATACTCAATCAGTAAACCCTATTTATAAGATTTGAAGCTAGATGCCACCTGTCTTATTATCCTAAAATTCAAGGTAGAAGAAATTATTCAATAGTTGGAATATAGAACAAAAAGAGTGACCATAGTAACTTATATATCATTATGATGGATTCCCTCAGTTCACTGATTCGATATTTGTTGCTATTAAGTGGTTATTTCAGATAAAGTTGGAAAATAAATGTCATTCATCATTCAGTTGAAGCATGTGTTGAATATATACTTCTCTTAATTATTGAATTTTGAAGACTATTATTGAGGCATCTTTATGATCGTATTACTCTCAACCTAATTTAGAAAAATAAATAGTAATTAGAGAAGTACCTCATCGCATGCAGACATACTGAGCTACATAACCCAAAATCAAAGAACAAAGGAGGAGAAATTTGAATGTACCTTGTTGTTGTTGACAAGAAACAATTAAGTAATAAGTCAATTGTGAGAAGAAAAATGAACAGACGGTACCTTGTGGTATGAGGAAGCACAAATATCAGAAGTTGTACCGTCAAACTTGAAGTTTCTATGTGAAGAGAGTGATGAGACATGTAGTTTCTTTCTCGTCGCTCCATTTTGTAAAATCAGAGTTGATTACATAGAAATTAGTTCATTCAATTTCTCTAGATTTGCAAACTTTTTGTGTAGTGGAAATAATAAGGGGTACAAATTTACATTGGTGACATGGTCATTAATTTCAACATTTGAACTCATTTCTCAAGTTGTTCGAACTAAACATTATTTAAAATTTTGTACCTACTCTGCGCTGACTTAGCAAGTCTGATCTAGCATAACTGCACCAATACAAGTTGAACAAAACCCTAAAGTAGATTATTTCAAAGTTCAACCTGATTGGGTGCTTGAATCAACAGTCTCACCTATTATCTGGTCCATGAGATCTCTCGCATCATCAACTCGACTCTATCTAAAAGCACTTATAATATTGGAGAGTAAGTAGCCAACTCAGGTTTCACCCCTTCTTGCTCATTCTTTTCCCAATGCAGATAGCATCATCTGTTTTTCTGTTTTTGGCATATGCTTTAAGCTAGAAAGTATAAGTCAAATAATCAGGTTCTACATTATTCAGCAATATACCATCCAGGTTCTACAAGTTCCGGGTCTCATGCCCCTCTAGGCTTTCAAAAAACAGCATGATTCAGAGGAGGTTTTTCAAGTTGAATTTCCAGATTTACTGGCAAAGATTCGTACCAGGTATTTGGGTCTGTTATTTTTTTTTTT
This sequence comes from Carex parvula, assembly GCA_025461045.1. NCBI lineage: Eukaryota > Viridiplantae > Streptophyta > Magnoliopsida > Poales > Cyperaceae > Carex > Carex parvula. The sequence continues at coordinate 109,792 of JAJGRW010000181.1, forward strand.
TCTGTTGCCAACGTTTTCTGGTACTGCCTATGAGAACAGAATTTTTTTTGGGTGGCTGCAACAGCACTTGAGTGGCCTTTTCTGGCACCTGCTCCTTTGATTTTACTGGTAATTGCTTGTACATTTAGTTTTTTTGTTGTTGTTGTTTTCTGGTATGCGAGTTTTGGGTTTGCTGATTTTGCTAATTTTAGTTATTTGTTAGCTAAAATTTGGGGGGTTTTGTGGCACAAAAAACTGATGAGGACATATTCGGTTTAGGTTGATTTTTTTTTATATTTGCTGGTAATATCTTTATCAGTCCAGATCTGAATTTCGAGTTTTTGATGGTGCTGTTGAATATAATTAATTTATATTATAAATGTAATAAGCGACATGTATTCTTACAACATTGACTGCTTGCTGTCATATTTCTTGTTGTATTTTGCTGCTCTCTAGTTTCCGGTTTGACTCCTCAAGTTTTTCCAAATGAGCAGAAAATATGAATTGGTACAGTGTGGCAGTAATACCAAAAAAGAAAAAAAAAACAAAGAAATTAGAGTCTGTTCTTATCGTCCATACCAGAAAATTAGCTATTAATACAAGGAAAAAAATTCACAACCATACCAGAAAATTACAAGTTAATACCAGACGAACTCTTATCAGCCATAACAGGAAATTTTGATCCTATCAGCCAAACCAGAAAAATGGTATCACCAATACCAGGAAAAAACAGCAGGAAAAAAAAGGAGAAAAAAGGACGGAATATCAGAGGTTTCTTTTAGCTAACAGTACATACCAGAAATAAGTAGGAAAAAACTGGTTTTTTTTTTTGAGCTACCAACCCATACCAGAAAATCACATATGTTCTTATTGTATTTATTTTTCCTGACCTGTTATGGTCATTGGCTTATGGAAACAAACTTTCTTTTGGGTAGCTCAACAGCGCCTGGGTGGCCAGTTGAAATACAAGTTGAGGAAATTACCTCCCAACCTAGCAGGTACTAAGCTCCGTCTTCTATCATTGTGCAGGAGAAGCAACTATAAATTGGAAGAATATGTGTTGGTGTAATAAATGGGAAAAAAATTCGGAGTGAAGAAAAGATGAATAGTAAAAATAAATTAAACTAATGTACAATATAGTAAGAATAATATGCATACCTCATAATATCATACAATGCAAAAGTCTTCGTCTCATATCCTAACCTTGGGTCGTTCTAAGAACATTAAATAAACAATTATTACAAGAGGCAAGTAGAGGCATTATACTAATTAAATGTAGAAAAAAATCTAAAGTAAACCTCCAAGATACAGATGGGGACTTGAGTTTCAATTCCAAAATGTTTATGCGTATGGATATCTTTTGTTGGCATTGTTGTTCTCTAGTTAAATATTTCATTTTCATTTACTTCTTATGACCTGATGTGGTTGTTTCTTTTGTGGTGCTTGATTTGTATGTATAGAGTGCTAAATGCTTCAACTGTTGTCAAACATGTGCATGCACTCTTTACTTAGATATGACTTGTCCACAGAGATTGGGTTGGTAGTGGTACTGTGCAAAAGATATCAAGTAATGTTGATATGATACAAATGGCACGTGGTAGGAAAAAAAAGACAGATACATCTAATTCAGTTGCAAAATACATCATATCTATACAGTACCTCAAAAATAGGAGTGGGGAAATTTTCAGACTGGTACGTGACATAAAATAGTACTGACAGGTCCCCGACAAAACCTTGACTACTCCAGTAGAATTGATGTAAAGGTAAGTAGGCTTGTGAGGATCCTCTTGTCGTAAGAAGATGATCAATATTTCGGTTACTTTACGAAAGTTCTTCGAAATTAGAACCATTGAAATTAAGTAAAGTACAATTCACAAAGAAAATCAATATCTCAGAATAAATTTAGGGAAACTTTTGTATCCTGACATATTATATTTTCTTGATGCTCTCAATTGGAGTGCACGCCTTTTGGAGACCGAGTTTTAGTGCCTTCGAACTTGACGCAACCTACTGCAGTTTTCTGAACAACAGCTGATACACCAATTAAAATGGCTTTTTCTAAAATTTTCCTCACAAATTACCTCCCCTCAGAACTCTACAGAATCGTACTCTATATGTTGACTGACATTACACAAAGTTTTAAGTGAAAGTAAGCAATGTAACAAATGTTTCTACACATTTTTCTCTAACAGTCCATAATTTCTCAGAATATGGACTGGTCGGAGAGAAACCTGTACCAGTAGACATTAAGGTAATTATTTAGGCTAAAGTGAAATATGGTAACAATGTGCACTTGAAACCCTAGTAGCCTACAAAATTTGAAGGTCGTACGCCTTTGGGAGACCCATTTTTGGGGTCTTCGAAGTTGACGCAACCTGCTACAGTTTTCTAGACAGCAGCAGGTCCCGTGATTTCCTCCCATTTTGTCCTTCGACCAAATGTCACCATGAAGCAAATTTGAGTCCCACGCACCCTAATTTACAATGCCCTCCAAAAACAATGATTTTTGTACCTATTTAAAATTATAAAATTTGGTCTCCGAGCACATTTAAATATGGAAATCAAATTGAGCGATTCGGATCAACTGTTTGGACTTTGAAAATGGAGATAAGGATGTGAGACATGATTGGGGCACTTAAACAATGAGACATTTTAACCCTACTCTTCAAGCTTACCGCAATTTTTGTTTCTTTTTGTAATAATTTTAATTTCATCAGCTTGTCTGTTGCTTATCGATGGAATCAGCATGTAATGGACTTGGCCACAATCCCTTTTGGCAAATATTAGGAACATAAGCACTTTCAGTTAAAACTGGTTAAAACTACAGTAAAAGTACCTTTGGCAGCCCTCTAATGCCAAGAGCTTGATCGAATTTAAGAGAACCAGTGGAGATGACTGAATTGTACCTAGTGCAAAAGAATCAGTTCAAAGAATCTGGTTAGAACTACATGCAAGCTGAGAAAGTGCTAGGCTGCGAGATGAATCTTTGTTTGTCGCCACGTCATCGTCTAAAAGGTGATCCTTTTCATACTCTAAATGTATTTGTAGACTGGAACCCGTTCGGTACAGTCCTCTGATTCTGGCACGGTTCAGAACTGACATGGACCAATGATTAAATAGTAGGGTTTTTGGGGCTGTTAATAAATGTTTATACCTTTTTGTTTGTTGCGACGTAGTTAATGGCAGTTGAAACTATCAATTTTGCGCTTAGGTTGAGAACTTATTTGCTACTGGGAGAAATGATAATCACGGAAGACCTTGCCAAAATATATTTCTGGCATTGGAGTGGTATTAGAGCTGACTTACGTCACCTTAATGTTGCACTTAGAACATCTATTTGTAATAAATAAATGGGGAAGAAAATCAGAGTAGGAAGAATTAATCGCAAGAGACAGTACCTCCGTTCTAGCGTCTCGTCACTTGGCAACTGACGTGGTGAAGCAAGCAGTGTCGGACGAGGAGGAGAGGGTGGGAAGATGAGCAGCTAGGGACGAGAGTGATTTGCGGCCTCTATTGACGGTGGAGAAGTTCAGTCAGGAGTCACAGTGGGGGCACGCGGCATTCAATCGGAGAGACACGCGTCATCGAGCTGAGGAAGCGAGCGGTGGAGAACTTGAATGGCTGGATGGACGGTAAGATGCGTTGTGGGAAGAATTTTCTTGGCTATGACATCAGACTACGTCACTGAAATTGATCTGGGTAGTCCATCAAATATCGGACGGTAGGGAATGGGGGTGTCACTGTTCCTCGCTACAGTAACACCCCATTGTCCTTTTACTATATATAATTACGATACGCTATGTTATTACATTATGTGATTAAAATATTTTCTCATGTGATGTAAAATAATGTCATTAAAATAATAGAGAACAGTCATATCATTTAAATTATTATGTCGTGTATAATTGCGCAGTGATCATAAGTGATGTGATCAAATGTGACTTAACTAGTCACATTTAATTATTTTTAAATTAAAGTTAGTTTATAGAAAAAATGTTTAAATGTTAAATAAATGTAAAATAAATTAAAATGAAAAAATAACTTTAGAAAACTTAGTCACGGAACATGATGTAATATGGTCAGCTTGTATGACATATCATATTTAGGGATGTTTATCGGTTCAGTTCAGTTCAAATCAAATTAAAATTAACAGATTAAAGTTTTATTTGGTTTCAAAAAATAAATCGAATCGAGCTGAAATAGAATAAGAATCGAACTGAACAAACCGAAGTAAATTTCAATTTGTTCGGTTGAACCGAAATAGGATACTAATCATAAAAATAAATATTTTTTATTATTTTTTGAATATTTAAAGATGTTTTTAAAAAAAATATTTGGTTCGGTTTAACTGGTTTTAAACCGAAACAAGCAATTACATTATGCCATTATATTTTAATATTTTTTAAATGTTTGATTCGGACAGGAGATGAGTTAAAAAATTTCGGTCGGTTCGGTCTAACCGGTTTTCAAATTCTTAAACCGAACCAAACTATTTAATTGGTTTTGAAAATGAACCGAACCGATCCTTTTACCGGAACAACCGAACTGTTTAAACTAAATTTCTGCGGTCCGGTTTAAAAACGATTAAAAACCCTAGTCATATTTGATCAAACATGTAAATAAACACGTCACGTTACATGACACATAAGTCATGTCACGTGGCCGACACATGTGACTAGACCAATAACAGCGATAACAAGATAACAAGCGAGACAAACAAATTACTGATTTTTTTATGAATAGGAAAATAAATAAACAATAACGACAATGGAGAATGTTTTGGTAAAAATTCAAAATATAAGAAAATCATTAAGAATTTATAATGTCAAGTAGACATTATCAATCATAACTCTTAATAAATCAAATTAATTAACCGTCTAATTAACTAAACAGAATTTTTTTTTGAGAAGTTATAGTCGATAATATTCAAATATTGAAAAAAAAAAAAATTCAGAACGGTTATGAACTATAAGGTCCCAAATTCATATTGCTATATCGTTATTTTTAGACAAATGAGAAACAAGAACTTGGCCTAATCTCAACTCACGAAGAGATTTATTCGAAGTTATACTTGAAAAATAAAATTAGTGACTAACTTTCTATATGAGCTACCTATTTAATTCTACAAAACAGATACATATTTTCACAAATTCTTTTCAATCTCCCGACGTTATAATTTCAACGTCCCAATTTTTTTGCTTTTCATTCTCCGGACGGTATGGACTATAACGTTTTAAATTTAATTAAACAGTTAATTGATTTGAATTATCGAGATGTTATGATTTATAACATTCGTTATTTTCAAATTTCCATCAAAACGTTTTCCATTATTAGGGGTGTCAATGGCACCTTTTTATCCATTTATCCAATCCGTACCGTATCCGATAAGACGGATATGGATAATTTTTTTTTTCGTAAACTTATCGGATACGAATATGGTAAAGATTTTGTTTTGTTATCTAAACGGGTAAGAGTACGGGTAAAGTCTATTCCGTACCCGTTACCCGATCGGGTAATTATAAAAAAATTATATATATTATATATTAATGAGCAATGAATATTAATTCTTCAACTATTTTTTAATAGTTGCATTACGCTTAATTAACTATTAAAATACGTAAATAAATTTCAGCAAATCTCAATAAAGTTTAGACCTTTTAAACACGTATATATATTTGTGAAATGAATGTGTTTAATTTATTATTCAGTAAATAATATTTTTTTTTATTATAATAGCATTACCCGTTATTTACCCGCTACCGTTTCGTAATCCAACAACCATAACAAGTAAGAGTAGGGTACGAATAAGATAATTCGATCGTAGCGGATAAGAGTAGAATACGAGTAAGAACAATTTGTAACAGATACAGGTATGAAAATACTTCTGCACAACTCTTACCGTACCCGTTGACACCCCCACCCATTATTGTTAATTTTTATTTTATTTTCCTATTAATTAAAAAATCGGCCACAAATTATGCCAAGCGCATTCGCGACATTTTTATTAATATCCAAAGTTAATTACAAATTAATAAATTTATTCATAATTCCCGAGTTTTTCCAAAAATGTCCAAACCGGTCATAAAATGGCCGGTTTCCAGTTTTTTTTTGTTTTTGTTTTTTTAGAGACACTATGCAGAGCAAGATAATGAAATCTAACACTGAAAATTCGAATTTTTTTTTAAATTATTTGTTAGATTACTTTTTTGATTTATAATTAGCATATTTATACTAAAATACACTAGATTATTTGAAATCATGTTGAATTACACTATATTACAATAAATTATGTTGAATTACACTAAATTACATTAAATTACATTAACTTCACTAATTACGCTGAAATACGGTAAATTACGCTAAAGTAGACCGATTTTGTGCCATCTTTCATAAATCATAAAAAAAAAAAAATTTAAAAATAGTAAAAATTCGTATTCTACTAATTCATTATATAACTAATTTACTGAGTTATTTAGATTGAATAATAGAAATGAAAATCTTAATCGGACGCATTCTGCGGTCAGACCCGGAAGGAATAGAAATTGTCAACGGAAATGTTCGAAATTTCGTTACCTACCTACCACAGACCTGCTCAAACTCAATTTTAATTCCTGCGTTCCAACTCACTTAAAATTATATATTGTGGCATGTATTTTGTACACTATTCTGAATGAAGCCATTTTCGAAATTAAATATCCTCTCGTTATATGTTACTTCATTACTTTTGACCGCAAAAGAACCGTAGTTCCTTGTTATCGCTCCCTAAACTGCTTTCCTCATATAATGTAATAACCTGAATCGAGTTACTCAACGGAAAGATCGATATCATTACATATATACTTATATTATAATCATCACAGAGAATCTAATCCTTTTTCAATACTTCACTGCTTACAAAAGCTGCTTCACACCACCTTCCCTTCCAGACTTCCCACCAAACTCTCAAATCGATCAGCAAAAAGAAAAATGGAATCAGCAACAACCTTTCTCTCTTCTCCCTGCTCGATCCGATCTCTCCGATGTGTTCCAAGTGGCAGGATCACCGGCGCTTGTGCTCCTTCCTTTGTGTCGGTCAGAGCATCCGCCGCAGGGGACAAGAACAAATCGGTGTCGAAATCGGGTGGCGCGGCCGGTCCGGTACCGACCTCGAATTATATGGTACCATTGGATAAGCTTACCACTGGAATTACCCGGCCGTTGGTCGAAATTTTGCGCGATTTGAATAAGCGCGTACCAGATAATATACTTTCGCAAGACAAAACCTCCATCCCATGGTACATGCTTTAGATTCGATGGCATGATATGCTTTATATTAGTTTTTAAGAAAAAAAAAAGCATTTACTTAGGTAACTTATCTATATATTCATGAAAATTCCTAAATTTGCACACGGGTTCTCTCAGATCTTGCTATTTTGGAGATATATTATTAATACACTTTGCAGCATAGTGTCATCTCAACTCACTAAATGTAGATGTTTCAGGTGTGCTAGGTAGTTTCAATTAAGTTTTCAGGCTGGGGTATGATATACATTGGTTGGTATTTTAAGGATGCATTCTATTGTATCAGTACAGAATAAAAGTAAAATTCTAGGATTGAGAATTTGAGTGCCAATTTTACATGGTAATTTCAAGACCGATTCAAAAGCCTCTTTTTAAAACAGCACACGTTAGGTTGCCCCTTGATTCCTGGTCGAACTGGTACAAAATAAAAAGTAAAATCATAGGCCAGCATTTTCACTACAAATTTTCATGCTAATTGCCAGGCTAAATTAAGGATCACCTTTTATCAGTTCCAAATGGCACAAATCGGAATTCTCAAGGACCGCACTGAGAGAATTTGAATTTTTAATGCCAAAAGTGGCAAATGGTGATGTTTCAAAGACCATATCTGCATTACTAAATATTATGTGGTTGTAATTGGTGTCTATCTGCATGGTTATGCAGGTACCATGCCAACCGAATGTTGAGCTTCTATGCCCCAGGTGATCCTTTTTAACACATAACAATCTACGCTCTGCACATTTGTAATGTCTAATATAATTTTTTTTTTCAGTTTTTAATTATTCACTTGTTATAGGTTAATAACTCTCCAAAACTAAAAAACAGTATCAAGATACCTCAGCTGTTAAGTTCGCATGAATGATTCTTTGTTTCTCATACATGCATTTTTTTCTCTCTAACCAATGGGAATGGTGTAATTTCTCAGGTTGGTGTGGAGAAGTGCGAGATGTGAAATATTCTGACAATGGCAGTGTTTCTGTGGTGTACCGTGTCACAATCCGTGGAACTGATGGAGAGGTATTTTGTTAACTTTATATGAATTTTAATTGTTGCTTTTTAGTTTTTTTCTTTGGACGAAATGAAGAATGCTTGAAGCAATCCCCTTGGATAGAATGTTTTTTTTTTTGTTTCTCTAATTTCTACTAGTTTGCTTTCAATTTAACTAAGACATGGACATTAATATGAAGAAATTGACCATTTTTCTAGGTTAATGCTTGTTATTAACCTATCATATATTTTTTTCCCTCTGTTGCACTTGAGCTAATTTTGCATTTATACCCAAGAGATCCAGATATGCACAAGTCAGTCTGTCCAGGGCATAGGAGTGCTTGATGACATGTTCTTTTTTTTGGAAAAACTTGACAGAGCCTGTTGATGACATATTTGGTTACTTTCACACAAATGGAAATTTCCTTCTTTGCTTGTTTGATTGCATCTATAAGTAAGGAACGTTTGTATACCCAGTAATTATCTAAACTACTCAATGGAGTTTTTGTAGGCACACAGAGAAGCAACTGGTACCATAGCTTTGAATGATGGCCGGTACAAAGATCCAGTGGCAGAGGCAGAGGAGACAGCTTTTTGCAAGGCGTGTGCAAGGTTTGGTTTTGGTCTATATCTCTACCATGAAGATGAATAGCCATAGGTTAGATAGCGCATAAAATAAAATTGAATAATATATTAGTAAAATCCCTTCTTGTTATTAAAATCTTTTATGTGAATGTTTCGTTATGGGCATAGTTGCTTTCGGGATGTTTCTTTTCTGCATGAGTTAAACCAATAATTGTTTTTGGTTCTTTATGTTTTACTTTTTGTGTTATATTTCCCTTGATTCTTGTAATATTCCTACTAGGTAAGTTTTTTTTTATTAATTTTTCTGATTTTCTTGGGAATCGAAATATTTCTTGAGTTAATATTTTGCTATGAAACAATGATGCTGAAACCTGAATAATATTACGTTAGTTAATATGATGAGATGAGTGAAGTTATGTGGGTCTTTATTCTATGCTCCTTTTTGAAGAAACTATGCACATAATTTTTCTTAGTAAATATGCAAGCTCATATTTTGGTACTTGATTTGTTCAGCCACCCATATTAGAAATGCTCCTGCTGCTAATTTCTTATCTTGCCATTTCAAGTTTATTTTTTTTGTGAAAAAAAAAGTAGGGGTCTCTTGCCATTTCAAGTGAAATATATTACTGGAAGAGGTGAAAACAAAATGAAGCTAAATTGATCTAATATCTAAATTAGTGAATTTCATTACATTTGATAAGTGTAAAAGATGATTACTTCACTATTCGCTAACAAGCCCAAACCTAAATCATCATTGGGAGATATCTTTAAATTATTATAAAGAAATCTTTCACCTCACTTTTAAATCGACAATTTTTACATAGAAAATATTATCTTAGTCACTAAATTAAAAATTGATTTTTCAAGGAAGTCATATCTATGAATATTTATATCGCACCCAATCTGCACTCCAGATTGGCCATGTGATACGACATAAATAACTCAGATTATATATTATTCATTATCTTGGGTTGCTTCATTTGATGGGACGTCAAAGACACATGGCAATTTTCAGACCTTCATTCTTCACGTATTCTTTCCTTTAATAATATTTATTATTTAGATATAGATAGAGTTGTTAGCAATGATGCTGATACTTACTTCTGGTTAGACAAATGGTGTAGCACTTGTTTCTTGTACTGTATGGTTCCAAATCTATTTAGAATTTCTTTAGACCCTACCATTTTTATCTCTCATGCTTTTATCAACTCTACCCTCTCCATTTAGTTTACCAGACAGCTGACTGGTATTTTAGTCTCTGAAATAGCAGAAATTAAATCACTTACTTTTAGCACATTACCTTTTAATCCCCCAGATATAGTTAAATGGAGATGGACACCCTTTAGTGCTTTTACTGTGCATTCTTTATACTCTTGGTTGTCATTTGGGGGTTATCCAAACAAATTTTTTGAGGTTACCTAGCAATCCAAAGTCCTCCTTAAAATTAAGGTTTCTATTTGGCTGTTGAGACAAGATAAAGTATTAACCAAATCCAATTTGGCTATGAAAGGATGGAGGGGTTATCTTGATTGCTCATTTTGTGGTCTTCTTGATACCACAGATCACTTATTTGTTACTTGTTTTTTTGCTTCTGCACTTTGGTCCTGAATTGCTAATTATAATGGCTTTACCTTTGACTGTACAACTGTCTCAGATTTATGGTATTTAGATTATTGTATACCTCTTAAGGATAAACTTTTAGTGGAATTAATTAGAGCAACCACCCTTTGGAATATTTGGCTAACTAGAAACAAGATATGCTTTAATAATATACCTACACCATCTGTTCAAAGTGTTGGTAGTGTTATTATATCTCTTACTTCTTATTGGTGCAAAATAAGGCAGGATGACACTTATTTTAAATTAACCTTAATTCTGCCAATGGATGTCTCACTTTTGAATCAGGTAGGCAGCATTATCATCCTCTCGGATTCGGACACTCAGGACGTGACCAATTCAGATACAGTATGGGATCCAAGACTTGGGTTAGAGGGTTCAGATCTCTCTGACTATTTGTGTGCCAGAGCTGCGGATGCTGGTCTTCTTTCTGATACTGAGTCTTCTTCTTCTGATACTTATCCTGGATCACCCTTTGGATCTCCCTTTTATGATAGTCATGCTAATTGCCCTCGTTGCAATGCCTCTCGGTAGCTGCTTATGATTTTATGCTTATGTTTTAGGGATTATGATGAACTTTATCTCTTAGCTTTTTATTTTATGTTTTGTTTCAAGTGCCTCTAGTATGCCTTGAGTAGTCTACTTAATTGCCCTAATCTTTCATTTAGTGAGTTTCTACTTTTCTCACTGATTGCTTGTATGAACTATTTGTTTCAAATGAAATAGATGGGCACTCTCCACTTTATTCAAAAAAAAAAAAGGAAGTCAAAGACACATGGCCATGTGTGATGCTCGCCGAGTTGTTATTATACAAACCCAATAAAAAAGTAAGTCATATCTATGAATATTATACAAACCCAATAAAAGTAAGCCATTTGAAGGAAGTCATATCTATTTATATGATTACATCGCACCCAGGAGCACTCCAGATTGGCCATGTGATGCGGCATAAATAACTCGGATTATATATTATTCATGGTTTTCTAATTTTTTATTGTTGTAAAAGATTCTTTATTCGGATTTTAAACTTACAATCTTTTATAAATAAAAGTTATATTTTTAGAGAATTGGACGTGACTAAAATAAAACATATATGGATTGTGTTTGTGTCATATCTTTTAAATTTTAAACTTACAATCTATATATGTTTTATTTTGATCACGTCCAACATCCTGATCTCTCCATCAGGTATCCATTTAATTAGATTGACAACTCCTTGTCATATGATCTGCTAATATGATCATCATCTAATTCAAATGTTAATCTTATACCGGTAATTAATGTTCCTTGTTAATTACCAAGACTAGAGACATTTAGAGTATTCATTAACTCCTATATAGATTTCCACAATTCCAAGTCCTCAATCTGAATGATATATAAGTAATGAAATACTCAAGGAACAAAATGATAAACAAATCATCCAATTACATGAACAAAACTTAAAATACAATCATCCTATAATTGACTTCTAGATCACAACACTAACAATAAATTTTAAAAGAAAAAAATTGAATAACATAAGAGTAAGTTTATTCGAACGGTAATAATTTCTTTCTTTCTTAAAATAAGAGTTTGTATCTGAAAGAAAAACGGAGGGCGTTTTCTTTTCGAGACTAAATTTACAATGGGCGTCCAGTTACAATGTGCTTTAAATGAAAAGAGACAGTTTAGATGGGCATCATACCAAATTGGTAGGATGTTCGGTCTAAATCGTTTGATCTGCATTGAGATTTACACAAACGATTTAGATTCACTAGACGGTATACATTTGTACGGATCAAAATCCATCCGCATGAGTCTCAACACACATCATATATTATTGGGTTTGGACCGTATTTGTTCCCATGCCCATCGTAAGGCGAATTCAGATCCAGTGCAGTAACCCAATTTTTGAGTTTTGATTCAAACCGTCCAAGGTGCTCTAACACGCATCTTAAAGAACCTGGACCCCACAAATAATACTGGCCCCCTGCGCTACCACCGAATAGGCACCGTACACGTCAAAACTCAAAAATTGGGTTACTTTAGGGGATCCGGACTCTCGTAAGGCCCCGCTCCCGGTTTTAAATACAGTGGCGATAAATTCAATTTGCCCCTTAATTGCTATAAATATACACCTTTGGTTGAAACAGGAGAAGCTCATCAAAAAACATAGCTTGAAGTCCTCGTCCTTTCCATACTTTGCAAAAATCATGATTTTGTAATGAGATAATTTTCATGATCATCAAATTCTGTGAAGAATTAATTCATGGAGATACCTTCTTTGGTTTTTAATTTCGGCATGAATGGACTAGGAAATGTTAGAGCCACTTCAATAACACCAAACTAATAAGGTATTCAGATTATTTCATATATTCCTCCTTGCCTCACCGTTCAATCTTCCAAATGGGTCTATGAATATTATGTTGAGCTGAGCTGTTCGAATTGACTGTTTGAATTTGTAAATAAAAATAAAACTAAAAAATTGAAAGTAAAATATAAATTTATAGTACGGTTCAATATAAGTTTTGCAAAATATCATAACCTCAAACTTCGATTAATATATCTCCTTTAATCAAAACTTAGTTAATCTAAATACATGTGAATTCATATCCGATCCTATATATGAGTGCCTTTTTATATGGTCATTTCTGAAGAAGTAATCTAAATACAAAGTTGTATGGCGTATAATATGTCAAATATTAATACTCCTTGAAATGGATCCTTTTTTTTTCACTCTCAGAGCCAATTGAGGGTTTTAATTAAATTGCATGACGAAAATAATAAGTACAAAAATATTTGATTTCACAATGTTTAGATTTGGAAAAATGATACAAACGATTTTTTTTTTCTGCTTTGCAATTATGCAACAACGTCAATTTATTTTTTCCAATTTAACGTTTGTTAGTTTTGCATAAGTTTGTATAATTTATGTCATTATGCCACCTAAGAACGAGCCAAATTTGTAAATATGGAAATTCAATAAATTTTAAAGATTTTGGGTAAATTTATAAGATAATTTTCAACAGTGAGTAATCGATAATTTTTTTGTGAAAAAAAACGACCGAGTCTACGGTATTATGCATAGCACGGATTAGTCCGTACTACAGAACTATATTTTTATTTTGAAAATTCTAATAGTCGATCCGAACCGTTCAACGCGATCCCCACATGAATATGTACTTGCAGACTAAATTCTATATTTTTTCGAATTTTTTTACTATATTTTAAGATAGGTAGAAATCACTTGATCTGAAAATTCTGAACCATCCAAAAACAGTGATTTTCTATCTATCTAAAAAATAGTAAAAAAAATTCTAAAAATATAAAATTTAGCCCACAAGTATATTCTCATATGAAAATCATGTTGAACAGTTCGGATCGACCGTTAGAATTTTTAAAATGAAAATATTGATTCGTAGTACGGACCAATCCGTGCTACGCATAAATTCACATCACCCCCGGCACCGTAATAGAGAATCTTTTACAATTACTTGATCTGGACCGTTCTTTTTAACTTGGCACGAGAAAGCCCAATAATTCTGAATTCAGATCCAGTGCAGTAACCCAATTTTTGAGTTTTGATTCAAACCGTCCAAGGTGCTCTAACACGAATCTTAAAGACCTTGGACCCCACAAATAATACTGGCCCCCTGCGCTACCACCGAATAGGCACCGTACACGTCAAAACTCAAAAATTGGGTTACTTTAGGGGATCCGGACTCAATAATTCTGCCCCCTCCGTCAACCTGAATCTCAAACTGTAAAGTGATGGGAATCTTTTACGGTACGGGGAGGATATTTTCCTGCTATGCATAGTACCATAGCCTCGCTAAAAAAACTGTCAGTTCAGGTAAAAGCTGAACCAGTGGGCCCTACTGTTCAGTGAGCGTAAAATATCTTCTCATCATCAAAACCTCTGAACCAGTGCTCAGTTGTTTCGCAATCAGCGGGATGGTCTGGTCAATGATACCGTTCAACGATACTGATCTTCTTTAATGTTACCCAAATGAAACATAAACCCCTCCAGCTATTTATGTTTCAGTTCCACGAATAGAATTTATTTACACATTACTTATCAATTGACGGGATCGAAACAAACGAAACAGCGCAAAGTGCGTAACTAAAATTATGTGGCAAAGTATCCGGTGAAAGAGCAGGGTTAAAATGTATTATTAGTTTTGTGTTCTAATTATTTTTATATTTTATTTTTGGTTTTTCAGAGTTCGAATAGTCAATTCAAACCTATCAAAATAATTTTCATATTAAACCGTGCTAGAAGACTAAATTTTATATTTTTTGAAATTATTTTACTATCTTTTTAAATAGATACAAAATCACTATATTCAAAATATTCTATACCATCTAAAACAGTAATTTGACCTCCAAGTACATTTTAATATGGAGATAATGTTGAACGGTCGGATCGACTGTTTGAACTTTGAAAATGAAAATATATTCATTTTATAAATAGGTCCTTGTGTCCATGGAAACATCCCTCTTAAGATAAAATATATTTGACGCAGGTCCAGGTTTCTTGAAAATATTATAACTCAGCAGTTATGCTGAGCACAAATCAGGGACCTATACAGAAAAACAAATTGAAAATTCTGATGAATTGAGATCAAATTGGATATAACAAATTACTTCTGTTTGTAAAATATAACTCGAACAACCTTTTTGCTGAGTCAAAATATTTTATCAGTTTCTGCTTGTATAAAGATTTAATTGCAATTTAGCCCAATAATTTACGTAATTTGCAAATAGCACTAAGCTCATCTATCCTATTTCATTTTTTTGTTGGAACTAAATAATAAAATTACAGAGAACAAAAGTAATAGACGAATACCAAAGAAGACAAATCTGATTAGTCTACTATAATTATAGATCAAATTTTGACTATCTCTAACAACCTTGACTAATCCTAATTATAGTAGACTAATCAGATTTGTCTTTTTGGTATTCGTCTATTAAAAAGGAAATAATAGGACAACTCTTGATTGCAATTGAATGGCATGTGGTGGAAGTTTGAGATCAGAGAACAAAAGGATTCAAATTCCCTGCTGGTCTCCGTCTATCTCTGTCTCTCTCCTTCTCTTTCTCTCTCCTTCTCTCTTTTCACTCTTTCACTATGTTAATGGTCTGGAAAGTGGAAAGTGACAGAACCTCTAAGACTGGTTGAAAGCTGTGATGATCTCTCTCACTAGAAAAATCCCAAACGTCTCAAAATCTAAAGGATCTTCTTCCTTAAACCTCTAGGCTCTAGCTAACTGGTGATGCTCTTTTGAGGTATGCTGGAAAATTGTCTCTTTAAACCATTTTACATTTTTTTTTAGACAAAATGAAATTTTGCAGTTGTAAGCCTTAGTTTGTGAGTCCCAATCATTTGAGCAAAAACTTGAAGAATTTGTAATTTTCTATAGAAAAAGGTCTGCACAGTAGTCTTACTAATTAATTTCATGCAACATCCTTCTATTAACAAGGGGATCTTTAAAATTTCAGAGTTTCAGCATCATTTTGAAAATTTGGAAAGCTTGTATCATTGAAAAGTCTGTAAATTGCACTTTTTGCCCAACAAAACTTTCATATTACAAGCAACATTTTGTATCTTCATAAACAAATTCACTGAATAATGGTATCCAATAATTTCACTTCACTAATTTGGATTTATTTATGAAATTTCTAGATCAAATTTTGGAAGCTGCAAGCAACATGGCTTTGCCCAGAGATAAAAACTCATTATTTTTCAAGTCAAACGAATTGCACGGTTCCATTGATAATTGTAATCACACAAACTTCTCACAAATTATCCTCGAAAAAGACCCATACAACAATCATTCTCTGAACCAACATGAGAAGTCTGAGATACTCTTAGACCCAACACTAGACTACATAAGCCAGTATTTATTGGAGGAAGATATAGATGAAAAGAGTAATAATTATCAAGAGGCAGCTCTTAGGGACATGGAGAAACCCTTTTATGATATCCTTGGGGAAAAGTATCCACCTCCACAAGATCATCAATTGGTATCAAAACAATCAAAGGTAAACCCTGATTTCACAATTTCCATTTTAGAAGATCAAGTTGGTCCAAGCTTTAGTGAAAGTTTGAAACAACACCCGCGTATAGAGAACTTGCTGCTGGCTACTGAATTTCAGAGAGGTGTTGAAGAAGGATTGAAGTTCCTTCCGAATCACAATAGATTGTCGATTAATTTGCAAGTTAGCAATCTTTCACTTAATCCAACGAAGAAATGTGATAGCAACTCACTAGAGTTCAGATTGGGAGAAGAGAAAGAAAGTAATTTGCTAAATAAATCAAAGGGTAAAAAGAATACAAATGATGCAGACTTGGATATTTTGGAGGGGCGAAATTACAAAATACCCATGGTCTCCAGTGAGGAAACAATTAGAGATGAGATGTTTGATAAAATACTACTATACCACGGGAAAAAATGTCAAAAAGAAGAAATATCTAGCCTAAGAGAAATCAAGGAGCTTGAAACAAACTCATATAGTGAGTATCCAAATTGCCAACATGACCATATCAATCTCAAAGCACGCCTCATCTCCTGTGCAGAGGCGATATCTATGAATGATAACAAAATTGCTTGTGAACTTATAAAACAAATAAGGAAGGAAGCATCTCCTATTGGAGATGGGATCCAAAGGCTTGCATGTATTGTTGTTGATGGACTAGAGGAACGCATGGCTGGTACAGGAAGTTCAACCTATCGTCAATTTGTCACAAGGAAGGTACCCACTATCGACTATCTAAAGGCCTACCATATGTGCACGATGGTATCCCCCGTTATGAGAGTTTCATATCATTTTGCTAATGAGAGTATTCTCAGTGCCACCGGCAATGCAACAGAAATCCATGTAGTTGATTTTGGCATTACTTATGGATTCCAATGGCCGTCTCTAATCCAATCACTTGCAAAAAGAAAAGGTGGGCCTCCGAAACTCCGAATTACTGGGGTAGATTTGCCTAAGCCGGGCTTTCACCCTGCTGAAAGAATCGACAAGACAGGAAGGAGGTTGGAAGATTATGCTCGAAGTTTTGGAGTTCCTTTTGAGTATCAAGGGATCGCGTCACAGTGGGAGTCCATTTGTATTGATGATCTTAGTATCAATGACGATGAAGTGCTTATAGTTAATAGTATGTATAGCTTAGGTAGACTAAGGGACGAACCTTTATTAGACAGGAATAATCCTAGGAATAAATTCCTCGGTCTGATTCATGAGGCCAAACCAAAGGTTTTCATTCAAGGAATATTCAACGTATCCTTCAGTCCCTTCTTCATCACACGGTTTAGAAAGGTTTTGTTGCATTATTCCAGATTTTTCGACATGCTTGACGCATTGGTCCCACGACATTACAAGCATAGGCAACTAGTGGAAAGAGATCTGTTTGGTCCTTCTATTATTAATCTGATAGCTTGTGAAGGATCAGATTTGGTCATACCGGAGACCTACAAGCAGTGGCACATGCGAGATTTGCAGATCGGCTTTGAGCAGCTTCCAGTAGATCCAAATGTAGTGAAAGAATGCAGTGAAATGGTTAGAAATGGTTATAACGAGGGATTTTTTATTGAAGAAGATTGCAGTTGGTTTCTTCAGGGTTGGAAGGGTAATATAATGTATGCTATTTCATTGTGGAAATCTAAAGTAGAATAAGCATGGGGTCATCTTTTTCTTTTCAGAAAATTATAAGGTTCTACATTTATTTTTCTAGCAAAGCACGCAATTATGTACCATATTGTAGATTTGTAGGACTAAATTCAATCACTCTACAAATTACGTTTCTATAATTCTTTTCACGACCTTTCTTTTTATTCTTTGCGAACGAGGACTTTGACACAATGACATCCCTTAGAGCAACTAATATCTGACAAGGAAAGCTTCACAAATTTAGCTGTACCAGAGTGCTTGTGGAACAGCTAAACAAGGGCAGACAGTACTTGTTTATACTCATACATAAGAATCAACTGCAATCCACAACATACTAAAAGCACCTAGGAACTCGCAAGGGGTTGGAATCCTCTGCTATCCTGTACCACAAATATCTTTAATATGAGAATTTGTTAGTGTTCTTGACAGATTAGAGACCAAAAGTTTCATTAACCTGACAACATGTCAAGCTATACCAGGCATGCCAAATTACTTCCTATTGCCTGCGCTGGCTCGTGCAGATATATATGCCCATGGACCGTTACATTCTGAAATAAATTCCAATCCTTTTTTACCTCTACGTACTATTGTGTGAGATCACAACGGTAATCCACTGCTCCATGAAACCCATCCAACTGATTGAACTCACTGACTCAGTACATAATGGCTGGCCTGACATGCCTAACAATTTTTTAGATGGTGTGGGGCCTTCTTGTGAGAAATAGGTAGAAATTATCGAATTCGGATCCCCCCAGGTACCTGAGGTGCAATAAGTAAATTCGGACCATTCTTTTAACTTGGCACGAATCTTAAAACGGACCCCCTATAGTTTCTGTAAAGCGAACCAGTGGGCCCCATAGGTCAGTGGGTGTAAAATATCTTCTCATGGTCAAAATCTGAACCCGTGCACCAATGTTTCGCAATCCCGCTAATGGTCTCGTCAACGAGAGAATTCGTTTCTCTTTTCGTACTGTATTATTAAGAGTACTTACTGTGGGCAGCATGTAGGGGTGATTAATGAGCGAGCTCAAGCGAGTTGGGGTATGCTCATGTTCGGTTCATTAGCTTAATGAATGAGTCGATTCGAGTTGAAAAGGCAATACCGAGTTGATAACTATGCTCGTACTCGGTTCGTTAAATGTTCAAGTTGACTCGTGCTCATTAAGCGACTCATTAAGAAATCAAATTTGTAAGTAATTTAAATTTTGTTTCAATTTTTTTGTTTCAGACACATCATTCAAAAACTAATTAACGTTGATAGAATTTAACAAATTGTCATAATCCAACCTGCTTAAATAATACATAATTTAACAAAAAATTGTCCATAAGTAAATTTAACAAAATCAAACAACTATTTTTTTATAAGTTCTCACAGTCCTACATGTCACATGCTCACAGCTATCTTTTTGGATTTGATCCGGTTGGAATTTGATGTGGTATGATTTCATATAACTCAGTTATTAATGAACGAGTTATGAGCGAATTGGAATATACTCATGTTCGGTTTATTAAGTTAACGAGCGAATTATTAGCTAGCTTTTAAAGAGTCACGAGTTACCCCTAGCCGCATGTCAGTAATTTCCGGTTTAGGTTGCAGAACCGAACCGGTCTAAGTCCTAACACGGTATTTTTATCTCTCATCTTCAGATCTTCTCCATGTTACCCAAATAAAACACTTCCAAGCAATTTATATTCCCCGATTAGAATAAACGTCCTTTTACAAATCATGAATTAACGACGGTATCGAAACAAGCGAAAACTGCGCTATTTTGCTTTTGGCACCTCGAAGTGAAAGTGCGTATATAATTACGTGTGACGAAGTATGTTGTGAAGAGTGTCGTTGCTTTTAAGGCTCAGCTTGCTATTATTTCCCTTTTTTATATATATTTATTTCTTGATTAGAAGAAGAAACAACATTAGCAAAGCTCCTCTCTTGGAGTCTCGACTTGAGAGAGAGATTGAGAGGAGGAAGAGTTAGAGAGGCCTCTGTATCTCTCTCATTCTCTCCAGTAGAAGCAAATATACATTTTCATATTAGCCCCTTAAATTTAGTTTTATTAATTTGATCGATAATCAGCCATGGCGAGCCCCTTATCGAAGAAGCCAAAGCTGAACGCGCCAGCGTCGGAGCAGTCGCCCGTACGACATGCCAATGGTGATCTCGTGGCGTGCCAACAGGCGCGTGATGAGGCATGCGAAGAGGAGCAGGGGCTTATGGCTTTGGTCGAGCATCGGGGCAAGGAGGTGGTAACAATCAAACAGAAGTTAGCTCACTATCAATCAATGGTAAATTTTCATTAGTCAGACCATTAATTTGGTTTAGCAACCTCTCGTTTTGACATGCACCCCTAAATTCAGTTTATACTATTGACCATGCTCGCTTGATAAATAAGCTCGAAAGGTGTTACCTTTTTTCCTTTTTAATGAAATTCGCTTGTCTTAAGTATTAATGGAGTCTATGTGAGGGGGGATATGCAAAATTGATTGAATATCACCATGGAGTTATTTAGGGATCAGTAATTTTTTGGTGGTACTCTGCAAGTTCGAAAGGTTGAGGGACCCTTTTTCAATTAGTTTTATTCATTAGTGTTTTGATTCAGTGTATTTTTGCTTAGATATTATCTAATGGCAATCACATAACATATAATGAGAAGATTCATAGGAAATGAAAATTGTTGCTGTGGCTGAGTAAGCAACCATTAAAGGTAAAATTTAATTAACATAACGGAACTAACTTTCTATACATTCATATTCACTATTTTAAAAAATAATGTCTTCCCGTAAATTTACTGCATATCAGTACAGCACAATACTGAATTGTGCTCAATTTTTTTTGTATTAATTTGTTGAAACAACTGCAATTATCTGAATGTTGAATATTTTCCAAATTTTTCCAGTTGGAAGAGGCTGAGAAGAGACTCAGCGAGTCTAAATCCAAGCTCTCTCTTATCAAATCCAGAAATAAAAATCAAAACCTATCAGACTCAAATTCAAATTTGAAATCAAGGTCTCAGCCTGTCATACCTGCCAAAGCTTCTAAGGCCAATCCACACCACCCTTCTTCATCCTCTTCAGGGCAATCCAATTCAGCGGACGCTATGAGTGAGAAGAGAAAACAAGAGAAACAACCAAAGAGAAAAATAGGTGAATAAAAATGATGTAATTTCTTAAGTTTTGGGCCCTGATATTTGTGAGAAGATTCATGTGAAACTTTTATATAATACCCGAGAAATTTTGGATATTGGAGCGTATGGTATGTTGTCCTATATGCTTTAAATTCAAATATTTGCCCTTGTCGTTTTGCTGTTTAGTAAAAAGCAAGGTAATGGTTGTAAATTTAATCATTGAAGTTATTGCACATACATCTTACCGTTGGAAATTTGTGCATGCTCGTTCTTCTGTGTAGATTTAGTACATGCAAATTGTGTCATTAAAAGTTAATTCCTGTACATTTTGTTATAAGAAGCTAATGCATATATTTGTGCCTTTAAATTATGCATTTGTATTTAATAGTGCTTGTACATGTTGTCATACTTTTTTTTTTTTTTTTCTGCTAACACTAGCTGTGCATTCTTTCTTTCATAGCATCTAATATATGTTGTAATGTACTACTTTTAACATTATTAATATGAAAATCAAAATGGTAAGAGAATGATGATTTTGTTGTGGTTGCACAGAGGAGAAGGAGCACCAGGATTTGATACCAAGTGTGAAGAAGTCTTCTAAACCTATCATACTTGAGTTTGGAAACACTATTATTATTCCCAGTGATCATAAAAGGAAGATGAGGTGTCTTGAACTGTGCCCCACCAATGATAATCTCTTTGTTACCAGGTGCGCCCCTTTCCCATTTGCAAATGGTCAAACTTAGATGTGTAGCTCCACAAAAATTGAGATATCTTATATAACCCCACAAAATATCAGAAATGCTCATAATATTTTACAAAGATTGGCATTTGTTCAACTCAACTTTCCCATTTACTTCAAAAATGTCATTTATACTCACCCTTCATCACCGATATGACTGAAATAATGAGAAAGGAGTTGGGTAATGTGGAAATCTAAAAGCATGTAGCAGAGGTGTGCATTATTATGTTTACAATACTATATGGGCTTTTGAGATAAGGGAAATAATACCCTTATTTATGTTCTTCGTCGGAATGATTTTGTACATGCCTGATAAGAATTTTGTTGTTTTGATTTGCAGTGCATTAGATGGGCTGATAAAATTTTGGCAAGTTAATGCTAAAATGTAAGATTCTTATTTTACTTCTTTAATTGTGTTCTCTTTTTAACTTTCTTTCTAGAACTCTGCGGTCAAGATAACATAAAGGCCACCTCATCCTTTATGAGAATTAAACATTTTGTATTGAGTAAGGCTATGGTACTATGCATAGCTCTTTCAAAGTTCAAATAGTCGATATGAACCGTTCAACATGATCTCCATCTGAAAATGTACTTGAAGACTAGATTTTACCTTTTTTTTTAGAATTTTTTACTATTTTTTAGATTGGTAGAAATCACTACTTTTAAATGGTCTAGAATTTTTAGATCAAGTCAATTTCTACCTATCTAAAACAATAGAATTTTTTTTTGTAAAATAATGTAAAATTTGATTTACAAGTGCATTTTCATATGGAGATCATGTTGAACGGTTCTGAAAAGGGAGAGATTGATCCATAGTATGGAGCAATCCGGGTTATGCATAGTACCATAGCCTCACTCTTTTGTATTATCAATTATTGTATAGCAATGACGATATAATTTTCTTTTGTGTATGTAAAATGACAGGCCGTCTGCTTCATTACTTAGCTCAACAGATTGTCTATCGCCAAAACAGAGGCGATGGCCTGAAGACATTGCATGGCATCCAGATGGAGACACTATTGTTTCTGTCTATAGTGGTGATGCCGGTGACTGTCAGATCTCCATTTTAGATCTCAACAAGAGCAACGAAGTAAGTAGGCATGTACAAATTGCATCTTCTTTTGCAGTACATGCTGCATTTCTTGAGCTAACATTACTAGTGTGTCAATGAAAAAATGGTTAATTTGGGGTTTGTATATTTCTTCACATGATTTCCTGAAGAGCATATCAATAGCATTTGGTGTAATATTAATGGGTTACTTAAAATGTCATGCATATCTTCATTTCCTTGCGAGGGCAGAATATTAATTAGGAATATAACATATTGAGTTGGCTTATTGTGCTTTGGGAACTAAAGGGGCTGTTTTAATTCGCACCCATATTTTGCGACAAAGTCCAAACAGTCGATCCGAACCGTTCAACATGATCTCCATAATAAAATATGCTTGGAGACCAAATATTACATTTTTTGGAAATTTAGTACTATAATTTTTATGAGTAGGAAATCACTGTTTTTCAGAAAACTCTGGACCATAAAAAAACAATGTTTTTCTACCTATCTAAAAAAATAGTAAGAAGTTTAAAAAAATTATAAAATTTGGTCTCCAAGCACATTTTAATATGGAGATCATGTTGAACGGTTCGGATCGACTGTTTGGACTTTGAAATCGCAAAATATGGGTGCGAATTAAAACAGCCTCTTTAATTTCCAAAGCACAATATCTCAACACTAACATATTGGTATAAAAACTGAAGATCCAGAATAAAAATCGTACTCTTTTGTACTTTGACTTCAATGGTATTCAGTGGAGTGTAGATTTTCTGTTCCTTGACTTTGTGCTGTTTAAGAAAAAGTTATATTGTATTGAAAAGGTGGGCTTTCATCACGGTTCAAAAAATTGACCTCATTGTGGAATCCCAGACACTCATATGCAGGGAAAATTCCACATGTGCATTATTCATCTTTCCTAATTTATTTCAAAAAAGAAAGAAAGAAAGAGAAACCATTATGAAATCATTGATATCCAGATCCATTTCTCTTGATATGTTTGACTCGATTAATAGAGACCAACAACAGCAAAGAAAGGGTAGTTTGTATATCTGTTAAATAAATAAATAACTATGGTTGTTTCTGATGTTTTACAACTTTTCTGTATTTCTTTAGTTTCAATGTCTTGTCCATGCTACTTCTTGTTTTGCATTATATATTATGGTTTTTAAAGGTAAACATGATACTTAACATAATTATACTTACCTAATTGTAAAATGAGGAGGGATCCACTTACACTCTTTTTTTGTGACACCGAATTATACCCTACATTTTCAGAGTTTTCAAAGTCCAAACAGTCGATCCAAACCGTTTAACATGATGGATATATTAAAATGTACTTGCAGATCAAATTTTACATTTTTTTGAATTTTTTGTACTATTTATTAAGTATTTTACAAAATCGCTGTTTTCAGACCATTGAATTTTTGTACCCATCTTAATAAATAGTAAAAAAATTCAAAAAAATGTAAAATTTGATCTGCAAGCACATTTTAATATATCCATCATATTGAACGGTTTGGATCGACTGTTTGGACTTTGAAAATATAGGGTGAAATCCGGTGTCACCAACAAAAGGTGTAAGTGGATCCCTCTTGTAAAATTTATGTTTAAGAAACCTAACTTGTTGTATCTTAATTTCCAGAATCAGAAAAAAGTCTCTTACTTAGAAGCAAAGCCACACAACAAGGGTCTAATAAACAGCGTTACCTTCACACCATGGGAGGACAACGTTTGCTTCCTGACGGGTGGGTCCGACCACTCAGTCATACTATGGCGTGAAGAAGAAGGTGATGGCAAATTTTCATACAAGCACAAGTCAGTGCATCGCGACATGCACTCGTCAGCTGTCATGGGTTTATCTGCACTGAAACATAAAAGGATCGTTTTGTCAGTTGGTGCTGATAAAAGAATAATTGGGTTTGATTTGCTGGCCGGTCGATCAGATTTTAGGCACCAAATTGAGTACAAGTGCATGAGCGTGCTTCCAAACCCGTGTGACTTCAACTTGTACTTGGTCCAGTCTGGGTAAGTTGATTTTATTATTTTCCTTGTGATTTTGAGTTGAGTGAGGCTATGGTAATATGCATATTATATAACGGCCCGCGCTATGGGCTCATATCTCCGTTTTTAATGTTCAAACAGCCGATCTGAACCATTCAACATGATCTTCATATGAAAATGTACCTACATATTAAATTTTATATTTTTTAGAATTTTTTACTATTTTTTTAGATAGGTAGAAAATCACTTGATTTGAAAATTCTGGACCATCCAAAAGCAGTGATTTTCTACCTATCTAAAAAAATAGTAAACAAATTCTAAAATATATAAAATTTGCTCTACAAGTACATTTTGATATGAATATTATGTTTAACTTTCCGATCGCCTGTTTTAAATTTTGAAAATAGAGATATGGATCCATAGCACGGGTCGATCCGTAATATGCATATTACCATAGCCTCACACTTTTGAGTTTGCAAATAATGTGATCGTCGTATATGGTTACCAGGTGTAATTTGCTAACAATGTCATTGTTTTGCTTATTGTGAAATCTGGATAATGTTCATGTGCAATACTTCAGAATATGACGCTTTGCTAAGAACATGAAATTATCATGCACACCATTCTTACACAGTAAAATTTATCATCAATGCTGCTTCTTGTCCTAAGTTACTTCAAGAAATACCGAGACTACCCTTTCGTTGTCCTTCATTTATCTAGTGAGAACTGGTTGAGAGGTTAAACACCTTCGGCATCCTTTAATGAAAGGCAAAGGAAGGGAATGAATACATCTGATTGTATTACACATGTATACAAATTTCTCATTTTGCAGGGGTATAAACAGGAATTTTATTGAAATTTGATATAATCATACATGCAGCAGATCTGGTGCTTAATGTTAATAATAATATGATCATGTGGTTGTTGGAACAGTGCACCTGGGCAACAACTGGGTCTGTATGATTTGAGGTTGAGGCGCACTGAGATTCACTCGTTTGGATGGAAGCAAGTGAGCAGCGACTCACAGTCGGCTCTGATCAACCAATCATGGTCTCCTGATGGTTGGCATCTCTCCTCTGGCACCGCTGATCCAAAAATCCACATCTTTGATATCAGGTATCCATTCTTTAATGATTGAGTGAGGCTATGGTACTATGCATAGCACACTTTGGTCCGTACTATGGATGCATATTTTCTTTTTAAAGTCCAAACACTCGATCTGTTCCGTTCAACATGATATCCATATGAAAATGTGCTTGGATGCCAAATTTTACATTTTTTAGAATTTTTTGTACTATTTTTTTTAAATAGGTACAAAATCACTTCATCTAAAGATTCTAGACTATTCAAGTAGTGATTTTCTACCTATGTAAAAAAATAGCAAACAAATTCTAAAAAATGTTAAATTTGGTCTCCAAGTACATTTTCAGATGGACATCATGATGAACGGTTTGGATCAACTATTTAGACTTTGAAAATGAAGATATGGATCAATAGTATAGACCAAAGTCGCTATGCATAGTACCGTAGCCTCACTCTTTATTTTTTGCTTTAGCGATGGGGCCAGAATGCAAAATTGTCAAACGTGATGCTTGGGTTGCAGCTTGAATATGTTTTACTCTCCGTTCAATATCTGTAGATTTTGGGTTAATTGGAAGGCTTAGAATTCCACTTTGATAAAAATTAGAAATTAAGAACTGAACTGGTCAGATTGGGTTATAACGCTTGATCCTTGACCTGTTGGATCGGTCGAATCTAGGTGGAGTTGACTTGTCAAATCCCATTCAGCAGTTTGCCAATATGCTCGGGCAGTACCAATATCTTTCCATTTCGTGAAAAATGTCCTGCAAAACCCTAATTTGTCTAGGCCTGTGAATCTTTTTCTTACTTTTTCCTTTTTAATTGATGTTTGTTAATGTTGTCAAAAACCATTGCTGCTTTTGACAAATATAATTTTGGTGACAGGTATCAAGGGCGTGGGCCATCCCAGTCAGTACAGGCGCACCAGAAGAGAGTATTTAAGGCCATGTGGCACCAGTCGCTTCCTGTACTCTCCTCCATATCTTCTGACCTTAATATTGGCTTGCATAAAGTATACTAAATTAAATTTTCGTGTCTGCATACCTGTTGTAGTCTGGTTAAGTTTAGTGCAGTGTAAATTATGGATCTGAGCTCAAAGGATAGTTGTAGAATGAAAACCTGATAATCAGGTTTTTTATTTTGTTATAGAGATGTTAAGGATTAATTCTGTTTAATTGACTAGTTAGGTTAAACAGAGAAAACAAAGTTTTGGACAAGTTATGAAAAAGAATTTTGACATTGTGCATCAGATATTTGTTCTGGACCTTTCTGTTGTGGTATGAACCGACAAATTGTACATGCGCTATGGTTGGGTTGTGGTTTTTCATATGCAAAATCGAATAATAAATAAATCTGTAAGGACTAGTACTGAGTTACCAGTAATATGAAGGCAGTAGATGTCAAATTGTATCCTCGCCTTGTGTTCATTTTGAAGTGGTGAAAGGCAATGTTTTTTTAGAATGATCATAGTTTCCATTAAAAAATTTCATGGGCTAAGCATTGGTAATAGTGGGAGAGAATAAAAATAATGTTGAGGGCCTTAGGTCTCTTGACAAACGTAGCTTTAGTAAAGAAGAAAAACTAAAATCTCAAAATCTTTTACTTATAGAATAGAAAGAAAAATACTAAACGAGAAAGATACTCTTCTAATTGCAATCTAAGATATCCCAATATAGAATGACAAGATTGCGTTTGTTTCCTGCAATCTGGTATATAGGCTGCAGCTGCGTCTTGTCATGCTACCACTTTCTTTCTTTCTCTTTTTCTAATAATAATTCGGTTTTTTAGCTCCACATCACAAACTGTAGTTGCAAATTCTGTATCTGACTGACTGTCGATTCTGGCAAAAGCATATGGAACGGCTTATTAGAATTTGTGGTGAAATTTGAAGAAGTATTTCATTAATTGATCATAATTTTTTACAAGGGTTTATGAGCCTACATATAATGATACAAAGGCCTATAGTCGTTAAAAAAAAATGTAAAGTAAAGAGTGCGTTGGAGATTTTTTTTCTATGTGATAATCTTCCTTTTCTCATTATTTTTTGCCAAGTATCGGAAATAGAGAAGAAGAGTATATTTGGTAAAAGTCGCACTGGTTTTTTTTTTTTTTGGCTAAGTGTTCTCAAGTCTTGCATATCCAATTATGTGTATTTTTATTATTAATTTTCAACACGGCTCAACGGCATTGTATGCGTTGTGAATTCTGACTTTCATATATTTTGTGAAAAAATGTAAACGTCTGAAGCAAATTTAAAGCAACGCTAAATTGTTTCCTGCATATGTATTCAAGGTTTCTTTACCGTTTTTTTTTTAATTTTCAAAATTTTCTTCTAATTGAAAATACAAATATTTATAGAATACATAGTTTCTGTTAATTTAAACTTCACAAATATTTTTCCAAATCAGTATTTTCCATGCACATTTTCCATTAAAAAAGTAACTCCATCTCTTGCCCACTCTTTAGGGTAATTATTAAAAGTAAGTAACTCCTCTTGCCCACTCTTTAGGGTTATTATTAAAAGTCTATCTTCTCTTGCCCACTCTTTAGGGTAATTCTTTTTACCTCTCTTTCTTCCCCTTTCTTGCCCTCTCTTTAGGGTTCTTATTTGTACACTCTCTTTATTTATACTCTTTAGGATCTTTATTATATCCTTTTTTTTTCTGTACCCCTTTGTTACTGTATTTCTTCTATTTTTAGTTTTTCCCCCTCTTTGACTTTTCATGAATAAATCATGAATCCAATCCATATAAAAGTCCAGTAACCACTATTTTGTTTAGTGCCGACAAAATTTGTTTTTTAACTACTATCTTCATGTATTGTTATATGATCCAGCAGCTGTCTTTTATTTTGGGTTATTAAACACCCTAGGATAGTACACCAAGTTTCTTATCCTCATATACTTAGTTATCTTCATGTTCTTTGTTATTCTTCAAAAACTTACTAAGTTTCCATTTTTTTTATTTTGAATATTCTGCCATTAAAAATGTATACATACTATGGATAAATAGGTAATAATTCCAGTTTAGACACGACACAACCAAGCACCTGTCGACATGTCTGAATGACATATTCCATTTCCTTGGATGCACTCGTTTATGGCTCTCTACATTTTTCAAACAGCCCTGACCAAGCATGGTCGGATTTATTTAACAAAACAATGTTTTATTTATTGGCTATATAAACTGCTAGGATGAATAGAGGTTGGCTATTCTACTTCCATAAGCATATGCCCACATATGCTTATAACTAATTTTTGCGTTTCCAATGTTCAAACAACAAATTCAAACTGTTAGATGTTCAATCTATATTAATATGTGTTTGGAGACCAAATTTTACATTTTTTTGGAATTTTTTACTATTTATTAAGCCACTTTGAAAATTGCTAATCATATGGTCCAAAATTTTGTTGCACTGTTTTTACTGTTCACCCGGATCAGCAATTTTTAAAGTGGCTTAATAAATAGTAAAAAAATTCCAAAAAATATAAAATTTGGTCTCCAAGTACATTTTAATATAGATTGAACATCTAACGGTTTGAATTTGTTGTTTGAACATTGAAAACGCAAAAATGAGTTATAAGCATATGTGGGCATATGCTTATGGAAGTAGAATAGCCAACCTCGGATGAATAACCCCATAATTAATTTGCGGGCTTTACAAATTGTCATTAAACCATTACAAAGATCCCAATTACAAATTGTCTCCCCTTTCATATGAATTCGCATCCTTAAATTAATTTAGTTTGAGTTTGAATTCGCGTGACCGTCGGATCAGTTTGACATCAATATTGAAAGGATCTCGTAAATTTTTAACTCGAATTTAATTGACCTGAATTGTGATCGGAACAGTCCGATCCAAACTCAAATTTTAAATTACTTTACCTTGCGAGCTACCTCAGGCCTAGTGAATTGTGATCTTCCTCTTTTATCATTTGGGCTTTGATCTAATATGAAGCACCCATCGATCATCCTCCAATTTCCTTCGTTGGGCTTTTAACGGGCCGGATTCTTTCTTCTCCCTCCGCTTTTGTCTTCCTTTTAAATTACATCTCAGTTCTCCCCCGTTCCTTTACAAAATCAGTTGAAATCCAGAAGCTTCGGAAGAAATAAAATCAAAATTAACCGAGAAACTGCAGTCCGTAGTAACAGGAATTCATATCACCGACGGTACCGTAAAAGGGAATCTTTTACAATTACTTAATCTGGACCGTTCTTTTTAACTTGGCACGAATCTCAAAGCCCAATAATACTGCCCCCTCAGTCAGCCCGAATCCCAAACCGGCTGAGAGTTAATCTCAACCGTAAATAGCTAATTGTAAAAGGGAATCTTTTACGGTACCGTCGAGGATATGGATTCGTAGTAACAGTCGGCAGTTAGAATGTGGTCCCACGTGCCAGGTGACAGCTAAGCATTCCCCTAGCGTGTGAATTGTGACCCTATGGAATTGTGGAAACTGACAACCCAGACCAATGACACCCTCACAACTCTTATCACT
Source organism: Carex parvula (assembly GCA_025461045.1). Lineage (NCBI taxonomy): Eukaryota > Viridiplantae > Streptophyta > Magnoliopsida > Poales > Cyperaceae > Carex > Carex parvula. The sequence goes on from JAJGRW010000181.1 coordinate 140,391, forward strand.
TCCTATCCAAAAATCCCAAGCAATAAATAATAGAATTAGAGAGATTATTATCATTAAATCATTTAAATCATTAAATAAAACAGTAGCATATCTTTTGATACCTTGCCAGAGCGTTTGCCTCGTGTCTTAGTATCTCTCCATTCGCACGTAAAGTACATAACCCCTCGTCATAGCACGACGCGTACTATTTCTCCTCTCTCTCTCTCTCTCTCATCTCTCTCAGAGCGGAGCACAAAAGCAAGCGAAAGAGAGTGAGAAATTAATTTCTCATGGCTACTCAAGGTAAATTTGTATTACTAGCTAGTTGCTTTCGTTCGTAGATCGTAGTAGTAGTACTGTACCTGAGTAGTGAGAAGGAAGGGGAATGTTGAATTATGTGGTGCATGCACATGGTGTAGCTATCGATGCAGCGGGTGTCACCATGAGTGTGGAGATACTCCGGGAATCTGGTCGGGGTTCTATATTAGATGAATTGAATCTTATTGTAGGTTGGATTGTACGAAACTTTTAGATATTTAAGCGAAAGGCATTTTTATATGTCAAAATTTGGAATAAGATTCCGAGAGCAATTAGTGGCCTAAGCCATGTAGTGTAAGCTACTATACCAGCAACTGAGTGGATAAGAATTTTGGAGAATTTCACGATATTTTATTTATGGAAATACTACATAGTCCGGCTAGTATGATATCGGTGTCATATGACATCAACTACAAAATTGATTGGATAGATTTCACGACTAATCCAAACCGTTCAAACCGATTTACTTTATGAGTGATATGTTTACATGCAAAAGTTTATATTTTCTAGTTATTTTAGTATCAAATCAAGCGGTCAAAAATGTTGAAAAATGTTGAAAAATGAATGCATTGAAATTAACTTAAAAACTCACGCATTTGACTGCTTGACTTGATACTAAATAAATTCGAAAAATTATAAATTTTGCATGTAAACGCATAACAAATGAAATATATTGGTTTGAACGGTTTGGATTCACCGTTTGAAGTCGATTCGATAAGTTTTAGAGTTGGTGTTATATTGATTGAAATGACAATGATGTCATACTAGTCAGACTCAATACTACATTAACCATTTGATTATTTATTACTATTATTTTTCTTAAAATTGTTTAGATGAGACCAAGAGCTCCAAGCCTGAATCTACGTCAACTCAGCCGCCACCAACCCGCCGGCCTGCCACGTCAGCACAGGCTGCTGGATTGCCAAATCCTTTCGACTTTTCTGCCATGACCAGCATTCTCAGTGTATGCCAACTTTATTTGTATTTATCATGTTATCTTCCTCAGCTGACAAATACAATTTATCTAGCTTTCTTAAATTATTATTACATTAACAATGTCATTGTTGTAAATTCTGAATTCTGTCTCCACTACACACTGATATCACTTCCGATTTAATTTTATTTTGGGTTTCCTGCCCAAATTACTGTATTCAAGCAATAATCAAGCTCTCAAATTATATTATTTGAACCCTGAATATTTTATAGTTTATTTTAGTTTTTTGTGTTTATCTCGAGAAGGCAGTACCCTTCTCCCTCCAACTTACAATTTGATAATAATAAGAATAATAGAATTGTAGTTAACAAACAATAATAAACAATTATGTTAAGTAATTTAAATAAGTTATATAATTTTAGATGGATTGAGTTGACCCAAATTTTATCTACTTGCATGGTACATCTTGTCATGGCACATTTAATAATTCAGTTTAACAATAAAAGAAACATAGTAACTTGGAGTAAGAAGAAACTTCAAAAAGTAGTTATTAACTTATTTTGTTCAATATATTGCAGGAGCCTTCAGTAAAAGAAATGGCAGAGCAGATAGCAAAGGATCCGGCATTTTCTCAGATGGCAGAGCAACTCCAGAAAAGTATGCAGATGCCATCCCAGGATGGTAGCGGACCCGCTATGCCACAGCTGGACCCACAAAAGTACATGTCAACAATGCAACAACTCCTACAAAATCCCCAATTTGTTACAATGGCTGAACGTCTTGGTACTGCTCTCATGCAGGTAATCATCATTGTTTGTGTTTTTCTAAAATTAGTCGACAAGATAATTGATAGATGAGTAATTCTCTTGTAGATTCATAAATTCTGGATAGCGATTTTCTTCTAGAAAATCTTACTTAAAGATGGAAATAATTAAATTTTCCACATAAATTTTGCCTCCTAGATGTATCTTTAAAATAAAAAGTTGAACCATGCTCAGGCACACGCTTTGCCTATAAAAACCTTGTGTTTAAAATATCAGGTTTTTGCTTTCTTTAAAATTATTTTTGGGTTACACAAGAATATTCTTCCATGATGTTGCTTTATGTATCTGGCACGTCATGACGTTGATATAGAACTTGTCGGTGCTTATATGGCGTTTATTAGATTGAGTTAGAAGATTATGTGGCACAGTAGTGATGACATGGCATGTTTGGCATTTCTTTTGAACATGGCATGCTACATGGCAGTTTGGGTGATTATGCTTCACATGATAACTGCCAAGTTGCAGATCTCATCTTCACCTGACAAGTGCCATGTTAAGTGAAATCGGGTATTAGTAATTAAGTTGAGTTGGCAGACTGGGACTTGGGTGTCGTTGGATTTGTGGTGTCTTAGTTGATAGGGTTCAAGTTGAATCAGTTTGAGTTATGATTTAGTTAGAAGTCCATAAAGCTTTGCTCACATCACAAAATTGCCATGTCTAAATCAGGCAACCCTGCCAATCCTTGTAGGGTGCAAGTCTGTAGAGGTTTGATCATATGATGAAATTCATGTTTCTATCTGTTTCATTTGTCGAAGAAGTTGAGAGCAAGGGTTTAATGGAATTCGTTAAGTGTAAGTAGGTTTTGGTGGGAAAAGAAAATTTATATCTTATTGGGGCAGAGAAAGGGTTCATGATTCATAATTTTTTTTTAGAATTTTTGTTCTTTTAATTTCCCATTTCTTAAAATGAGTTCCGAATAATTTGATCTTTATGCATTTGACCTGAGAGACATAAAATTTGCAAATAAGCATGTTGAAAGTCTCTGATCTTCAGAATGCTATTTGTTAGATTAGTACCAAAATAAAGAGAAAAGAATATGTTGTTTTCCCATATCACTTTTTGTTGACCTGATAGGTTGATTCTCTTGTTAACTGCAGTCATGGCAGTTTTACATATAATAAAAGGAAAATTTTATAAATTGCAGGATCCTGCAATGTCTAGCATGGTAGATAATTTGACAAATCCGGCAAACAGACACCAGCTCGAAGAAAGGATGACCCGCATGAAGGAGGATCCCGCACTCAAACCAATCCTTGATGAGATTGAAACTGGTGGTTCCGCCGCAATGATGAAGTAATTGCACATACCTCACAATAATTAACTCTGTATTATTATCATTTTATCTTTAGATAAGCTCTTAGTAATAATGATTGATTGTGCCAAATATATCCATTTTGCATGCATTAAGCCAATTTGAAGTAAGGTCAGTTTTGTCATTTTACTCTGCGATCCATTACGGGAGCTCAAAGTTTTTATGCTATGGAAATGTCTGAAGTTTGCAGAAGAAAACACAAAATTTTGATAATTTATAGTGGTTTACATTACATTACAGCTACCTTCCTCTTTTTTTGACAAGTACTGTTAATAAAATGATTCTAGGCCATTAGAGCATATACATTAGTAAAATTAAGAAGAAATTAAAAATAGCTATCAAACACTTAATAGAAATTAAGTTAATTTTAATTTCTAAACCTCTACACATGCAATTAACTTTTAATTTCTTTTAGTGGCCACACCAGCAAAAATTAATATGGAAGAGAGGAAGAGAGCCAATAGAAACAGATTGAAAGGGATTTCTTTAAAAGAAAGCTTTCTAAATTAGAAATTATGTTACATCCCAAAAATTAGAATAGAAATGCCACACGTGCTTTTAGAAATGAAAAAGAAATCCCAATGCAGATGCTCTTAGATTTAACTTGATTTATTTTGGCTTGCAGGTACTGGAACAATCCTGAGGTATTGCAAAAGATAGGGAAGGCGATGAATGTGGGCCCCACTGGAGTAGGGGGAAGTGATACCGCTGCATCTGGGACCGAGGAAGAAACTAATGACGAGGGGGAGGAAGAAGGATATGAGGAAGAATCCCTGCTCCATCACGCTGCCAGTGTTGGTGATGTGGAGGTATCAATTCTTTAATTTATTTATTTTTTGGTGGAATTATTCAAAGATGTAAAACAGCTTTACCGAGAAAAAAGGGTTATTTGAGAGATTTTATTGCATGTATTACAGCCCCTAAATAGCTAGGTAATTTGACTGGCGAAATTGTCATTAATTAAGGGCAGATAAGTGATTGTAGTGAAATTTTATGTAGCATTGGATGTAATACCAATTTGATCTGATTCCTAATGAATAAAGAAGACAGCATCGAATTTTTAAATTTGAGAGTTAGTCAGGGATCAATTGATTTTTTTTTCCTGTTTATCTTAATTTTTGTAAGAAACAACAATTTCCCTGTTCCATAAAGCAAAAGTAGGCCTGGAAGAATAATAGCAACACTTTTGAAAGCATGACAAAACTCTGAATGCATGTCTTCAGTCAACTTTTCTGAGCAAATGCATCCAAATGTTAGGCATAGTTTTGCTATTCTTTATAAAAAGTTGAACAGAAGAAAAAAATCATTTTGTTTCCTTATAAAGATCTGATTTCATTCCTTATGAAGAAAGAAAAATGCTATTTCTAGATTCTTGAATTTTAGAACTGGTTTGGATATAAAATAGTACAATTATGCCAGTTTGCCCGTAGTTGTTCTGGTTTTAACCTTTTATAGCAAATAATGGAAGTACAGGAAAGTTAACCAGTCACCTCTCAGGGGCAAAATTGTCATGGATAAAGGGAAAGCCAGAGTTGTTATATTAGTATTACTTTTTTTTTTAAGTAATTGGAAAATACCTGCTCATATTGCATTAAACAAAGTAAAATATTCACAAGGTTAGTGTTACAACTTGCAAAGTTGTATTGTTAGTTAGATGCAGTCTTACAACCAGCCTCAGAAAATGGCGTTATTTTCTCTGTATTCTAATTGAGATTAATAAGCTTATTAGTAAATAAATCTAAGCAAACCAGTACATTATAACTTTGTCAACTATAGTGGTAACATATGTATATTGGTATAAAATTTGCCCTTCAATATTCTATCGCTAATAAAGTTTGCGCTAAAAAGGGAGTAGTGAAATGCTTTATAACATGGTGAGGGAGTGCTGTCTTGCTGATATTGTACAGAGATTTTAACTGTTACCAATTTAAGTTAGGGTTTAATTTTTGTATGTCTTCTAAAATTATATTCAGATATTGAAGAAGGCTCTGGAAGATGGGGCTGACAAGGATGAAGAGGATTCCGAGGGAAGAAGAGCTCTACATTTTGCATGTGGATATGGCGAGGTATAATTCATTTTGGTCATCTCATTTTGAAAATTAGAGTTGATAACTGATAATTATGACCAATGTTTTCTGCTGTCGAGCGATCAAAGCGAGTACAAAATATAAGTCTTTGATCGTTAGACAGAAGGACAATGCAATTAAATTGGTTATTATCGAAAATACTGATTGCGAAAAAAAGTAAATCTCTTTAGCAGAATTCACTTTTACCCCTTTCCCTTTTTTTTTGAGTAGAATTACAGGCAGGTCCTTAAGCTGTGATTATTGTTAGTCAAAATAACATGCAAGAGTATCCTACTTGAAGGATTATGAAATTTCGCCATACATAGCCAGGATGACCAGAATTTGTCTTTTTTTTTTAAAAAAAAATTGAAAGATGCCAGTAGGGACCATAAAGAAAATTAGCAATTTTAAGCAACTGAGATGGTAACTCTGGAACTTGAGTCTACCAATTAAGCACCATTATGTAATTTACTATTTGCTATTTTACTTAATCAAGAACCAAGCACCCTTTCTTTTAGTTTCTTAATCTGTCTCTTCATTTTACTGATGATGCCGACACCAAAAGAAAGGAAACAAGTAAACTAACAGTTAATATTTTCTGGGCCTTTTTTTAGGTAAAATGTGCTCAAATTCTTCTGGAAGCGGGGGCTGCTGTTGATGCATTAGACAAGAACAAAAACACTGCCCTTCATTATGCTGCCGGTTATGGCCGCAAGGAGTGTGTTGCCATTCTCTTAGAACATGGAGCAGCTGTGTAAGTAAATTAAAATTTAATGCATGGATCATTAAATAATTTGAAACCATTTGGATTTATCTTGTCTTATGCTTATGGGGGTTTGGATCTCATGGGAACTTGAATGATGCTCTGGAAAATATTCAAGAGCCTCATAATATATAATTTTATAATTAAGTGGTATAAATTGGCCATTTGTGTGACGCTATGGTACTGTGCATAGCGCAGATTGGTCCGTACTATGGATCAATATCTTTGTTTTTCAAATCTAAGCAGTCCATCTGAACCGTTCAACATGATCAGCTTACGAAGATGTACTTGTAAATGAAATTTTACATTTTTTAGAATTTTACTATTTTTTTAGATAGGTAGAAAATCACTTGATCTAATGATTCTAGACCATTCAAAAGTAATGATTTTGTACCTCTTAAAAAAATTCTAAAAAATGTAAAATTTCATTTACAAGTACATTTAAGGTGATGTGTTCAGATCGACTGTTTAAATTTTAAAAGTAGAGATATTAATCCATAGTACGGACCAGTCCCCGCTATGCATAGTACCATAGCCTCACTCTGGCCATTTTGTAACTACTACAAATGTTCTAATGAGTAATTGTAGCTATTTTATGACTCCTTTTTTTCTTGGTTCAATATAACATAAGTACTTATAACTGATATTTTGTTTGTTGCAGCACTCTTCAAAATTTAGATGGAAAGACCCCAATTGATGTTGCAAAGCTGAACAGCCAGGCTGAAGTGCTCAAATTGCTTGAGAAAGATGCTTTTCTCTGATTCTGAATCTTTGCTCTGTTGTGGTGAAACAGTCTTTCCTGTTTCATCCTTTTATTATTATTCTAGCCTCTATTACGTTTGTAGTCATTTGAATTGAGTGTGATTAATTCCGAGTTTTCCCTTCTTGGGCAATAATAAAGGATTCTCTATTGAATTTTGAATATTTTAGTTATTAATCCAGTAGTTATTCTGGGTTGTCTTTCTTTTCTGAATCTAGTTGTCACAAGAGAAGCATTAACCTCTTTTAGAGCATCTCCATCGGCTTGCAAATACAATTGCAAAGTCCGATGTGGCTCCGACGTGGCAATTGCAGCGTCTCTTTCAGCGATGCAGACATCCTTGCGATTATGAAAGCTTTCATAAGCTTTCATTTCGCTTTCATTTCGCTGATATCGCTGACTCAAAATCTGCGATTTCATAGCCCCGTCTCCCATCGTTCGAGCTGAAGGTCCTTTCCCCTTCTCCTTGCCCGTTCCCGTTCCTCCGCTGTCACCTTCAAAACCTCTCCGTCGCTACCTCTCCAAAATTACCGACCTACCTATCCGTCGCTACCTCTCCAAAATTACTGACCTACCTCTCCGTCGCTACCTCTCCGTCCCTTCTCCAAAATTCTTCTTCTCCGGTTTCTTCGTTTCCATGCTCTTCTCCCAGGTACAGAATTCGAAGCGCCTCCTGATCTGATTTATCGCCTAAATTGAAATTGGAATTGCTGCCGGTTGGTTTCTCATTTTGGATATGGTTATGACTTGAAAAGGGATGCGTCGAGTGAAGGAGTGGGGAATGTGAGGCGATTGGAAGAGCTAGGGTCAGATTGGCCGGCAATGCCGCATGGGGTAACCGGAGAGCCTCATGCATATCCTATTCCCTTCCAGGTATTCTGTTTCCTTTTCTGAAACATAGTTCACTTTGGAGGGTCTTTGTAACTGATTGGTATCAGGTCTGCAACTCTGAATACCTTGGTGCTGGATGTTAAGGCACTGGTAAATTAGCGAAGTAAAGCCATATCTGTAATAAAAATTTATTTAAGGTTTACATTACTAATTTTGTTGCTGGAAAATGACTGGAACGGTATATATAGCAAATCGCGCCAAGCAAGGGTTTAATTAAGAATGAAAGTAATATATTTACTGAATGCATTTGAGAGTTTAAGTTAGACAGTACCAGTATCATCTTACTAAATTCTGATTGATTGGCTTAGAATTCTGTGGCATTCACTTTAAGGGCTTTAGGATTCAAATTCATTTCTATTCACCTTAGATGCTTATGATTAAATTTCTTCTTTTTATGTTTCAGTTTACATGGTTCCAGGTTGTCTTTAATTTTGTTTACCAATGTTTGAGTGTGATTTTATTTGAGTGAATCTTTCTGTCTTCCCTACGAAGACTTTTACTGTTCTTGTTTGCTGTCTTCTAGTTTTTTGGTTATACTGCATACTTAATTTTCTTATGCTTTAGTTCTTTTTTTTTTTAGGGTTTTTCTTACCAGCTAAGTATGCTACTGGTACGCTGCTGGTTAGCTACTGGTGTTGTAGGATCCGTATGGGGTGTTTGCAGAGACGATGCATTGGTTGGCTAATTTTATTTTAGAGAATAAATTGTTGTAATTTCTTAGTAATTAAGGTTATGTGATGATGTTTATTGATCTATGATGTTTATTGTTCTATGATGTTTATTTTATTTTAGAGATCAAGTTTTTATTGTGCTATGAATTGTTTGGGATCATGAATTTATTAATTTTTTAATTTTGAGAAAAAGGGATCTTGATGAGAGATCGGGGGGTGAAATAGGGATCATGAATTTATTAATTTTTTAATTGAAAATTTCGAAAGTTATCGTTTTTATTGCCTCCGCAGGAATTGGAGACGGAAAGAATGGTGGGAGAATAATGAAAGGTTCAAGATATCTTTAAGATTCGTGTATTGCAATTAATATTATTTCACCAATGGAATTGTTTTGCAATTAGGCGCTCCCTTCTCCTTGACAGCTGTCATGAAATTGCAAACCCATTGCAGCGATGGAGATGCTCTTAGGCTTTATGGTAAATATATTGATAGAGCTGGCTTGGCTTCATGCAGCGCACCAGTCTTTTAGGTTTTATGGTAAATATATTGATTGTGCGTTGTATAAAGTCATACTAGCTCTGTCAATATCTTTACCCGCCTTTATCCTAGTTTAATAGGGAAGCCGTTTAGAATGCAGCGAATCTGATCCCATCTCATTCATACTGATGCACATTTTTTTTTAAAAGCATGTCATATCGCATTACAATTACTTTGTCAATGGTTGTCATTAAGAGTGGCAAAATGCAAACCTCTAGCTATTTTAATTTTGGAATTTATCTAAGCAACCGCGTTCAGTTCGCGTTTTTATTATTTATGGTATTTTATAAATGCATGATTAAATTAGTCTTTAATTTATTATTTGATTTGATTAATGGCGAACTTCTGCTATAGCGGATTTAAAAGACTGACAGACTAGAAATCAGGCAAAATAAAAATGTGTATCCATTTTCAGGACCAATGAAAATTAATTATATTTGGATGCTTTATCCGGGAAAATGGGTGTTCTGATAATCTGATGGGTATCAGATAAAATTGATTCAATATTCAATCAATGTTGTTCGATCTGTACAAAAAAATTGCGCATCCGTTTAAAATTCACGGAACCGATTTTAATATAAATCGTCCACATGAAGCTTAACGTAACGTGAATTGAACTATCCAAACTAGGGCGGTAAATGAACTGACTTTGAGCGAATTATCTCCAACTTGAACTCAACTCATTAAATAAATGAACGAGTCAACTTGAACTCAGCTCGTTATCAACTCGAGTTGGCTCACAATTTGTTTATAACTCATTTAACCAGTTAATTATGTACTACTAGTAAAAAAAATTATCAGTATTCAGCAATTTTTCATAAAAGTTTCTAACTCTCACATGCTTGAAATTAATTTTAGAGTTTTTATTAAGCCACGTCAGCAACAAATTGAAAAGGAAAAATAATTTAAGCCAATCATTTGACCAAAATGGAGTTTATAAACAGTTTCTTAATAAGAAACTTTAGAGCATCTATAACGCTGATTTTTTTCAATTTCTAATCTAGATAACTTTATTTTAGTTGCATGGATGTAGGACGATTTCTAAAAAAACAAATTTGCTTATAAAGCAAATGATATTTTGGACATGTTGGTACTCTTACTCTTTCCTATTGGCTCTGACTCCTTTGCTGTATAGAACTAGCGTTCAAAAGAAATTAAAAGAAAATTTTTGAGATGGAGAGATTAAGAAATTAAAAGCAACTTATTTTTTAAACAGTGTTTTACATCTGTTTTTAATTTTTTACAGATTGCTGGGTTGGAAATGCTCTTACTACATAGTTTCTAAATAAGAAATTCTCTCACATCTCTGAAACTGGATTAGAAAGTGTCACATCAAATTAAAAACTTTAATAATACCATGAATGTAGATGCTCTTGCGTGATAATAAAATCTTTATTTTTCACTTTACTTTCTCTCGTATTGTTGCCAATTAAAGTCCTATTCAAAAAATAAATAAATCGTTTTGACTATTACAAAGACAATTACTTATAGTAAAGACTCAATGTCAAATTCTAACAAAAGCTGAATTGGTGATTTTATTTTGTGGTGTACATACGAATATACCAAATAATAGATAAAAGAAAAATCTATTAAAAATGAACAATTTTTCAAATATTATACTTTTTAAAAGTATCATACAAAATATTCTTCCATCAAATTAATCAACAAATGTCCAGGCGAGACTCAAGTTCTCCTTCCTCCACCTTCCTCTGATTTACTCTCACTGATGTTCGACAGTTTATGTTCACGTATTTTAATTTAGGGAAAATTTCTGGTGTACCCATACAAACTTTCAAAATAGCCAATTTCCCCATGAAAACACTATAATATCCAATATACCCATAAAAACTTATAATCCTTTCTTCTATCCCCTTCTATTTATTCAATCTATTATTTTGTTATTTTAAAACTGAAATTGACAAATATACCCTCCTTCCTTCTCTCCTTGTCCTTCTCCTCCATTCTTCACTGCAGCAACCGTAAATAACGAAGGTTGTGCGCTAACTGATTAAAATAAGACTGCTTGTCCTTGCCCTTCTCAACTCTAGTGCCTTTTCTGGTTTTCTCACCGTACTTAAATAGAGATTATAGAAGAGACTATGTTGTATATTATAATTATTTTTCTTGTTATGTATTGTTACATCTTGATCCCAGTTAGTTTAACCTTATTTTTTCATATAAAATCTGTATTTTTATCTCAGGTCTAAATCAATGTGGCAAGACCTGTCGTTTGAGGTGGCTGAATTACCTCAGACCAGATGGAGGATTTACAGAGGACGATGATAGAATTATTATTTCCCTGTACGACCATGGAAGCAAGAAAGCATAAATTGTTTAATCTCTGAATTACTACTTTTATTTTTTATATAATTGAAGATTTGTATATACTCTGTGTAATAAGCATAATGAGCTTAAGCTGCATAGTAGAACCAAGAAAAGTATTCAACTTTTCATATTTAAATTGAGCACAATAGATGAAAGTTACCTTTTCACTATTTTGAATTGCTTTGTTTAAATATGGCACCTCAAACAAAAAACTGGATTACTCTGCCTCACAAAGCTGTTATATATTCTATTCATAAAATGTATTTAGTCACCTTGGCTACACATATTCTTGGAATTTTGTGAATCAACGTGATTCCTGCTATTGAACAGGGATTTCGAAGAATTAAAATATATGGTGGCGTAAGGTTGCTACAGTGAAGAGTGAAGGAGAAGGAGGGAGGAGGGAGGAGGGCATATTTGTCAATTTCAGTTTGAAATAACTAAATAATAGATTAAATAAATAAAAGGGGATAGAAGAAAGGATTGTAAGTTTTTATGGGGATATTGGATATTATGGTGTTTTCATGGGGAAATTGGCTATTTTGAAAGTTTGTATGGGCACACCAGAAATTTTCCCTTTAATTTAATTATGTTTGCTCGCAAACCAAAAAATAAGTGTTAGCAACTTCCATGTACATTTTAATACGGAGATCATGTTGAACGGTTAGAATTGACTGTTTAATCTTTGAAAACGGACACAATAATGTAGGAGATGATTGGAAATTCAATGAGACATTTGGACTCTCTATTTAACATTCTTCTCTAAAATAACTAATTAATTATTGTGATAATCCGAACTTTTAAAATAATTACTTAATTATAAATCATAATTAATGGTAATGAAAATCAAATTATATAGATAATTAAATTTGTCTACCAATTAAAAGCTTTTAACTCATGGATAAAATGAATTGACAATTAATCTGAAATAAACCTAATTGAGTAACAATTAATTAGTTTAATAAATTTACTAAATACAACACATAAAAATGAAGAAAACCAACAAACCTAATGAATTACAACTAACAATATTTAAATATTTCTGAACGATTCATCTGCAACATGCAAAATTAAATCAAAACAAGTTAATAGACAACACAACCGTAAAAGTAATTAGAAATTTTGAATTTAATGAATTAAACAATCAACAATTAAACTAAAACAAACTATATTGATTAACGTTTAAATGAATGAATATGATTTGCTGAGCATTGAATATAATTAAAGACGGGGAATTTGTTGTTAACAAACGGAATATGTGACATGTGGAGTCCACATGTCAGGCTACTGCTGCACCAAAGACCATAATTTTCCTTCCTTTTTCTTAAGACCTGTTTGGCTGCACAGTGCGAATGGAAATAGGAATAGAAATAGGAAATTTTTGAACTGAAATTTATTGTTCACGTGGGAAAAAAAAATTTAGTCTGAGGACCTGTTTGGCTACACAGTGGGAATGAAAATAGGAATAGGAATAGGAAATTTTTGAACTAAAATTTACTGTTCATGTGGGAAAAAAAAAATTCAATCTGAATGAATTTTTGTTTTCTCATGTAAATAGTATTTTGTGAGGAGCAGTCAGACAGGTTCTGAGTGAACTATTTTTTTCCCACGTAAACAGTATTTTGGGAAAAAGCAGCCAAACCGGCCCTAATTGCCCCACCACCACCACCCCACCGTTTCTCTCTCTCAGGCTTTCTCCCTCCTCCGTTCGCTTCGTCCTGCCTTCCCGCTTGTCAGAAACATTTAACACGCACTGCCTCTCTTCAATTTTAGTGCTTGCTCTCCCCTTTTCTCCTCCTTACTGTTTGAGAATAAATCCTTGTTGCTCACTTACGTTACTGTGGCTCTCTACTGTTGCTTGTGCGGTGTTGTTCTCAGATTAAGCAGTAAAGGTGCGATTTCAACTGAGACTTGTGGATTCGTGGTATTCCTCCTTTTCTCTTGTTGCTTTCATTACGGGTTCACAACCCAATTTGCCTTGATGGCGGTCTTCTTCCTGTGTGTACTGTAAATTACTTGGAAGTGCCTGTACCCCTTTGTATGTGTGGTGAATGATTGTATTTTTAACTTTTTTTTCTTTTAAAAAAAGTGCGTTCTCTTGATGAAAACTTGTGAGGGGCTGATTTGGTGATTAAATAAACTTCAATAAAGGCTTGCTTCCTTGCTAAATCTCTGACTTGAAACTGATTTCTGATCTCAAATTACTGATTGCGTTGTTGATCTGTGATGGAGAAGTTTGATAAGCATTTGGTGTGCAATAAATGTTTGATATCCACTGGTTCCTGTCTTCGTTTTCCTCCACTTGTTTCTTTATCGGGTTTAAAACTGATTTGACATGAACTGCCTGAATTGCTTGAGTAAATTTTAGGAGGGGTAAGAATATTTCTGTAATTGAATTCTAGTGGTTATTAAATCGAGTAAATGAGAGGAAGGACAAATTTGGGTCTCATCGGACATTTATTAAAAAATTTGATGAAAGAATATTTTGTTTGATATTATTAAGAAGTATAGTTTATAAAATTGATCCTTTATAGTAGTTTTCTATTTTATCTATTATTTCAGTACTTGTAGGTACATGTACCCTACGTACGCACACTGCAAGATATAATCACCATTTCATATTTTGTTAAAATTTGATAGTTTGACTGTAGAGAATAAATGTGATAAGTTGAAACGATGGGAAAATTGAAAAGAATAATTAATCAAACTTTATTGTGTTTCAATGTATATTAGAGATTTGGAGGTGAAGAGAACCCATCAGCCAGGGGAAGAAGGAGACACAAAGAGAGAGAGAGATCATGAAAGGAAGTGGCGAATTGGGTCTGAGAATGAATAATTTTTATGTGGAGATGGATTCTACCTTGATACATACAATGGCAAGTTATACTGTCTCGTTGTTATTTTTATTTACAGTCTCTCAAAGTTTTAGTTCTTGTACTTAATTAGTTGTCACTGACAAATGCTCTGTTTATCTCCATGATTGCATGCATATAATTCTGCAGAATATTCCAAACAAGTTTGCAAAAATGTTTGTTGGATCCATGAGCGAAAACATTGAACTGGAAGGTCCAAGCGGATATACCTGGCATGTGAAATTAACGATGACGTCTGACAACACATTTGCTCTGCAATCTGGATGGAAAGAATTTGTAACTGCTAATAAAATAGGTGAAAATGATTTTGTCGTATTTACATACAAAGATAACTCCTCTTTTAAAGTGCTAATCTTTGATCGGAGTGGATGCGAAAAAGTTGCTCCTTTCTTCGCAAAAAATATGAACATGCAGCCGGAGAAAGAGATCATATCTCAATCCTCTAGTAGTAGTGACACTGATGAATCTTCTCACGAGATTTCAACTTGCGCCGCTCGAGCACGCACGACTGGAGAGAAACAAAGAGGTAGGTATATAATCTTTTAGGCATCAAGGATTTTATGCGATTCTTCAAAGAACAATGTATAACTTCTATTGCTTGTGATATGGAAAAAATCATTTGGTGAAACCTACAAACACAGACAAAAAATTATGTATTTTCGTACAAGCATTTCTGCAAATATGGTAAAACCTGCAAACACAGACTTCTACTTGAATAATTTTAATTTCCAAAATCCCCTGCCAAATTAAGAAGATTGTAGGTAGCAATGTTCTGAAAGTTTCTAAACCGAATAAATTTCAGCTGGACCTACAATTAATTCAGATACACTGCATCAGCAAGCAAGCAAGATGGAATCAGAGGAGTCAAAGGACAGTTTGATTCGAGAAAATGCTGCACCTCGCCGCGAGGTGAAGAAAGAGATCATATCTTTATCCTCTGGTAGTAGTGACACTGATGAATCTTCTCGTGAGATTTCAACTCGAGCCGCTCTAGTGCGCACGACTGGAGAAAGGGTTTGTGGTAAGAGGAAACAAAGAGGTATGTATATCTTGTTCATGATATTTGTTACTTTTGAACTTTTTTAATCTTCTATGTATCAAAGATTTAATTTCGTCAAGAAATGTGATTGATTCTTCAAAGATCAATTTATAATATAATAGTATACTGGAAACTATCATTACTCATGATATGAAAAAAATGCATCCTCTTGGAATCCAATAACCCCAGATGTACATGTATATATATCAAGCATTTCAGGGATAAATGATTTATTTTTGTACAAGCATTTCTCCAATTACGGTCTAACCTGCTAGGCCAACTTCTTTTGGAAAATACAAGCAGCAAACACAGACTTCTACTGTTCTACAACAATCAAGCATTTAGTCCCAAACAAGTTGAGGTAGGCTAGAAATGAAACCCTACCTGAGTCACAAAGTTAAGATAGATAGTAATAATTTTAATTTCCAAAATCCCCTGCTAAATTACGAAGGTGTTATGTAGCTGTGTTCTGGAATTTTCTAAACATCATCAGCAAGTGACAAGTTCTACATTTTGAATTAACTAATTTTCGAATTAAATTCACTTCTTGTTGATTGAAATAGTATATGAGCTGAAAGTTCTGCAAGATTCTGCAATTTGAATCCTATAATTGTTCTCCCCCTATTCTGAAAGAAAACAAGAAATAAACTTATGCCATTTAATTTCTTGTTGCAGATTTTGTACAAGAATCAACCGAGAGTGAGAGTAACACAGGAAAGGATAATGGAGCTATGAAAGCTTCAAGGCTATATGTTGTACCCCATGGGACCCATTTGACACAAGCTCAGAAGGAGATTGCTAACAGGATGGCCCAGAACACTCAAAAGGATAGTCACTTACTCGTCAAAATCTTGACTCGGGCCAATACTCATTCAAACAAGGATTGTACACTGGTACGTAAGCATTTTTTTTGTGGTCACCGTTCTAAAAATTGCATTGCTGGAAGCAAGACAAATTACATAATGGAATATATAAATATCTACCACATATTCAATCAATCTTTCTATCTTATTGTACTATGTTACTACTATGTAACAGTGGTTACCAGTTGGTTTTGCATGCGAAATTCTTGAAAGCAAGAAGAAGAAGATTATTTTGTTACCTTCCAATTTAGATGAGAGAAGCAAGACATGTACTGCAAACTACTACTACTACAAGAATAAAAGTGGCAAATGCATAGGTCAAGGTTGGCGTAAATTTGTATGCAGAAATGGACTGAAGCACGGTGATCTTTGCCTTTTTGAACTAAGAAAGGAAGAAAAACGAGGAATTCTGACCATGGTAGTTCATTTCAATCGGGGGAGTAGCTAAGATATATTTGCAGAGGTTTCATATTGTTTGCAAAGTACACCCTGCCATCATTTTCAATTAAATTATTGCTTGTTAACTACTTCTAAAAGTAGCAAATCAAACATAATTTGCGGAGGCATCTGGAATGGTAGCTCATGTGTTGTGTTGTACAAATGAGATGGCAATGCATATGCTTTTGATTAGATTTGAAAACTAATTTTTTGTAATTGTCATACAAACTAGATATGGTGATGGACGGTGTTTATTGCATAGTAAATAAAATAGAAGTTGCATTTTTTTTTTTTTAAATAACGTGGTAGAGGCTACCAGGTGGGATTCCAAAGAAAACATAAAAATCAAAACAGCTAACTGTGTGCTTCACTTTCTAGCTTTACCAGTAGCTAATCTACTTACAAAACCTGAACCACAACTCTCCAAGTTGCCTAATCCTGAACTTAAGCACTTCTCTTTGACACTTCTTATCCTGAAAAATACGACTATAGCGCTCCTTCCAAAGTGAGCAGCAAACCGCGGAAAACAAGCAACTCCAATTTTCAAATGCAATAGAACCTCTTCTTCTTACTGTAAGCCAAGATCTGGTCCATGTATCTTGAATTGAAATACTAGGAGTCATCAACTGCATATCGTAACTGAGTGACAAGTTGAGCCAAATGTTGTTGCATACAAGCAAACGAATTGCTGAGTAAACCTACTGCAGAAAAAACTAAAGGTGCATATATATCCAACAGTTTGTTGGTCAAAACAAAAACATGAGAATATTACCCAAGAACTGCAGGCTGAAAGAAAACTATTTTGAGAAAGACCCCTATCTTTGCCAGTAATCTAAAAATGTTGTCCTTCAAAAGCCATATGAATTTTTCTAAATAACCTTTTTTATATATATCAATCCAACTGTTGGCCACCAACCCTCAAAAGAAAAAAGCCATATGAATTTTTAAGGATATGCATAAACTTGCCATTGTATGCATTGAGAAAGCATCCATCTCCACATAAAAGTTACTCATTCTTGATCCGAAATCGAATCCTCCTTTTTCATCTCTGTCTCTCTCGCTAGTTCTTCGCCAAATCGCCACCCCCTTTTCTTTCTTGTTCTCTCTTTATATCTCTCTCTCGTTCATCTCTTGGGTCTCTTCACCTCCAAATAAAGCTTCCAAGTTCCAACTGCTGCATTTACTCTCTACAATCAAATAAAGCGTTGACGGAATTTGATAGTCTCTCAGAGAGATACCACTCAGCACTCTGCTTTTAGGAAAATGAAAAAGAAAGCCAGCTTTTTTCCTCAGTTGCATATTCTCTGAAAGACTTTCCGAAGTGAGTTACCGTAGGGGATGGCCCACTCCATAAGTAATTTACGGTGCATGAATCAGAAAAGGAATTTATGATGTGATTAAAAAGATAAAAATTATGAAGTTAGAACACTTTTGGCTTTAAAATAAATGAAAATATTTTTTTAGATCACTAAACTTTATATAAATTTCTTTTTTTTTTTATATTGGACTTCAATTAATCTAATTTTAATTTATTTATTTTTATGTTTGTCTACATTTAATATTTTTAAATGCATTATGAATTATGTAAGGACCAACGTATCTAATGTCGTGAATTGTATGAATCATAAATATAGCACGTTATACGCACTGAAATAATAGAAAAAGGAAAAAAAAAAAACTATCACAAATTTCAAATGTACCGTGTCGAAAAAAGAAAATGAAAAAACTCGAATTTTAGGAGGTAGAGTTATGACCATGTAGGAATTGGAATAACCATCTGATTTGCATTAAGATTTATGCGTACAGTTTTAAGATTCACGCAAATTAAGTCTGTTTGAATCTTGATGTTAATTAAACGGCTCTGATCAAAGGTATTTAAGATTTATGTGCAGATTTATGCGTACAGTTTTAAGATCACGCAGATTAAGTCTATTTTATGCGTACAGTTTTAAGATTCACGCAGATTAAGTCTGTTTGAATCTTGATGTTAATTTCATAAATCACTTTGATTGTTTCAAGTATTTATATATCCTACCACTTGTTAAAGCAGGGGGGCGATCTGATGAGTATCAAATTCGATAAGATGTATGATTGTAACCGTTTGATCCTCGTTAAATATTTGTGCGTATTTAATTCATATAAATAATAAAGTTCTTTGTGCTAATTTTGATGTGAACGAATGGTTCCGACCGAGTATGGAATGGAATTTAATTTCATTAAGATTTGTCCTACTATTAAATCAGATTAGGTGAAAATAATTATATATGGATTTATTGTGTTATTCTTTCGTGAAACCAATAAAAATATCGGTTCTCCTTTTCTCGCATGTCGACTTAATGTTTTGTATTAATTTTTTCTATAGCTTTCATGTGACCTATTACCATTTTATCCTCTCTTTTTTTTTTCTGAAGAGTAACACACGGCTTAGTGAGCTAGAGAAGTGTAAGAGCATCTCCATTGGTAAATTGATTTGCAATTGCAAACCACTGTAAATAGCTGTCAAAAGAAAAAAAATGAAATTTAAGAGATTTCAATTTCACTACCGTTGCATTGCTGAAATCAACTTGAAATTGCAAACCGCGATATAACCTCAATTTTTTTCGCTAACCCTCTTCTTCTCCGTCAATTTTTCTAAACTCTTTTTTCTTCTTCTTCTTTTCTAGCGATGGCCTCCATTAATTTTCAAAATTGAAAGAATTTCACATCGCTGAAAGAAGAAATGAAATTGCCGGCGGAGATTTGCGTAGCGCCAGCTAGGATTTTGCAATTTGATATGCAAGCTGATGGAGATGCTCTAAGTATCGCACTTTTTTAGTCAGCATTTCTTTTTTCAAAATTAGCCTGCAATTGGTCAAAATCTCGAATGTCAACAAGAACATAGGCCTGGTCAGTGCATACTTATGAAGTGGCACACGAATTAGATCTACATACCATCCCTATGTGGTGCGCAGATTAAATTTGTGCAAATATAAAAAAAAATTCTTAAACAAATTGAAGTTTTGATGCGAGTATACAAAATATCATAGCACTATCGATATTTTTGCAATGATACATCAACACATCGTTGTTCGAATTAATCAGTGTATAAAATATTGTCGCGCCATTGATGTGTTTACAATAATACATCAGTGTGCTTTTTCAAAACTTTAAGCAGATGTAACTTTTGATAGGAAAATTCTGATTTCAGTGTATGACCACTTTTTAAAAAACTTGCGTAAATAAAAAAATGAAATCTATCTCTCTCAACCTAGGACGACCAAGTTTCAACACAAAAAAAACGTCATTTAGTGTCTTAAAACTTGAGTTGAAGTTTCGGATTCTCGATAGTTATGTATTTTCTTTTATTTCAAACAAAAACAATCTGTTTGAAGAAATTTAATTTGCCAATGATCAATATTCTAAAATTGAGTACTAATATTTTTTTTAAATTGTATGTTTGTTGTTACGTAACAAACGTCCCTAAAATGAAAATGTTTCTCTCGAAAAAAAAAAATACAGGTCCATGACCATGCAGGCCTAATATGCGTGTCACCTTCGAAGTCTATGTCCCATGTTTGGTTGTGGACTAAAGGTGGAATAAGGAGCTTTATGCTCAACTATTCCACCAAACGAGATCTAATTTGACTAGCCTAACATGAAATAGCCTAAAAGTTAGTTCAGCCTAAACAAACCTAAACTAAACCACCCTTGAAGGTGCCTTAAATTTTTCTTCAATTTTACGTCACTGGAGCCCACTGTCATTCACCTTTAACCATTTCACCCCTCTCTCCTCATTAATTAGTAATAATATATTATTAGTATAATTAGTATATTATTTTAATAATTATATTATATTATTTTATATATTCTATCTTAACTGTTAATATTAAATAATTATATAATTAGTATCTTTTTATTAATAATAATATTATTATATAATTATATTATTAATATGTTATATTGTTAATATATTAAATAATTATTATAATATTATTATTTATATTTATAGTTATTATTAATATTATATAATTAGTATCTTTTTGTTAATAATTATTATTAATATAAATATATAATTAATATGTTATATTTTAATATATAAATAATTATTATAGTAATATTATATATATTAAGAGGAGGGATCAAGTTACAACAATTTTGAGTTACAATAACCATTTTTTTCATTTTCAAAGTCCAAATCGTCGATCCAAACAGTTCAACATGATTATCTAATAAAATGTGCTTCCAGATCAAATTTTACATTTTTTGAAATTTTTTTTACTATTTATTAAAATGGGTACAAAATTCAATGGTCTGAATATAACTATTTTTTGTAAAATACTTAATAAATAGTAAAAAATTCAAAAAATGTAAAATTTGATCTGCAAGCACATTTTATTGTGGAGATCATGTTAAACGGTTTGGATCGACGATTGGGCTTTGAAATGAAAAAAATTGTTGGTGTAACTTTTTGTAACTCAAATTTGTTGTAACTTAATCCCTCCTCATATATAATATTATATAATTAGTATCTTATATTAATTATAAATATATAATTATCTTATATTGTTAATGTATTAAATAATTATTATAATATATAATATATTAGTTATAATTAATAATATATTATAATTAGTATCTTATTATTAATAATTAACTAACTTAGGCTTCTGAAACTTTAGTCCTCCACCAACTCTAACCAAACAAGAAATTCTTTAAGCCATGATCTAATTTTAGACCTCAACCAAACATGAATAATTTAGACTGGTCTAAGTTAGAATAATCAATTTATGTCTCCTTAGATTTGGTCCACAACCAAAGACCTCCATGAAGATTAAGTCTGCTTATAAAATATGAGATTTGGTCCAATTATAGACTAACTTTGGGAAAAAATTTAGGTGCTAACTAAAAATATTTCGGGTTTAGATCCGTGATTTTTGATGCATCAACGTACTTGCGGGAACTGAGTCGAGAGATGCACATAGAGAACTATTGGCATATATATAAGAATTAAAATAAGGATTAATGCTCAAGCAAAAAAAAAAAGTAAGGATTAAAGAGTTGATTTTTTTTAATTTAGACTAAGGAGAATCTAATCTTAAATTCTTTACAAAAGAGCAGATTGAATTGAAATTCAGACAAATTTAAAATAGACGAAATCAAATTAATTCTCATTAAAGAAATATACGGCAGAATAAAAAATATTTAGTTGAAAACTAAATATCTAGAATTTCCAAGGAAGAGCAATTAAAATTGACAGTACACAAAAAGAAAATTTCCGATGCCCGACCCTGACAGTTGTTGAA
>JAJGRW010000181.1:169046-185538 GCA_025461045.1 Carex parvula
TCAATCTAGTACAGGACAAAGTGTTCGCACTATCATATTACTCATAATCTCCCTATTTGAATATTGGACAGGTCACATGGACAAAAGGATTAAAGAGGCTGCCGAAGAATGGCTTCCGGTTGATCTTAATGCCATACTGCTGCGGGTGTGGGATCCGGCCGACTCCCAAGTGGTGGTGTTCCATGGTGCTGAAGATGGCGGACCTAGTGTGCTTTTGAGGGGAGCTGGTGCACCAGCTTAGCACAAAAATGAAGTCTGGCTTGTTTTGCATAGATAGGAGTGTTGGTTCCTTACAATACTTTAGCCCTTTCCTTTGTGGCTTAGATTTAGACAGTGCGTTTTCTATAACGGTGTTTTGGTGGCTTCTTAAACGTCGAGCGTTTGTGTTTTGCTCAGTATTAGGACATTATTTCTTATTTTAGAACTGTGGTACTCCTTTATGTCTTTGGTTGTAAGTTAACTTGATTTCATAATACATGAAATGGGCATTCCATGCCTTTTATCAAAAAAAAAAATATATATATATATATATCGAATGTTGCATCTTATATATACCCGTAATTTATTTGTTTACCAAGTCGAAATATATCTTAGAGCATCTACAATGGTAATTTTATTTTAAATTGCTAATCTGATGTGTCAATTGCTAATATAATTGTTGGGTTGTAAGCCAATTTCTAAAAAAGCAAATTTGCTTATAAAGCAAACGATTTCTTTTTGACATGCTGGTACTCTCTCTCTCTTTCCTATTGGCTCTAATTTCTTCATTCTCTTTCCTATTGGCTCTGACCCAATTTCTGGGATGGAGGGGTTCAGAAATTAAAAGAAACTTAATTTTTAAATAGTGCTTTACAGCTGTTTTTAATTTTTTATGGATTGCTGGGTTGAAGATGCTCTTAGTGCTTAAGGTGGGATTATGATTTTATATGGCAAGTAAACTAAATAGAAGCAAATAATAATTAAATAAAAAGATAATTTGCAAAGTGGAAATGCATGCAGCAGGATTTTGTGGATGAATTTGCGTGTAAAGTTGGCAAATATATATTAAGGTAATGAACAATGATGAAAACCATAATTCCTTGCTGCTGACGTGGCATGCACAGGTAGAACATAATAAGAGATTCAAGCCGCATATATTATTTGCGGTTTGAATTAACAATTCAAGCCGCATATATTCTGTGCGGTCTGAATTGTTAATTCAAACCGCAAATAATATATGCGGTTTAGGTAGAAATAAAATTCTTTTAAAAACGTGGTTATTTATATTAAAATATTTCTTTTTTTGGGTAAACATAAAAATCACGGAACAGATTGAGATTATATATTACCGACTCATCAATATTCATCTATTAAACAATAAACAAAAGAATATGTAAATAAATAAAGCAGAAAATCAGATAGCCTCTTAAAATACTGTAGAAAATTATTCTTTTCTTACTGTGCTAAACTTTCAAGCATCAAAACTTAATTAAATTTGCTTAATAACAGTTCTGTACACATCTGAAGAAAGAAAATGACCTTTGTTACCTTTGAAAATAAATTGATTAAATATTTTAAATTATCTTTGTTTTGTTAGGAATTTGATAATTGAGTAGGCACTGGATCTCGTCGAAGAGAGAAATATAGCACAAGACTGGAAGCAGGAATTTGTTTTCTTGTTGTTCATCCAAAAAAGCCCACTAGAATTGGGCCGTAATAAAGAAAAATTTATCAATTGATTATACTCAATTAATGAGACGTCTATTAGACTGTACTTCAGGGGTACGTTTGGATGAGAGTTAGAATAGTTAGAATACCGAAATTTTAAAATAGTAAATGAGAATAGAGAAAAAATAGTGATTTTTAAATTAGTGTGAAAATGGTGCTATTCGGATTAGTAAAAATGTTGTTTGGATTGTCTATGTGGAATAGTGAATAGTTGTAACCAATAAATAATAGTGTTAATTAACAAGGTGTTAATTAAGAGAAAAGATAGGCAAGTAAGATCTTAAATGAATTATCACGACGTAGAGATAGCTTAAAGTGGTTTCAAATTTGTCATTTCGAGATTGTGTTGGCGGAAATCTAAAAAGAAAATATTTTTTTCTCTCATTTCACATTTTCGAATAGTAGCTATTCCAACATTTACAAGGAATAGAGAATAACAGCTATTCAAGCTATTCTGAATAGCAAAATTATTGTTTGGATGCACATTGCTATTGCGAATAGCTTCTATTCTAGAATAACCTCTATTCATGCTATTTTTGTGTCATCCAAATGGAGGGACGCTGAGGAAAAAAAAGGAAGAATTACTGTGCGGGGTGAGCTTCATCTCAGACCGTTCCTGTCTGACGGTTTCACCTGCTCCAGAAGAGAAGAACCGGAGAGGGTGCGGAGGTGAACGAATACTGTTGGGAGGGAAGAAAAGCTCAGCGTTGTGTTGATTTTTTACGACAATCGTTACTCCCAAATCGGTTGGGCGTGTAAAATCACTGTGCGGAGGTGAGCCTCACCCCCAATCTCTCCCTTTCCTCCTCTGTTCTGGAGCACACCTTAAGAAGAAATAAGCAGTTATTTTTAAAAAGTTTCTCTCACCTTTTTGTTGTTTTGAGTCGAAAATTTGATGTTAAAATCTACACCAGGGCTATTTGAGCCCATATTTGTATAAATAGACCACAATTGTACATTGTGGTATATGAATAAATAATCAATAAAATACAAAAATTCTTTTAACTTGAAAATTGCAAGAATGATAACAAAACTTAATGCATTGTCAAATATTTTAATACAAACAACTCGACGATATAATTGATCTACAAGATGGCTAGAGCCAAATAAACTTACAAATTCAAAATTAATAACTAATTTAAATATTGATCGTCCTAATTGATCACATTATTTTTGTTTATTTACCAAGCAAACAATTTTTATTTGATTGAAAAATATTAATTAAATTGTCAAGTTAATTCATTATTAGTACCTTTAGACATTAGACATGATATTTTATGTCATTTTATATGGTCTATCTTGAATTTGTATCAATTTTTTATTTTTTCTACTTACAAAAAAAACTAGACCTGACAGAGAGAGCATAGCACAATCTTAAATTGCAAATCTGCAATCAATGCAGAGACAGTTTGATGCCAAATGAACGTTTGTTTCTTTTAATTAATGGACCAATTAATCAGAAAGTTATAAATGAAAGTGAGCTATTGTAAATATTTTGCTCACGCCCTTTCCTGATGGAGGGCAATTTTGTCCAACAAATTTAAATCAGTAAGTTCCGCTCTGTCCATAACACTTCTCTGCGCCCATAGAAGCACCCAAATTGTATGAATTAAACCATCCATCAATACCTAGCAAGAAAATTTTTGTCATTAATTTGTCTCATAATCCCGAGAACGGAGTAGGTCCGATGCCCATCGGACTTACTTTTAGGTTCAACGACATGATGACCGTCCGATCTAATTTAAGTATGTGTGCACGGAAATTGAAACAGACAGCACGAATTTTAAAGTGTTCTGCACGAATATTAAAGCAAATAGACGGTGATTAAATCCATCGAACCAGAGTAGGTCCGATGCCCATCGGACCTACTCTCAAGTCCATAATCCCACATACTTTTGCATAGTGTACCGCATGGTGTTGAAGAACTACTTTGCCTTACAGCCTTACATCCATTTTAATCCCTTCTGTCATGTTAGGTTGCTCCTTAAATTTAAAAATAATTAAATTGCTTATAATTAAGTTCTTCATGATTGGTCTAAACTTAGAAATCACGACTTAAATTATTCTGGTTAGGTAGAAGTTTCAAGTAAAGCAGTACATTAAAAACACATATACTAAAATTAAAATAATAGCAAAAAAATTCAAAATAATATTATAACCAAATTAAAAGGAATTAGATCATATGATTATTAATAAAAAAATATTATAGTGTTAATATCGGTAATAAAAATGCTATAACAACAATAATAATAGTGATAGTAATAATAATTTTATTATTTTTAATTATAATTACACTAATAATTAATGACAATGATAATGATAATAATACTGATAATAATGATAAGGATAAAAAAAAGTATTAGCAACTTACAATTATAAATTTTTTCTAAATTCTTAAACATAATAAAGGGGTTTCTTTAGACTTCCATTTTAAAAATCAAGTACTCATTAAAATCACCAATATTATTCTCCATAAAATATATACGAGACAGTGCATGTATTAGCTGTGAAGGGCAAGCACCAGCCCAGGTTTTAGTCAACAACGAGGTCAATTTAGGTCCGATGTCCATCAGACTCAAAGTGAGTTCGATGGTTTCGATGACCGTCCAATCTGCTTTAAGATTTGCACCCCAACTTTCGTGTCTGCTTTAAAATTCGTGTGCACGAATCTTAAAGATCGACGGTCCCGAAACCCATCGGAACAACCTGCCAGTCCTTTTTGCAGTTGAATTTCCTTCATTGAATTAGTTGGCCTTTAGGTTACTAAGAGGGCAAAGCAGTATCATAAAGTCATTGGATATTTATTAACTTTCATTACTATGAAGAATTAATTTACCCGTGGCCGTTGCTACTCGTGTAATACAAAATCATCACTATAAAACTTCTGTTCATGACCAGAAAATATTCTTATTTTTATTTGGGGAATGATAAACAAATTTCATAATTCATTGAGCTCACATCTCTATTAATACAAATATACCAGATGAAATAATTGGAATGAAGGAAAAAAGATCCACTATGTTTTGAAGCATCTAGATATTCTCCATCTCTCAATTACATGGTATCCTGTATAGCTTTGTAAGCAACATGAATGCACAGCGCTTGTATAATCAGCCATGCTGATCAGAGAACTATTTAGCACAATAAGACAGAATCACTCGTAGCATAAATGGGAATACTATAATTATTAGGACAACAATAAATAATGTAATTAAAGAAATACCTCAAGGACTCCAGTGTTACTGTAGGGCTGCTAAAATACAGAAGCCCTGTTCAGGATCGGGCCCAGATCAAAATTGAATAGTATAAAACCTGTTCATGATCAACCCGAAATCAAATTATCCATGCTCATGATTGGCCCGTTCAGTATTGTTCAAAACTGAGTTATGTTCCAAATTGAGCCCTACTCGAAACAGGCCCGTTTCAGCGAACTGGGCTCAACAGTGGACAACCAAGCAATCCTAGTTATAAACAACCAACATGGCCTAGTTATAAATAAACAAACAAAATCAAAACAAACTCCGTTCAAATTTGTTGGAGCATAAATCGAAGCAACCCACTTTTAATTTATATTGCACCATATTGTCGTCCATTAACTCAATAAAATAATAACTGGGTCCACAGTTCCACTTTCAAACATGTATTGAGAAGAATTTAATTTGCAATTGTTGCAACTGTATTGAGAAGAATTTCCAAATAAGTTGAAAAGTAAAATCCAATTTCAAACATTAGACAAAAATGATCCTAGATAAACAAAATCTGAGTTCATCTCTTTCAACAAAATCTGAGTTCATCACTTGCAGTTCCTACATACGCTGAAAAACAAAAACAAAAAATACATTACAAAGTCAACATTTACATGATAATTAAACTCCTTTAGAAGTTTCAAAAAAAATGATGAATGCGTACTGGTACAGTACCATATTAATGTTGTACCAGTACTAGCCTGAACACAATAAGGTGAGATGGCACAAAGTTGAAATTTGGTTTCTATTCAACAAGATAAGTACTAAAATAAAATAGCAGTTCAAATTTGGTTGCCTCTTGGTAATGAGATTCGCCCATTTGATGCATGGAAATTGCTGAGTTGAGTACAAACTGTGGTGCTTGAGAATTTCCTTGATAAACCTGTACACACCGAGCCTTCCATATTGCCCAAACTATTGCCACTAGATTTTATCAATTGACTAGATTTTAAAGTAAATGCACATGAGCTAGTTCAAAGCCAGGCAGCTTTGCTATAAGTTCAGTTTGATACAAACTACAAAGTAAAGTGATTTTGGTGCTACTATCAAATAAACTAACTAACATAACAATCTAGTTCATTTTTTTTTTTTTAAATTTACCATTAACTGATCTTGTTCACCCTTGTAGCTTTCCATAAAGCTTGATCATGTGCAAAATCTTAGTAGCCTGCAATTATTAAGCGAAATCTTAATAGCTTGCAATACTGCTTATCTAAAAAAGTACTAGGACCAGCAAAGGGCTTTGGTATTGTACTGCAGTTTAATTAAGATTAAAGAAGTACAGTTTGAACATTTATTTTCTTTATCTTTATGTACAAAAGAAAGGTACACGAGGATCAGGAGTTAACAAATCAGAAAAGTAAGATTTACCTAATCCATGCACTAATAAAAATTAACAGTGAAAAAATTCTTACCTAGGGTCTCTAATAAAAATTCAAGTGCCTTCCCTTTGTCCCATTTAATAGCCGGTCGAATTTCCAGTACCTAATTTTACAATTTATGAAAGAAATTCACAATTCAGTTCATGGAGATTGTATCAGCAAATACCAGAAATCCAAAATACTTTGTAGCAGCAAAATATAACACACCTATATAATCCAACGATATGGAGATGATAATATTATGAACTGACACTGGCAATGGATAAGTCAAACCACTAATATCAGTTTTGGAACTTTTATCTTATATAATAAGACTATACCAGTAAGTACAGTAGCCATAGGAATTTGTTCCATTCGTTTATAAATGCTAGCTGCGACAGTTAAGAGATGACTAAGGATTTATTCTGACCAAACTGAAACTAATAAAGTCTTTGATAAAATAAATATGAAATATAGATTTTTAATTAATTTTATGCCTTAAAACACAGTAAACTAAAACCAGCCTTATATAAACATATATGAACTATTTATCAAAATTCAGTTAGTGCATTGGTGCATGACGAGTGAAAACAATTTGGTACTGGCATCTCAATTTTAAAGTCTACCTCAAATAAAATGTGAAACAAAATAAATTGTGTTGTTGAAGTACTCCATGTACTACAATTTAGAAAACAAAAACCAAATTAAATGAAAACACACGCTCACAAATAAAATAAAATCCAACAGAAGGCTTGAAATGTGGCTTATTTCATACAGATATTAAAAGAAAATTTCAAAAGGAAAACCAAAGCACCTACTGGACTTGCATTCTTACACAAACTCAAAAATTGAGTACCTCTTCAAAACCCAACTTGTCTCTCATCTCTCAGTTATAAATTAGATTACAAATTTTGTGTTCAACACCAAACTTCAGTTATTCACCAAACTTTGAGCTCTTAACTCAGAGACCCACCACCCGTTAACCCAACAGCGAGAACGAGGGAGATCAAGGAAGGGGACACTTACCAAGAATGGCGAGGAGCATGGAAAGGGTCAGGAAGAGGGGTCGGCGTCAAGGTCGTCTGGGAGAGAAGAGAGAGGCGCGCCTCTATGATAAGCGGAGGGACCTCCTGGAATCGAAGATCGGACCGAGAGTATGAGAGAGCCGGTGAAGAGAGGCGCAGTGGCAGAGAGAGGCGAGTGGCAGAGAGAGGCGGGGTGAAAGAACGAAGAAGAGGCGCTCAAACGGGGAGAGAGGCGTAACCACGTAACAAGGCTAGTAACCTATTGCTCAAATGGGCTGCTGTTCGAACGGGCTGTTCATGGACATCAAATGGACTGTTCAACTGGCTGTTCAATACCTGTTCCGATCTGGTTCATATTTAAGAATTAATTTGGACATGAACCGAACTCGGACCTTGTTCGGATTATAACCTGTTCAATTTCAGTTTGTTAATTGTTCAGCCCGTTTGTCCACGGACAGCCCTGTTCAATTAGCAGCCCATAACTAGAGCCTTTGCTGGTCATGCGCGCAATATCTTTTTTTTTTTGAAAAACTTGGCAGCGGCTGCCAAGGTGGTATTTAATTAATATTAGATGAGTATCATTACAACATATGTGGTTCTACTGCCATGTCGCATACAACATAGTATAGCCTAAGCCAGACACTAAAACCAAGCACAAAACTAAGCACAACAAAATTGAGAAAAACAACTACAGAACAATTATCTCCAAACAATTAAAACATCAAATTGCAGCAAGTTGCGTTTAGCTCCATCTCAGCAGTATCGTATCCATAGCAGCATCTCCTGCCATATCCTTTCCACAAGTATCAGCGGTGTTACCTGTTCTCCATCGAAAATCCTGGCGTTGCGTTGCTTCCATATTGCCCAGATGGTACTGAGCATCATTGGCATGCCCTTGTCTCTCCAGTGTGTACCCCTGTGTTTTAGGGATGACAATGACCTACTCCATGTGGATTGGAGATCCGGCCCTAGCCTTATCACCGCAAAGCATGTCTTCCTGCCAAGGAGGAACCAGATATGGACTGCGTAGGGGCATAAGAAGAAGATGTGGAAGGCAGACTCCACTGGACAGTTATTGCATAGCACACACTGTAGAGAACATCGCATATTTCTCCTGGACATAACCTCATGGGTTAGGATCCTGTTTTTCAGAAGCAAAAAAGCAAAAATGCGAACCGTCGGGGGTGTCTTCGATCTCCACACGTTGACATGTCTGTCACGTATAAGCCCCCCCTCTGTCAGGACCCTGTAAATAGATCGAGCTGTATATGTTCCTCCATTCTCCCATTTCCAGACAATTTGATCTTCCTGGTGTGAAAAAGTGACCCCCTCCACCTTCTCTGCATACTCTGGTGCAATGAATTGGATTACTTGCCTTGCATCTCTCAAAGACATAAATGGGTTGACCGGCCTCCCTTGTAGGTGGTAATCCAGTGGTAACCCTCCCCAGCCATCTTGCCAGAAGGAAATTGCTGCTCCACTGCCTATAATCCAGGATGTAGACCAACAGAAAAGGTGCCTGAGTTGAATCAGCTGGTTCCAAAAGAAGGACCCCCGAACTACCCAAAATTTCGGACCATTCGCATACTGACTCGTCCTTCTTAATTTATTTACCGTCACTGTCCATAGTGCTTCCGTCTCAACATATGGTCGCCACCACCACCGCAGCAATAGCGCAATATTTTGGACTCGCAAATTTGTAACCCCCATACCTCCATATTTTTTTGGCATGCAAACAACCGGCCAGTTAATAAGAGATATTCCTGCTTTTTGGTCCTCATGCTTCCCCCAGAGAAAGCGTCTGCGGATCTGGTCGAGTCTAGTTGTTACCCACACCGGTAGCAGAAAGCAACACATATAGTACACCGGAATAGACGACAACACCGATTTGACCAACTGCAGCCTACCCCCTCTGGAGATGAATTTTCTCTTCCATCCTTGAAGCCTCTTTTCGAGTTTATCAATTAATGGCAAGAACAGTTCTTTATTCGGTCTCTTAACAGTAAGCGGCATCCCAAGGTATGTGACGGGTAACTGTGTTTGCGGGCAACCAACTATTGCATTGACCTTGGTTAGCCTTTCTCCTGACAAATTAAACGGAACATAGCAGCTCTTACTGTAGTTGATGTGTAGCCCAGAAATTTTTGAGAATAGGCGGAGCACTATTTTAAGGGCTATTATTGATTCACAATTCTGGGAAATATTCGCAATTAAGGCCGTGTCGTCCGCATATTGGAGTGCGAGAACCGATTCCGGTATCCTTGCGGCAATCGAATGGGGAAGCCTTGTGTTGATTGCTTGAACCATGCGTTGCAATACATCGGCCGCAATTATAAAGAGCATCGGCGAGAGGGGGTCTCCTTGACGGAGCCCCCGTTGATGTGGAAAAAAATCCGACATCTCTCCGTTTACCAAAACGCGTGATGCTGAGGTGCTCAGAATGTTCGAAATCCATCTAATCCACCTTTCCGGGAATCCTCGGGCCCGCATTACCTTAAACAAGAATGTCCAATGGACCGAATCAAAGGCTTTAGTAAAGTCCAGCTTTAGGAAAATAGCCTCTGCCTTTGACACTGTAATTTCCTGTAGCAATTCTCTAGTGGATGTGAAAGTTTCGGCTATGTGCCTATTTTTCACAAAAGCCGTCTGTTGCGCCGAAATGATCCCCGGCAGTTTCAGCCTTAGCCTATTTGAAAGCACTTTCGATATCAACTTAGGAACAAGATTGATTATGCTTATTGGCCTAAAATCACCCACTTCGGCTGCTTGCTCCTTTTTAGGCAGAAAAATAATGTTGGCTTTGTTGATATGTGCTAGATCCAACCTGCCATTGAAAAATCAGAAAAAATCTGAACTACCTCCTCCTTCAGCATTGGCCAGAAATTTTGGATGAATTCACTTGGGAGCCCGTCGGGGCCGGATGCCTTGTTTTTTGCTAATTGTCGAACGGCCTTCTCAATTTCAAATTCAGAAAAGGGGTTCTGAAGATCATCTAGCAGCTCGGGTTGAGGGTATAGCCTGTGGGGGTCGAAAGCTATGGTAGAGGTTTCGGTCCCAAGCAGCTGCTGCATGTGCTGGTAAAAAGCATGTGTGATCTCATGTTTGTCAGTGAAGGTGGTACCCCGGTAGCAGATACTAGAAATCGCCTTCTTCCTTGCTCTAGCGGATGCATACGCATGGAAGTAGCGTGTATTTTTATCTCCACTTTGGAGCCAAGTCACTCTCGATCGTTGTTGCCACCGTATTTCCGTGACCCGAGCTAGTTCATAGGCCCGAGCCCTTATACTTAGGCGCAGCTTGAACTCTCGTGCATCGAGCACCCTTTTCTCCTCTATGGTGTCAAAGAAGCGAATGGCCTTACGGCAGTTTTGAAGTTGGACCTCCATTTTAGAAAAACAGTTCAGATGCCAATGTCGCAAGGCCTTGTGTACTGCATCAGTTTTGCATTGGAAATTCCTTGATTTGCCTAGTTGTTGCCGCCCTTGCTTTTGCCATATCTCATGAACTATTTGTTGTGCCTCCTCATAGCCGAGCCAGAATAGCTCCAGCCTAGGTGGAGTCTTTGCTTTGCTTTGCTGGTTGCAAGATAATAGTAGCGGAACGTGGTCCGAGACTATCATTTCGAGTGCATTCATTTTGATCTCCGGGTACGCTAAGGTCCAGTGGGGGGACAGGAAGATCCGGTCTAAGCGCGAGAAAATCGGTACCGGCCTCTTACTTGTCCATGTGTAGGCCCGATTAGCCAAGTCTACATCCATTAGGTCAAAATCACGAACCATGTCGTTGAAAGCACACATAAGCCCATAGCTCCTGTAGTCCGCTGACCGGTCCGAGTACCACCTAACCATGTTAAAATCGCCTAGTAAAGTCCAAGGGAAGTGCACTAAACGCTGTACCGATCTTAACTCGGCAATAAAATCCAACTTTTTTGCCTCATCACATGGACCGTAAACATTGGTAACCAGAAATTGCCACCCTGTTTCTTCTTGTCTCAAGAGCACCGAAAGGGTATGCTTGGTTGCCCAACTGTTCAATTGCCGGTAGTTTTTCTTCCAAGCCGTTAGCATTCCCCCCGAGGCATGGACCGCACAAACCATCGCACAATTTTTATCAAAAAAGGAAGGGAGAACCCTGTTAACACCTCGATAATCAAACTATTCCATTTCAGTTCTTGCATGCAGCACACATCACATCTCGAGTTTTTAATCACATTTCTCACTACATCACATTTGTTCCCATCTCCTAAGCCCCTGACATTCCAGCTAAAAATTTTGATTTTTTTTGTATTCATAAGAAGTATCTAATAGCATCAATTACAACAGAGAGGCAGATTGCCTACATCAATCCTTTTCGGATTCGTCCCCTTCCTCATTGTCTTCAAAATGAACATGTGTATTTAGTGGCCGATCCTCTTCCTGCTGAGTACATGCTCGTTCAGTATTATCCTCTGCCACTGTGACCATGACATCTTCTGTGCTGACCCCCACCAGTGAGGCAATGTCGGCACAAGTAGTGTAATTAACATTGATAGTGAAGAACCCCTCTGGGCTTAAGTCGCAAGCCATATCCGCATTTCCTCTAGAGTTTCGGCCCCCTGTTAAGTGAGCTGTGGAACTAGGACCCCCTTTCTGTAACTGCTGCGGAGCTGGGCCCGCCTGCTTCCAATGGTCTTTGTTGCCGGCCTTGTAATGAATTAGTTATCGGGCCTCTTTCTCTATCATCTGAGGTACTAGGCCCGCATAGTGCACTTGGGCCCTGTTTTGCCGATGATGAGGCCTGGATTCTTTTCGATGAAGAGGCCTTTGGGCCTTGGCTTTTCTTTTTATTCTTATTGCCCTTCTTAGGCCTGCTAGGGTAGTTAACGGGTTGGACCCAGTACTAGCCGCGGACCCGGTAGGGCTGTGAGTCCGTTTCCCTCTGGCACGCATGCCACGCGCCTCTCCAACCTTCCTATGTTTAGTATGACGTGCAGAGTTGGGGATTGATGCAGATATATCTTTTTCCTTCCGGGTGTTAACCCGAGCCCCGATGTCAGGCACGTTTTCCTGTGTACTAGGAAAGGACCTTTGTACTGTTCCAACGGATAGAGTAGGGGGTCGGTTGTTTTGTCTCTCTCCACCTACAGGGACCTCAGACGTGGTCGTACCGTCCTGATGCTGTCTCCTCAACAGGCGTACGGGTGCCGGATTAACTGTGGTAGCCCCTTCCGATCTTGTGTGCCATAATGGGTGGTGTGTATCTGCTCTGTAACCCACCTCCTCTGTTGCTGCAGGGTGTGATAGCAGTGCCATGCTATTGTACTGTGGTTGTGAGAAGGTGACTGGATTTGTTGTGGCCAATAGTTGCAAGGTTGGTGGGTTTGGATGATCCTGTGATCCTGGTGTGGCCGCCTGTTGCTTACCTTTCTCTTCTGCCGACAGTCGGCGCAGTGGCTGCGTCAAGTGGCGGACCTCCATCGGCAAGGAGAGTGGGTCTTTCCCACGGCAGATCTCCCTTATAGCTTTCTTTGATAATGACACTATCTCGTGGTCTCCCTCCATATAGTTGTCTTCCTCAGATTCCGGTGACGACGGGGTTGGTGAGCCTTCTGGGTGAGACGGCCCTTTGTATATCGGTGGTGGCTGAGGGATGTCCTCCTCGGAGTACAGCCGGGTCTTCTTCCATTTCATGGGGGCTATGTGCACGTCATAGGCTAGCCCCCCCGAGTGCATGGTCGCCATGTGCGGTATATGCAAAAGATCGTCGACTCCTACCGCTGCCCACCATGAGGCCCTTTGGGAGGGGTGCTCCTGTTCTACAGAGCCCAAGAATACTCCAAACTTCCTCACAATGTTCATAACCTCTGTTTCGTTGTAGAGATGAGGTGGAATGCCATCAAGGCTTAGGAGCACTTTAAATTGGGGGATTGATATTGAAGCTCCATCCCTAGGCGACCATTGCTGGAAATTAAACCCTTCTTCCCATATTTCCAGAGGCATGGCATTAATGAAGGTATCTGGTGCAACTCCAACCGGCAGCGTGATCAGGAATCTGGAGTTAGTGAGGCTGCTGACTGTTATCTCCTCTCTAGATATCAAGTTAGAGCGCATGGCATAGGCTACCACGTTTTCTGGCGATAAATCCCATTGGTACGAGCCTAGATGCATCACAACCGAGTGGTGTTGCAGCATATCAAGCTGTCGGAAATGGTCATCATCTCGGCCCGCAAACACGTGAATCCTTTTGGGGCGACCTGCTGGCATGTCCGGTGCTCTATATGGGAAAGAGTCTGTCAGTAGTTCCTCGAAACCTGGCTCCCCCTTTGCTTTAAACTCTGTGGTGTTCAGCTTGATGGTATTCAACGGTCGGGCAGCTGGGCGTTTACAGTGAGCTCCCACGTGGCCGTCTCTCCAGCATTTCCCGCATTTCCTTGGGTTGCGACAAGTGGCCAGTGTGTGGCCGACTCGGCAGCACTTGAAGCAGCGGCCTCGCCACTCCCCGAACTTCGTCGATGGAGGGAAACGAAGAAGGGAAGGGCTGTGCGGCGACACGTAGTATTCGATGCCTGGTGGTGTAGGTGGCGTGGGGGGTCGTGTGGTCGCAGGGGCTGTCTGGCGGTGTCGTTCTGGGGCAGCCGCTGGGCGTCGGGCCATGTCTGCGTAGGTAGCTCTGGCTGTAGCTCTGGCAGGGACTGGCTGGAAACCCCTCACTCCCGGGGTGCTCGCTGTCGGGGCCCTCCAGTTCGGTGGGAACCGGCGGCGCCGCCTCACCACTTGCCAGTCCTCTTGGCTCACTCCTTTTTCGGCGCAGTGCATGGCTTTTTTCTCCCGGATGTTATCTATACCTTGCTTAACATAGGTTTCAATGATTGACCTTTTTGTAGGAGTGCATGGCTTTGAGTTTACTTCCCTTAGTTCCTGATAAGGAAAAAGAAACAAAAAAGCATTAGAAAAGGGACAAGGGCTCATTAAACATCATAAATATAAACTACAGCATGTCATCCCAACTTATGTGACAGTTTCAGTATGTTATTTGTATGATCAGGTCCAAAGCAAGCTCTAGGGTATAGTTTTAGGTCAAGACAAGATCTTAAAAAAATGGCCAATATAATAATATACCTTGTTTGTGTTACCATTCTCTTGTTTAACATCTTTGGTAATTTCTTTTGCAGTACCATTCTCCCTACTGTTATTACCAACTCCCGCTCCTAAAATTACTGGTTTCAGAGTACCATTGCCAGAAAGCTCAGAAATAGATGTGACATTCTTTAGAGAGCAATCGTTCAAGGGCCCCGCAAAAGATGTCATATGCTTCGCAGAAGAGTTGTTACAAGGCACAGTAATAGAGGGGTTGTGCTCTCTTTTGTTGTCAGGATTGCCATTTCCATTTTTGCCCTTTTCCCTCATAGGTCCATTAGATAGTTCCTTTTTTATATCAACATGCTGATCCTTGATCTTCATTGCAGACTTGTTTGACTTTGTTGGTTTTCCCTCTCTTTTTTCAAGCTCCTTTTCTAGCTCTGATGTCGGTTTACTGAGAAAAAAGATAAACAACAAATTTATTTATCCTCAAGTTTTAAATATATAAAATAGAAGTAATATAATTGGTCCAAGCTAACATACATAGATAATCTATTTTACGCCCCAATTACACAGAAATAGAAGGTACCAAGTATCACCTACTTCACATATAACCCAAATTAGTCCCAATCGAGCATCAGATAAAATACAATCATGCAATTAAGCTTCCTTAATGTTGAATTTTCATCCACAGAATCTCGATTCTCCTACCACACCTAGAAGTACAATAAAATGCACTCTAATTGTAGTCAAAATCTAGCTCAATACTGGTAAGAATGCGTACCTCAGCCAGTCAGAAATGATGTCGGCGTTAGGCAACAAGAGAAAGAATCGAACTGGCATTTGTTCATGTATTGAGGCACTTGGGATAACTGCACGTTTCAAACTGCACTAAGCATGTTATTTAAATGTGAACTTAATTTGAAAGCAAACAAAGAGGAAAAAGTAGAGCTTGATTTAAATATCATTTGCTTAATTATGCTCTACTCCTTGATCTAGGTACCCAATATACTATAAACCAAATACAAGCAAGTAGAAATTCAAAAAATATATAAATAAAAAGAGCAGTTTTTTATCACTACTTGTTGAGTACATCTTTTATGGGGATCTCTACAAACTCCTTGGAAGATGGCGCCTTT
This sequence comes from Carex parvula, assembly GCA_025461045.1. Taxonomy (NCBI): domain Eukaryota; kingdom Viridiplantae; phylum Streptophyta; class Magnoliopsida; order Poales; family Cyperaceae; genus Carex; species Carex parvula. Next base: position 184,582 of record JAJGRW010000181.1, read on the forward strand.
AAGCATTTCATCAAAAAGACCATTGCTCTTGACTTTTCTTTGCTGAGGGAGTATGTTTGACGACTATACCAAGTACGCAAATTGGCCCGGTTGATACCTATTTAGAACAATCAAAACAATAATTTGTCAGATTTATCTGTAAAAATGCAAACATAATGCTGATACCATCCTGTACAGGCACCTGACCAGATGCCATTTTGTACTCTTTTTCCTTGTTCCAGATTTGATGTTTACTTAGCTTTTAACCTTTTTCTTCTTTACATAGATCTTACAGTACCACAAAATTTTGCATACCAGTCCGACTATCAACCTTCGAAATTGTCTCGTTTTCAAGCAAATCCTCAGGCTTCTGTCCCTCTACCTCTATTTCCAAAAGTGAAAAAAAACCCTCGACCAAGGAATCCCTCTCAAGAAAGCATTTCTCTCTCTTGGCATCAGCAATAAACACTGCAACTTTCTCAACCGGCCATGTCTCCATTGTTCTTGTGTCATGGTCCAACAATGCCTTTGATATGTTGCATGCACGCATGATGGTTTTCTCCACCAGAGAGAGACTTTTTGAAGGGGAGATGGTTTTCTCGAGGTAAGCCAAGAGGGCTGCGTTTGCAACAACAGCCATCTCGCATAAGGTTTCCAAGGAGAGGAACTCTAATTGAGGGTGATGCTGCTTCCGGTGGTAGTAGTTGTAGAGAAGCACAATCGCATGCATCTGCAATTGCAGAAAGAAAATAAAACAAATTGCAATTGGCAAATGTTACTTGTATAACTCCTCAATTACAGAACTCTTCACTTGTCTAGGAGAGAGAAGAAAAGCCAATGCAGTAACTTTGCATAGTTTACAGTGAGATTTCTAATTTTGACAATCCTAACTTGAGAGTATTTGCAGTCTCCGCCCCAGTATATAATGAATCTCATAATAAAGAATACATTAGTTAAAAGTCTAACAATAAACAACCA
>JAJGRW010000181.1:192100-387535 GCA_025461045.1 Carex parvula
TGCTTGCCCTTCACAGCTAATACATGCACTGTCTCGTATATTTTTATGGAGAATAAATATTGGTGATTTTAACATGTACTTGATTTTTAAATGAAAGTCTAAAGAAACCCCTTTATATGTTAAGAATTAGAAAAATTTATAATTGTAAGTTGCTAATACTTTTTTTTATCCTTATCATTATTATCAGGATTATCATTATCATGTCATTAATTATTAGTATAATTATAATTAAAATAATAAAATTATCATTACTATCACTATTATTATTGTTGTTATAGCATTTTTATTACCGATATAAATACTATAATATTTTTTTTATTAATAATCATATGATCTAATTCCTTTTATATTTATTATTTTTAAATTTAGGACAACCTAACATGACAGAAGGGATTAAAATGGATGTTAAGGCTGTAAGGCAAAGTATTCTTCAACACCATGCGGTACACTATGCAAAAGTATGGGGTTATGAGACAAATAATGACAAAATTTCCTAGGTATTGATGGGGAACCATATCCTCTCCGGAGCTGTGCGGAGCTTTTAATCTGGTCAGTTTGTTCTGATTTTCTGCTTTATTTATTTACATATTCTTTTGTTTATTATTTATAGATGGATATTGATGATCGGTAATATATAATCTCAACTGTTGAAGGTGCCTTCATCCTTCGTTATGGATATTAGAATTGTGTTCCGCACTTCGCGAGTTCAAAGTAGGAGCGGAACTAGAATTTTTTTACAAGAAAGCTAGAATTAAAGTGCACATATGTAGTGAGTGAAATTTAAATTCATGTCTTTGCACTATAAAATAGCTTTAACTACTGGACTACAAACAAAACATTAATATTTATTAGGATGGCTGAACTATATAAAATGTTTTAAATAATAAATTCAATAAATTTCAATATACATAATTAAAATTTTAAAATCATAGGTGACTTAGTCACTCTTTTTTCATAATTTAAATTAACAAAAAAATATTATGAAATGACTATAAAGACTTGGGAACACTAATAGATGTATAAAGTTGTTTGCAAAAACCACATAATCAAGAATCGTTTTCTTGAGAGGATTAAATCACAACGCATGAAATGATTCTGCACAATATGGATAATAAAATAAAGAAAAAAAACCCAGAAATGTTGTGGCATTGTGATTAAATTGCTGCACATAAACCTACTAGGAGTAAGTACAAGTTTTTTTTTTTTAACTCTAAATTTTTTTTTTTTTTTATTATGGAATATGGATAGATCAGACCAACATTTTTTTAATATCCAAAGTTTAATAGAAATTATTAATATACCCATTCCGCTCGGAAGTTATAAATACCTGGACGGGCCATTTTCTGGCTGGTACCCAATTTAATTTAGCCGCCAAAAAATGGACGTAACCAAATTTTTTTTTCAACAGTACCGGCCAGAAAATGGCCGGTACTTAAATTTTTTTTTAAGGATGGGCATAGTATAGTTGACTAGAAGAAAAGTCGTAAGAAGCTCGGATTGAAGTTTGCAACTTGGTTTGACTAAGATCAAACAAATGTATTGATTGGATGCGTGTGTTACATCGGTTGCATGTATCGGTGGCATCATCGTTTTGCAATGAAACATCGATGTTCTATTAGTCGGGTAGTGCTAAAACATCGGTGCGTCACTGATTTATATTAGACTTAGCATTGACAATTAAGCATGGTACGTGCTAAAAAAATCGGTGCATCGCTGATGTTTTTGCAATGAAACATCGATGCACTTCTGCCATCGCTAGGCCGTGCAAAGCATCGGTACGCAATTTTAGAATGCTGGTTATTGTCAATTAAATTCACTAGCCACATGCGAACACTAGACTTTAGTGTTATATGACACTGTAAAAACATCGATACTTCAATTCGAGTTTCCCACGACCTTTTCTTCTAGCCAACTATGCTATGCCCATTCTTTAAAAAAAAAATTAATTTAAGTACCGGCCAGAAAATGGCCGGTATGTTGCAAAAAAATTTAATATCAGCTATTTTTCGGTCGGTATTGAATTAAATTGGATACTGGCCAGAAAAAATAGCCGGTACGGACATTTTTATACTCGGAGCAGTATTGGGTATATTAATTAATTTTTATTAAACTTTGGAATTAATAGAAATGTCGGGATCATAGAAGTTGGGGCTCCGACCAAATTTTTAATGAGTTAAAAATTGTTTCTGATTCTGCGCAGGAGATTTTGTTCCACAAGTGAGAAGTAGTGGACAATAGTCAAGCATAAATGCCAAATAAGATGCCACATGGCAGAACTGAAAACTGAAATGGGCAAAGACATTTTTTGGTGAAATGTACAATTTGCTCTTCTTTTCAAACCAACAATAAAATAATCCTTCTCATAAATTATTAACAAAATATTCTTGTGGGCCACATTTCTCCTCTTTCCCCTCTCTCACTTCTCCTTATTACTCCTACAATTTTATATTTGAAATGGATGATATATTTAATACTATATGAAAATTTTGTGAACTAAGAAATGCATATAATATTTGTCTCATTCCTTGATCTATAGTTTGGATTATTTTGTTGGCTTGCTTTTTTTTAAACTTCTAATATGAGACATAGGTCAACTTATATTAATTACATGTGACTATGACATCATTATTAAAAAAAAAAATACAAAATCTGATTGGTACGGTTAGTTACTGGTAAAAAGTTTTACTGTTTTCCAATATTTTGTTGGTTGGGGGCATTTTGTACTACTAATAATTGCTAGTACAATTATATCCTTCTAAATTAAGTCAAAATATGATAATCCATTGTAGCCCACTGATTTCTACTCTCATTATTAGTTCAAACAGAGAAAATAATAAAAAATAAAGCCATAAAATTAAAGATTGAACACTTCATAATTATCGTTACTCTGAATAAAAAAAATATTAAAGTAATTTTATCAACAATCTGCATGAAATGACAAAAAGTTAGGTTCAACATTAGTGTTCATCTGTACATTCTATTATAACATACTTGTGCACTCTAAATAAACCTTTCGAAACAATGATTCATTTTTTATTTCTTGCTGGTTCACATTATTACTTACTGATTCACATATTTGTATGTCACAAACATATTTTTAAATTAATTTAATTAAAGTCATTTCAAATAATTCTAATTTGAGATTTGCAAACATATATATAAGCTATTAATTTAATTGAAGTCAAATTTCAAATTTGAAATTTGCAAATATATAAAGCTTATTTCTTTATTGTGATACTTAAAATGACTACAAATTTATTAAAAAAAAATTCTAATTTGCAACCTCAAGTTTCTAACCTTCAAACACAAAACACAGTGTTGAAGTGTTTATATTATGTAAAATTAATTTAAAGGAAATCAAATGCTAAAAATATAGTATTAATGTATCCTCCATTTCAAATATAAAGTTCACAAATTTTCAATAGTATTAAATGTATCCCCATTTCAAATATAAAGTTGTAGAAGTAAACAAGAAGAAGTGAGAGGGAGGAGAAAGAAGGGGGGAAATGGGGCCCACAAGAGTATTTTGTTAATAATTTATGAGGAGGGGCATTTTGTTTGTTGATTTTAAAAAAGAAGGGTAAATTGTACATTTCCCTGACATTTTTTATTAACTAATTTTCAAGTTTTAGTGAAATCAGATACCTAAAAGCAATCCCAAAATTTGAGTTTATACCTGAACCATCTAATCAGAATTCACATTAATATTAATCAAACCAGTAAATTCTAATTTAGACTGAATTGGTTCAATTTCTAATGGAACGTTCCAGATCCAAACTCAAATTTAAAAAAATATATGTTTTTAATTTTTTTATAAAAATATACTTAATATTCAAAATAATTATAAAATTAGGACTCTTCTTAAAATTTTGTTTTATTCCACAATTTTTTTTTACTCTGTTCTGATTGTAAGTTGAGTCAAGGAAAAAAAAGTTCTTCAAAAATTCAAATGGTCATCAGTTCTACTTACCTTATAAAAACTACGAATAAATAAAATTAAAAAATTCAGCCGCCGACGCTTTTTTTTCAAGGAGCGGCGTCAATGTGTAATCAAACGGTCGTACCTGATACAATTATACAAAACAAGTGGTAATTTATCCAATGGTCCTCATCTTGTTTATTATTATTATCTTCTTTTGAAAAGAACACCCATCATATTTATTATCTTATCCATTACATCACTTCGTAAATGAGTTAAATTAATTAAAGTGAAATTGACGTGTGTACCCATAAAAATCTTAGAGTATCCACATCCCTAGTACTATTAACGTTTCTAATATGATGTGGCAGTTTCTAATTCAGCTTCAGGGATGTAAGAGAGTTTCTTATTTAGAACTATGCAGTAAAGTTTTTTTTATTAAGAAACTGTTATAAACTTCATGCTGATTAAATGATTGATTCAAATTATTTTTTCTTTTTAATTTGTTACTGACGTGCTTAATAGAAACTCTAAAATTAATTTAGGGATGTGAGAGTTATAAACTTTAGAGACCTTAATTCTAAAAAGTAGTTAATAGTTATTTAGAAACTCATTGAGTTGCTGGGATGTAATGCTCTTAGTTCTTTTCCATTCTAAAACATGTGCATCTCTTATCATGTTTGACAAAATTAATAATCTAGTTTATACCGATTTAATGAACAAAGGTAAACCATTTCAAGCATTTTTAAAAAGACAAAAAAAATAATTAAGAGCAAGTTATTATCACATTAGAAAAGGTTTGTATTTTTGGATTTAGTAATTAAGTTTCTAAACAACAATATAAAAGGCAATTCAAATACTTCTAATTTTGATGCCTTAATTTAAAATATAATATGAAATTGTAAAGTTAAAATAACAAAATAAAGTGATACATGTGTTTTATATTGCTTTCTCTAACACAAGTAAAGCTTACAATATATCTTGATGCTGTTTTGACGAAAATATATAAAAAAAAATGAAAATATCAAGCATCTAAAAGTTGTTTCTGTCGATAAACACTAGTTTGTACCAAAAATGATACAGATGCATATAGTGTTATTATTTTACTATTTCAATTTTATATTTTAAATTCTTAAAATTTAAAAATAAAATATAACTATCTCGCTATACAAGATAGAAATATTTAATACGAAAGAGAGTTTTTAGCTTATAGATGGAGCTAACAGAACGTATTAAAATACTCAAACTTTAGAGGACTAATCTGAAAGTATCCAATATATCAAATTCGATTTGGCTCCCTTCATTTCCGCAACCGTTCTATTCACCTTCTTTCTTTCTCAAACACCCCACATAACTTAAAAATTTAAAAATTGGAATGGAGGTGATAAGAGACAAGGCGGAGATGCGCGCTTGGTCCCGGCGCATGCGCCGAGATGGCAAGTCTCTGGCGCTGGTTCCCACCATGGGCTACCTCCATGAGGGCCACCTCTCGCTGGTCCGTTCAGCCCAGGCTCACGCTGACGTCATCGTGGCCTCGGTCTACGTGAACCCGGGCCAATTCGCACCGTCGGAGGATCTCTCCACTTATCCCTCCGATTTTCAAGGAGATTTGCAAAAGCTGACCCAAACGGGAGTCGTTCAGGCCGTCTTTTGCCCCAGAAATCTGTACGACTATGACAGCACGGGCCCACTTGCAGTGCCGCCACGTCATCAGCTCTCCGCTGGTTCTGGTATGAGATGAGAATGATTTTTGTTTGCTTTTCATGTTTGTTTTTCAGTGTGATCTTAATAATTTATAATTGCAAAATAAGGGCCGGTACCAATTTTGATTATTTTGCTTTCAGTCGTATTGATGTGACTTAAATAAACCATGTATGATAGTTCATAGGAATTAGTGTTTTTTAGTTTTTTGTAAACAAATATGTCAACTTCAATTATTTTGTAAACACATAACTATTTTGTTTAGCAAAGATAATGTTGGCACAAAATGTCAATTTGAGCTAGGGTACTTACGGAACTAATCAACAGGACATTTGAAATTGATGTTCAGATTCTCTTTAACATGTTTTAATACACACTCACATGCAAATGAAGACAGGAACATTTAAACTACCAAACCGGTCACTATAAAAACCCATTCTGCAACTGCATCAGGTCACTTGTCTAAAATTCACTTAGCACTGTTCCTAAGAGTAAAATAAAATGGTAACCAGTGTCTTAAAATTGAAGTTACGGGTGGTGCATAAGATCATTCTGTAAAATTTAGATGCACCAAAGCAATACTAGGTATTTGATCAATCTGAATTGTACACAGTGAACCAGATGGTGTAATTCAATAGTACCCATTTGAAAGCATATGAACTCTTTATGAGTCTCTGTTTCTAAATAGGGGAAGAACCAGCTCAAATTTCATGTATAGAGAAAGAGAGTGCCCATGAGACATGGATCAAAGTGGAGAGGCTGGAGAAGGGCATGTGTGGTGCAAGCCGGCCAGTCTTTTTCAGAGGAGTTGCCACAGTTGTGACCAAGCTATTTCATATAGTAGAGCCTGATGTGGCCATTTTTGGGAAAAAAGATTATCAGCAATGGCGCATCATTTCTCGCATGGTAACTTATTTCTTATTTTCCTACTAGCCTATTGATTAGTACATAACAAATGTTAACTTTACAAATTTGGATTGGCTTAAGGATACTCTTTGACCTTTATGTTTGGGTTCTTGTAAATCTGTGCAAAATCACAAAAAAAGGAAGAGCACCACATTCATCCCTTCATTGACATTGTTTCCTTCTAAACAAATGTGTGAGAAAGATTAGTCTTTTTCCGCTTTTGGAAGAAACTATGGGAGGGTTAAATCTAAAGCATTTCATGTTCTATAGATCAAAAACGATTTCCATGGTTGTGTGTGCACAATGAGCTCTTGTAGAGCTATAATTTAAGAGTTTTCTTTGTTGTCTCTGAGGAAAATTTGGCTGCAAAAATGTTGCTATTTTCCGAGGAATTCATGCCTCTCTGTAATTCTCATCTATGAGTCTTGGTTATAAACTGATATATGTTGAATAGAATCAATGGAAGTGAGAGAGCAATGATCTACTTTTTCTTTTTTTCATTTTGATCTTCTGTTGCTTTTTTTATTGCTTATTTGTAAGTATGGTTTTCCAACGTATAATTTAGGTACGTGATCTTGACTTTGCAATTGAAATAGTTGGTTCAGAAATAGTGCGTGAAGCTGATGGCCTTGCAATGAGTTCAAGAAATGTGCGCCTCTCTCCCGGAAATAGGAAGCAGGTGTGTAATTAAATATCGTTGTTTACACTAATTGTAGTGGGGAATTTACAAAAATAGACCATACCTCATCAAGAGTTGCACATAAACTATTCATTTTCTTATTGGAGTGCCAAATGTTACGTCTTTGATGCAATTAATTTGTAAACCATACAATTATTCAAAACTGACAAAATGGGAATCATAATTACACATGAAAAAACTCTTGATAGGGCTTTCTGCATTTTCTTGATATTGTGAGGACTGTCCAGCAATTTTTTTTTTATATATGGTGTTGTACATAGCGATTAGTATCAAATAACACAAATTAGTTCCTTTTAAGAATTTAGTATTCTGATTAAACAATGAAAAAATCTCAAAACATATTGTCTAATCTCATTTCTTTCATGAGCCAAGTATCTTATATTTATTCCTTTGTAGGCTCTGTCTATCTACAAAGCTCTTTCAGAAGCCAAAGTTGGCGTCTCAAAAGGAAGGATATTAAGCCAAGAAATTAAAAACAGTATTGTTCAGCCAGTATCAGATTCTGGTGGAAGAATAGATTATGTTGAGGTAACCAGTTCAAATTTTCTTCCTGAACTTAACACCTGGATATGTTATAACAAGCGAGGCTATGGTAATATGCATATTACGGATCGACCCCGTGCTATGGATCCATAGTTCTATTTTTAAAGTTCAAACAGTTGATCCGAACCGTTAAACATGTTCTCTGTATGAAAATGTATTTGGAGACCAAAATTTACATTTTTTAGAATTTGTTTCCTATTTTTTGAAATAGGTAGAAAATCACTGCTTTTGGATGGTCCATAATTTTTAGATCAAGTGATTTTCTACCTATCTAAAAAAATAGTAAAAAGAAATCTTAAAATGTAAAATCTGACCTTCAGATACTTTTTTATATGGAGATCATGTTTAACGGTTCAGATCAATTGTTTGAACTTTGAAAATAGAGAGATGGATCCATAGTCAGGTAGATCCATAATATGCATATTACCATAGCCTTACTCATGTTAATACTATATAATGTGTTAACACTATTTGGTCAATTCATTTATTCTTTTGTTTATTGGTTATCCATGTTAAACTTGAAGATTGTGGAGCAAGAAAGCTTGACACCTGTGGAGAAGATAGATTGTTCCGTTGTTATATGTATTGCGGCTTGGTTTGGCGATGTAAGATTAATTGATAATATGGAAATTGATGCACCAGCTGTGTTATAGGTTTTTGATCTTATGAAATTGTGCATTTTTACAATCCTCAACTCAGAGAGAGATTAACTCTTTTGAGAAAAGGAGGAAATAAATCTGTAAAAGGTGAGAAGGGGTAGATTGTTGCTTTTGTTTAAAAGGCCACTTGTTTATTCCTGTTTTTGACTAAAGCTTGGTTGTTGTTGTATTTTAAGTTTTGCTGGAGTTTAGGTTTATGCAAAAATTAGTAAGTAACTTTAAAGGAAGAATAATTGAATGAATTTGTTGCAAATAGTAAAAGAATTATTTAGGTAAAAAGTGTGACTTTATCTATAAAATTTAGATATCAAAGTTTAACATAATGAATTTTATTAATATCTTATACCATAAATAGTTTTTGTTTTCACGTGCCTCAGATGCATTGTTATTAAAAATGAAAAAAAAAGGTAAGTATGGACGGGTGAAAATGGAGCGAATCCGGAGCGGATAATGCTAATACCAAATTCATATTTGTCTCTCAACGAACGGATACGAATATGGATAATAAACAAATATGAAAATTTAAATTAAATCCGTCTTACACTAGATAGTTCACGAAATACGGATACGAAATGAATATTTATCGGATAATTAAGTCATATGAACTTTAAGAAAAAAAAGCAGAAAATAAAATTAAAAAAGAACATATATATACAAATATCAATAAATCCGATTATGTTATTAATATCTAATTATTTAAAAAAACAAATTTATGCAAATATTAAGTTTCTAATTTTTGTTTTTCCAATACCTCCGTTTATGTTTTTCTACTATCTAATATTCTTTTTTTTTTTTTGGTTGTTATTTAGTTGAAAAGTTTAATTTAGTGGATTCGGTTAGATTTTTAAAAACAAAAAAAAATGATTTGACTATAATAATAATTCAGTTTTAACTGAATTGGCTTTTGAACACTTACTTTTCTTCTTATTGATTTAAAGGGGCCGTGGCGAGTTGGGCTTAGGCAGGTCGTGAGGCCCAAAACCACTTGAGCCTCTCTCCATTTCTTTGATTGGGAATTTGGGATCTCCGCAGCCTGGACTCCTGTCCCATTCCCGTTTCTCAGGTTCTCTTTCCATTTCCACATCTCTAACCTAACCCCCACCAGCCATTACCATTACCACTAGGCCACCAGACTCCCGTGTCCGTGTCTCCGGCCTCCGCCTCCCGTGTCCTAGCCTTCCAACCTCCGCGATCCCTCTTTCTTGCCAACTACTACTTTTCCAAGTACTGATTCTTTCTTTGTCAGTCCCTCTTTCTTGCCTTGCTCACTGTTAGTTCCGGTTTTATGGTATATAGTGAGCTTAATTAGTTTTATCTGCAATAGATTGGCTCTTCATTTTCAAAGACTTGAGGTTCTTTTCCTTCTGTTGTCTGATAATTTTTATTATTTGCTTTATAATTTAGGTTAGCGGATTTCAAAGACTCTTCTTTTTCACTGGATGCGAGTTAGCTCACGAGCTGATTTCGAGTTGGTTTTAAAGCTCGGACCTGAACTGTCAACTCGAGTTGACTCGACTCGACTTACTCTCAGCTCTTAAGAACTCGACTCGTTTGGAGCCTTACTCCTGGCCCCCGCCACTGTCTCAGGTATTAAATCTCTCCTTTAGTATATTTCTCTTTCTTTCCTTGATGAAAATGAAATCTCCATCTCTTGTATTTGATTTTCTTGTACTTTTCACCATCGCCTAATAGTTTGTTTGACTGTTGTTTATTCACATTTCAGTAAAACTGAAGCTTTTCTTTTGTGAACTTATTAATTTACATTTATTAAATTCAAGAGATTTTGTTTGATAAGGTCAAGCAAGTGATGACGAGAATGTAGACAGGGAAATCTGTATTCCTTTTTGAATTTCCATAAAGGGATGAAGAATTGGTGTAATTGGGATCTCTCTGATGCTGTTTCTGTTTTCTTCAATCAATGTCCGCAAGCTGCTTTTGAATTGCTATTTAATCTTCCCATGATTGATTTTTTTTTTTCTTGTTCATACAGCATCTACAACGTAGTGAAGTATTTAATCTGTATTGCATGCTCTTTCCAGTGTTTGTTTTGGTTTAAAAATGCATTGTATTTATTGTGATGAAGACCTAATGATGTTTAATAAGTATAAGAATGGAGATCTGAAAATGATGTTTTCTGTTGAAGCCCGATAAGAATGTACATGCATTTTGGTTTTAGGGTTTTGAGTTGCACTTGAGAGTAGGTCCGATGGGTTTAATCACCGTCGATTTGCTTTAAGATTCGTGCGGAACGCTTTAAAATTTGTGCGTGTCTGTTTCAATTTCATGCGCACAAATCTTAAATTAGATCGGACGGTCATCATGCTCGTTGAACCTAAAAGTAGGTCCGATGGGCATCGGACCTTCTCTGTTCTCTTTGAGTTGAGGGTTTAGACCATGTTTATTCCTCTTCTTCTCATCGTCTCCTCTTCCTCCTCCGCAGCTTGTGTGTGCATGCCAGCATGTGTGCATGTAATTGATATCACCTGAGGTACCTCAAATTTTGAGTTTCGATCCTGACCGTCCGATCTGCCATAAAAAGCTGGAGAAGCTTGCTGCCTGTTGCATGTCCGAAATTTTTATAGTTACCATTTTAAAGAAATCGAAATCCAATGTTAGCAGAACTTTCCAAAAAACTCAAAACTTAGCCGATGTACATTTTTATATGGGCCCCAGAGAACAGTATGTTGAAAAATAAGTCATGATACTTACTGAGGGTCTTCACAATGCATTTTATACTTCTTGTTTATTGCTTGCTGATTTTTGTAGCTGCAAACTTTCCTTGTATACATTGAATTTCATTCTGTTCTGCTTGACTACGTTTCATTTCGCTTTTCGTTAAATTTGACCCTTTGGATGTCAATAATTAAATTGTTCGAATTATCAGATTGCACTATGATGATTTCCCTATATTATTGCTTGACTTCTTATGTCTACCTTTTGCATTGTTGTTGCCTTGTTGGGTTTGATGGCTCGATGCTGCACTACATCTGTTGCTTTACTAAATGTTTGTTATTCTTTTATTCTAAATTACTGGCCTGATGATGAAAAGATATATATTAAAAAATAAATTAACCAAACCGAAATTGGAAAGTAAATTTATAGGATTTAAACTTAAACGGTGAGTTAATGCAGAGGATATGAATCCCCCTCTCCCCCGGATTCTGATCAGACGGTCCGGACTAAACAAAAATATTCTGTTACCTCAGGTGATATGAATTCTCTTAACAGGGAATATGTTTTGGCTCCCAGGCATGCGCGAATTCGCATCCTATGAGATATCTCATATTTTGCGTGACTTTTTTTAAAATCTCAACCGTTCAAATACGTTCTGCATCTCAGGCTCAAATAATATTGTGGGGTTACAACTGGATTTTTTGACATGTTTGATTTACACATTATATGTTTGGAGTCCGCATCTTCTGCATTAACTCAAAAGAGCATCTTTTGAGTTTAATGCATCTCGGCCGTCTGATCAGGATCGGAGCCAATCCGTTCCACACCTATGATGCACGGGGCCCTTTAATATTAGTGCGGATCTCAGTTGGACGCTCCAGATCTATTAATGCACGTTCCGTTAATGCAGATGATACACATTCGTATGTTTGGGCTCCAGTGACTTTGGCATGTTGAAACAGTAGTATAAACACATTTATAAACATTCTGAAGGCCCCAATTTCATTTATTTTTCTGGTTTTTCCCCTCAGCAACATACATCTCCTTAGAAATTTGATGTTTGTGTGTGCACTTGTTGATAATATTGTTCACTGATGTCTTCTGAACAGTTTTTTGAACTTGTGTAATTATAAGATTCCTATCTATTGCTCTGCTGCATTGTTTGTTTATTTGTGAGGAATTACAGGATTGCATTTGTCCATTTCTGTTCTGAATCTCCTTTATTAGTGAAACATTATCAAAATTGCAGTTATTGTTTGCATAGAGTAATTTTAAGAGGACAAAAAGTTGGTTTTTGCTAATGAGCCGAGGAAAAAAATGATGCTATTTTTTTACCTTTTACAGGGTATCTTTTTTCCTTTGCCTTGTGAAGTTTAGTAACTAGGTCCTCTTAAAATATAGCTAATATCCTTGTACATCAATATTGGATAGTTTTTAGTGAGATTCAAGTAATAAGGAAAATGTGGATAAAATCTGCACTCCTTTTTTGAATTTTAAGGAAGGATGATGACTTGGTTTATATGGATTCTCTCTGACGCCATTTTTTATTAGGAGTTTTTATGAAGCTATTTTGGCAAGTTGACTTCCATTTTGTGGCCTAACAGAATTCAGAATGAAGTTTGGTTTTTCCATGTTTCAAGATTTGTGAAACTTGAATTTAGTTTTCTTATTAAAATGTGATGCAGGGTTTTCATTTTTCAAATAAGTTTTTAGAGATCGATTTTGGACTGAATTGAGTGTAATTTAACACTTTCAATTCAAAAAATGTTGTTCCAGCCTGGTTTAAAGTATTTTTCTGGGGTTTTCTTTTTGTTTGTTGGTGAAAACCCATTTTACTTTGTGGTTACGAAGGCCCAATGATGCTATAACCATGATAATAACGGAGATCTGAAAAATAGTTCTCTGTTGAGACCAATAAGAGTGCCAGTGGTTTGTTGTATGCAAGGCTCTGTGATGTGGACCCCATGGCTCCTCCCAATTGACACAATGGCAGAATGAATACTCATCTGCCATCTTTTTTTTTTTAAAAGCTTTGCAGAGGCCGTGAATTCGTGAGAGGGGCTCGAACTCTCGACCTCTGGGGAGCGTAAGCCGGCCATTTTGTGGCCGGCTTGGGCATTTTTGGCGAAAACCCAGAATTCTGGGCATAGATATTAATTTCTATTAAACTTTGGATATTAATAAAGATCTCGGATGTTACAATGTAAGCCATTGGCCTTTAAATTTGGGCTCCAGAGACCTTGTGTTGAAAACTTGAAGTACTATGAATTTGCTGAGGGTCTAGATAATATATGTTCTCTATTTATTTTGTTGTGATTTTTTCAATCAATATCCTTTAGATCGGCTACTTTCTCTACGGAGAATACTAGTATTTGATTTGGCTTTGTTCTTTTCTAAGTAGAGATTTGGTTTTGTTGTGAATTTCCTTTTTGTGAGTACATCTCTTATTTTCATTAAGTTAATTGTTTCCCCTGAAAATTTAACCAAAGATTATACTATTTTTGTAAGCTGCTGTATTTGAGGTAATTGTATATTGGTACCGGTGTGATATTTTGGTATTTGGCAAGTTCTCATCTGCTGTCGTACATGCAAATGGTACCAGTATGATTTGATTCTTGTACAGATCTCGAAAAATATGCTGGGAAGGGATGAATACTAGGTCTAATTGGAATCTCTCTGATGTTTTATATGTTTTCTTTAATCAATTTCCACAAGCTGCTTTGAATTTGCTATTTGATCTTCCCATGATAAATTCTCCTTTTTTCTTGTTGATACAGCATTATATAACCTGTTGTTTATTGCATGCTCTTTTCGGTGTTTGTTTTGGTTTAAAAATGCATTGTATTTACTGTGATGAAGACCTAATGTTGTTTTATAAGTATAAGAATGGAGATCTGATATTGGTGTTCTCTATTGAAGTCCGATAAGAATGCACATGGATTTTGGCTTTAGGGTTTCAGGTTAAGGTTTCCTGAACCCATGTCAATTCTATTTATTATTTTTTTAAAAGATGGTTAAAAAAAATCCGGTTCCTGTTCCTGCTCCACCGCCTGTGTGTGCATGTGTGTGTGTGGGGAGAGAGAAACAACACAAGGTGGAGCGCACATCTGCTGCCATAATGGGCTGTAGAAGCTGGATCCATATCCTCTGAGGTAACAAAATATTTCTTGCTGCCTGTTGCATGTAGGGGTGTCAATGGGTACAAACGGGTCGGGTGGAAGCATTTTCATACCCTTACTGTTATGTTAATGAAAAAAAACTAGACCCTTACCCGTACCTGATAAGCTAAACGAAAAAAACCTTACCCGTATCCGTCTTATTGAATACGGTACGGGTTGGGTAAACGGATTAAAGGGTGTCATCGACACCCCTAGTTGTATGTGTAGTCCGAACTCCGAACAGTCCGGATCACTCAAATTTGAGATATCTTAGGTGATATGAATTCGTTGCAAGTCAGACATGGACATTTTATATGGGCCCCAGAGAACAGTGTGTTGAAAAAACAAGTTATGATACTTACTGAGGGTCTTCACAATGCATTTTGTACTTCATTTTTTTTGCTTGCTGATTTTTGTAGCTGCAAACTTTCCCTTGAATTTCTTTCTGTTTTGCTTGACTACGTTTCAATTCCCTGTTCGCTAACTTTGACTCTTAGGATGCAAAAATGCACGAATTATAAGATTGCACTGTGATGATTTCTCTATATTATTGCTATTGCTTGACTGCTTATTTCTACCTTTAACTTTTGCATTGTTGTTGTCTTGTTGGGTTCATGACTTCATGCTGTACTACAACGGTTGCCTTTATTAAATGTCTGTTATTGTTTTTTTCTTCTAAATTATTTGCCTGGTGATGAAAAGTTGTGATAAAAGAATATCTCAAATTCCATGTCACTGTTGTAGCCCAATATATAATGTTGTTGGATCAATGGATTAAAGAGTGAGTATCCCCTGTTATTCGGAACCTATTTGGAATGTAGGGGGTCTGCTTCGAGATTCATGCCATATTAAATGGAACTCAGATCTCATTCTACATGGTCAGGTATTGCACTGGATCTCACTTCTATTCTTCATCTTCCCTCCCTTCCTCTACTCTCATCCAAACAAGGTGTTAGGTGATATAAATTTCCCCCCATTTTGTATCACAGGGCTCCTTTAATATTCATGCGGATTTTGATCAGAAGCTCCAGATCTAAACAGAAATATTCTGTAACCTCAGAGGATATGAACTGCCGAATTCACATTCTCTGAGATATCTCATATTTGCGTGACTTTTTGGAAAATCTCAACCGTTCAAATACGTTCTGCACGAATCTCAAAGCTCAAATAATACTGGCCCCCTGCGCTATCCCTGAATAGACACTGGACAGTCGGTCATACAAAATATGAGATATCTCAGAGGATACACACTCCTGGACCGCCCCCCACCAATAGGGAATTTATGTTTTGTCAATGCCTATTCAAAGTTTGAGATATCTCAGAGAATGTGAATTTGCCATGTGTGGGGTTACCACTCTGGATTTTTCATCTGACATGGTTGATTTACGTGTTATATATTTGGGCTCCAGTGACTTTGGCATGTTGAAGTAGTAGTATAAATACATTTATGAACAATCTGAAGGCCTAAATTTGGTTTATTTTTCTGGTTTTTCCCCTCAGTACCATACATCTCCTTAGAATTTTGTTTTTCTTGTGTGTGCACTCGTTGATAATATTCACTTTTGATGTTCTTGTGTGTGCACTTGTTGATAATATTCACTGATGTCTTCTAAACAGTTTTTAAAACTTTTGTAATTGTAAGGTTCGTATCTATTGCTCTGCAGATTTGTTTGTTTATTTGTGGAGATTTACAGAATAGCATTTGTCCATTTCTAAAAACTGAACCTTGATTAATTTTCTAGGCAGAAAATCTCTTATCTATAGAAGTTAAGAAATTTAAAATGTTTCATGAAAGAAATCACTTGAACCTGATTATTGTTTACATATTGCTAATGACAACACTGTACATCCTAATGTTTGAGGCTGGTACCATGCCTTTACTAGCCAGGTACATTTCAGGTTTTCCTTTCTTTATCTTTCCTTCTCTTTCTTTTTCTACAACAGCCCGTAAGCAGTTACAATACTGGTTTATGTTCAACTCATGTCTCATGTGCGTTTCCTCTCTATAATTCAAATTTGACAGGGTACATTGCAATTTTTTTTTAAATTTAGTTAATGATTTTTCTTTCCCTGTCAGACTCGTACTTTCAGAAACAGTATCTGTTGATTACAAAGTAATTATTCTGATGGTCCAATTTTTTGAATTTTGGAAACTTAGTTCTTATATATTTTTAAAACTTCTTTGTGGGGAAGGTTCATATTACATTACCAGCTCTCTCTTGTTTTTTTTTCCCTTCCATTAAGATACAAACGCTGCTGGAGGAGATATGCACACAGTGGAAATACCCCCTTCTCAAAATTACATATTTCCTCCTCTAATTACATTGTGCGGACTCCAGTATTGGGGCCGCATTGGGGGCCGCAGAACACTGGTGCAGCGTAGGTAGAATTCGAAAAATCTAGAAACATGAGTGTTTTGGTTTATTTTTGTTGAGAAAATGGTAAAAATAAAAATTCGGCAGTATATGTAAAGGCAAATATCAGCAATTTTGGGACGAATTATCTCTGAATACAACACAAATGGGAGCACAAAAAACCTGAGCATGAACAAGATTCAAATTAATTATCTCTAAATACAACATAAATGGGAGCACAAAAAAACCTGAGCATGAATAAGAGAGATTTCAAATGCCCAAGTCATATCAGCATTTCAGATGACGAAGAAATACCAGCATTTCATATGCCGAAGAAATTTCAGCAATCAAATAGCATAGAAACTTGGGCATTTATAAAAAAAAATGCAAAAAAAACACACATATAATATATATTTAGTTATTACTTGGAAATATATTTAAAGATACCAAGTAGATTTTCCGTAAATATGAATATATGCTGCGTTAAGCAATATGCAGTTAGTTAACTATTACATGGAGGTTGGCTGAGATAAAAATAGTAGTTTCTGAGTCTTGGTGCTATCAATTTATTTTTGCAGTTTCAAAGTTCAAATAGTCGATCTGAAGTGCTCAACGTGTTTTCCATTGTACTTAGAGATCAAATTTTATATATTTTTTGAAAATTTATACTATTTATAATGATTTTTAAAAATCAATATATTGAAGGATGAAAAATAAATAAATAAATCTGAAAAAACAGTGACTTTTAAAAATCCATTACAACTAGTAAAAAGTTTCAAAAAATATAAAATTTAGTCCCCAAGCACAATTTAATATGGAGAATATGTTGAACACTTCAAATCGATTATTTGAACTTTGAAAAAATTACAAAAACAAATTAGTAACATCAAGACTTAAAAAATACCATTCTAACACCCCACATCATATCCGACCCCTTTTGCTTGCCTTGTTATTTTATGTAACTTGGGTGCCGGTATAGTGTTATTATTTATTCTAAACACATACGTATTTTTATGTTTCTTGGTTTGTGTTTTTGAGGAGAGGAATAAGGCCGTGTCATATGTAAAATAATTCTTTTGTGATCAAAATATGTACAACATTGACCCACTTGTAGTGTCACGTGTGAAATAAATGTGTTGTGTGGTTGATGCTCTATTTTCGGACCTTGTATTATTTCTATGTTATTTTATTAATTTTTGTAAGAGCTTTAATTAATTCATTCTCTTTAATTTAGAGCATGAATATTCTTTTAATGTAGAAATTTGTGGAGTAATTTGCAATATCATGAGATATTGATGAAAAGAAACATGAGCAATATTAATTTGAAAAATACAATGGTATTATGGTGTGCTATAAGTAGTTGGAAGGTATATAATGCATGAGACCAATTGCAAAAGTTGTGAATCATTTCTCACCATTATATATAGTTGATTCTTCTGTATTATTACAAGTTTCATTTAGATATGTGCGTTAATTTATATAGATAGGCATGTTTTTTTTTTTATTCAAGTTTAAGCAGAGTATTTACTCTTATCACTTGAAAGTTTGGAGGAAACTAAAATCAAGATATGCTTAATATATATTCCGAATATTACGTATTGAATATTTTATTATGATGGCTAATTATAATCCCTACGTAATTACAACAAAATGTGTTAATTTTGTGTGGTACACATAAGATATAAATATAAAACCAGAATATAAAATTATATTATATACAAGACAAATATTGCAATTTTTCAAGAATTGTTATCCACATGCTTATATTTATAATATTTATCCGCTCGAAAACAGGCACAGTTGAAGGTACATTTTACACTTTTTGGATATTTTTGAATTTTATATTCAACTCTTGATTTTCTTTTTGTTCTTTTTTCCTTTTTCCAGCTTTTTTCAACTTTTTCGTTTCTTTTTTATGACTTGTTTTCATACTTTGTAAATTTAATAAGGATTGGATTACCACTCAAATTAATATTCTTCTAAAAAAAGAACAAATCTTGATGCATGATCTTGATCATGATTGGTATAATGGTTTTAAACTTTTAATATAATTTTATATTAAAGTCTTGATGCTACGTTGTTTCAAGTAAAAAAGTTGTAGCATTAGTAGAATATTAGGATTAATTTGATGATAAAAATTTGGTTGGCACGAATTAATGCCATTTGTAAAGTTTGTATACGTAGCTTCTTAATTAGTTATAGCAACGTGGAATTAAACGTTTTAATTTTATATTCCAGCGAGGTTGATGCTTGATCAAGAATTAATTGTAGTTGTTTGAATTGTAAAGTTGTAGTATGCAATAATTAACAATTAGCAATTATAATTGCACTATCATTAATTAGTAAGAAGAATTATTTTGCATAATGCAGCTGACAAAGATGACGGAGGTGCTACTGCACTGTGCACAATGTCGGTCCTCAGACTGTGAACACCCGAACTGCTGCGAATTAAAGTGGATGTTCCGCCATAAGATGCAGTGCACAATTGGTATCCATGGAGGTTGTAATCTATGCAAGAGGGTGTGAAATGTTGTTAAAATACATTCTCGTTCATGCGAGGAAACCGAGTGTGTAATAAAACCTTGCAAGTGAGTGAATTAATTGATCGAATTCTTGTCTTTATTATTTTATGCTGTTATATTTCGCAAATTTTGTTTTATTTGATTGCTTTAGTCATTAATTAGGGAATGTGCTGAGTAGGAGAAATATGTTCCAAATTAAGTGATTTTATAAAATTATTTTTACTCTAGTCCCGCTATTAATTACTTGGTGGCCTCCTGTTCCAAAACTATTATGATTATTTCAGTTGTATTTTTCTGAATAAAAGTTCAAATTTTAATAAGTCATAACACAATTTAATTTCTATCTTTACTAGAAGTGACTTTTGAATCAGAATCAATAATTCAGATACAAGTATTTTTATTTTTTTCCTGTAACACACCATGAAATAGTTTAATTTTTTTACAACCAGAAAAAATCATGTCTGAAAAATGTTTCGGAGTCCTTCTAGTACAACTAAATTATAAGATGTTTTATCTATTTTATTTAATGTTCTTTCTAACATATTTAAATTGTTAATTGTTATTTCTATTTATGAAAATGATTAAACAATTATTATAAAATCAGATCCTAATTTTGGGGGTTTTTTTAGTTTTTGCGGGGGCTTCAACGACAAATGGCGGCCCCCAAGAATAAGGCCGCCATTTGTTGTTGCAGCCCTGGTATTTTTGGAATTTCTTAGAATTTATGTTTTTTTTTTTTTGGAAATAGTATTAATAAAAATTTCGGTAGCTCTCATGTTGTGTGATTGCATAGTAAAATGTTGAATGAATTAATTTTCTTTAATTTAGTGACAAACAAGTGATTCCCCTACTCATGAAAAGGCATGAAGGAGAAAAATATAACATGACATGCAAACTTTGTGTTGATTTGCACAAGTTAGATGAAAGGAATCACAAGAACAACCTGCGTGCGTATTTTTCTTATTTTAACTCACATTATTCATTACTTTTTAAGTATTCTATATATTTATTTACTTTAAAAAAAAATGTCATTTGGGGGTAGAGCATATTATACAAGGTTCTAAATAGCGTTTATAGCGTCGTAGCGGGAAGGCTAAAAAAAAAGCTATAGCGAATAGCGTCGCTATAGCGGAAGCTATTCCAAATAGCGTTTTTTTTTTTACATTTCGTATATTCAATATTTGTACTAAATATCAACATTATCTAAAGTCTCATAGAACAATAAATAACACCAAAGTAATTAAGAAATTATAATATTCATATTGAACCAGTACAAAGTTCAAATTGCGGTTCAAAATATCCATAGTAATATCATAAACTATCGATTTTTCCTATTAAAAATATCTTAAGCATCATGATTCATGACATAATTTTTTTTTTCTATTCAAATTTTATTTTCGATTTGGACTTTTTTTCTATTCAAATTTCAATTTCTATTTCCAATTTCAAATTGATTTATCTGTAGCAAGTAGCAACAAATTCAATTTCGGTTTGAGATTTTTTTTATCTTTATTTAAAACCCATATAAATTGCTTTAAAAAATAAAATCATATTGTATAGCGCAAATAGCGCAAATAGCGCGAATAGCGGACCGCTATAGCGCTGTAGCAGTCGCTATAGCGGCCGTAGCGCAAATAGCGCATTTTGATGTCATAGCGTAGCGTTTGGGGTCCAAAAACGCTATAGCGGCGCTATAGCGCCGCTATAGCGCGCTATTTAGAACACTGATATTATATGATAAAACAGTAAGCATCAAAGACCTATGTTAGTAATTAATTATGAAATACAATTTTTATCAAATTACTTTCAAGACAAACGACATTCAAATATTTGGAATTTGGAGAAAACCACACTCTGATCGCAATGGTTTTCTGTAAAATTTCAAATGATTTCAATAAAAATGATTTGATTTGAAGTTCGTTGATCAAAATGTTTCAACTAATTAGATAATTTCATTGTCAACGAGTTAAACATACCACATATTTTGTTCAATTTACGATCCATGCCACTAAACTCTAAAAGTACAACTAAAAAGAAAATGGAATGCAACAAAAAACGGCTTAACCAAAAATCTTCGCATCAAAAGAATCACTCCCAACATTTGCATCTCGTTCACGTAAATTTCTGTCTTCTCTCAAGTAGAGTGATATTCTTCTTAGTTCAGCTTAGCAAGGGTGTCGTTGAGAGCAAAAGAAGAAGGATTAGACTGTCATTTCGCCTCTGCATAACCAATTCGAGCAAAATACCTTTGTTTTTCGCGCAAGTTTTGGACGCGATTTCCTCCGTACGAAGTGAATTCTTCTCTTATTATTACTTCTATGGGTGTTCAAACGGTTCGGTTTGTTTGGTTTTCAACTGAACCGAAAAATTTCGATTTAAATGGTTTGGTTTTCGGTTTAAATGGATCGGTTCGGTTAAAATTTTGAATTATTTCGGTTTAAATGAATCGGTTCGGTTTAGATTTTTCAAAACCGACTAAACCGAACCGGCCGAATTATATTGGTTTAAGTATGATTTATATTTGAGTGAGGCTATGGTGCTATGCATAGCACGGATGGCTAGTGTACTACGGCTCAATATGGTACTTTTTAAAATCCTAACGGTCGATCCGAACCGTTCAATGTAATAGCCATATGAATATGTACTTGCAAACTAAATTTTATATTTTTTCGAATTTTTTTACTACTTTTTTAGATAGGTAGAATTTTGATGGTCCAGAATTTTCAGAAAACACTGATTTTTCTACCTATCTAAAAAAATAGTAAAAAAATTCAAAAAAATATAAAATTTAGTTTGCAAGTACATGCATATTCATATGGATATCACATTGAACGGTTCGGATCGACCGTCAGAATTTTAAAATATACCATATTGAGCCGTAGTACACTAGCCATCCGTGCTATGCATAGCACCATAGCCTCACTCTTTATATTTTGTTTGGTTCAATTATTGCTTCATTTCTTTCATTTTAGTTTAAATATTTTAGAACATCTACATATTTTGTATGAAATTGAACAACTTGTGTATGAACATGTGTAATTTTCGTTAATCATGACACCAATAGGTTTACTTTGGTTCGAACCGAACAAACTGAAATTTACTTCCGTTTATTCGGTTCGGTTCTTAATCGGTTTATAAGTTTAATCAGTTCGGTTCGGTTCTATTTTTGAAAACCGAATTTTTTTTTTGTTTAATTATTTTAATTCGGTTTCAACCGAACCCACCGTTTGAACACCCGTAATTACTTCGCTTCCGATCAGGAGAGACGCTCAAATTATATTTCCATTTTTCATTTAAGCGATTTAGTCCCTTTCCAATTACAACCTTAATAAATTATAACTTCCGGCCGAGACACAAATATCAAATAAACAACAGTGCAAAAATTAAACATTTTATCTTCTAGACTTGTTAATGAGAGACATTTTTTTACGTAAATTAGAGTATGGTACAAAAACACACATTGTTATGTTTATGAAATAATTGTTTTGACTTAAATTAAAAATATTTTCAAAATAATTGTTTTAATTAGGGGTGTCAATGACACCCTTTTACCTGTTTACCCAATCTGTATCGTATCTGAAAAAACAGGTAAGGGTAAGAATTTTTTTTTCGTTAGCTTATCGGGTACGGGTAAGAGTAATGATTTTTTTTCATTAACTTACCCGTTATCTTACAAGATTATTTTAAAAAATAAAATTATAGATATAGATATATATTTGTATGAAGATAGTACATGATACAATAAAGTTTTGTATTTTACTAAATTTTCATAATACAAATTAGTTGTATTCATTATTATTATTTTCTTTTCTTTTTTTTTGAATTTTTTTTATAGAAAGCATAAATCGAGATGTCAATGACACTTTTTTATCCGAAAAAAACGGATAAGGGTAAAAAAAATTTTCGTTATCATAACGGATAAGGGTATGAAAATGCGTCCACCTGACAAGTATCGTACCCGTTGACACCCCTAGTTTCAATATATTTGTTATAATATTAATTTTATCAACAACTATACATATTCTATTTATTTTTTATTCTCATTTATTTCAATCATTTAATATACTTTGATACATATGTGATATTTACATATACGAGAACTGGACTGTCATATATATGTTTCTTTTATCATTGTTTTGTTTTATGCTTAGCGTTATTAATGATTAAAGAATTAAAAAAATTGATTTTAAGGCTCACATAATCCTACTGAGTCGTCCGTATTATCTAATAATAACATAAAGTTTTTGAGTCTAAAATCGGAACCATCTAATCTGAATTTCAATCAAATCAAATTAATTTAACATTTTAAAAGGTTCTTTTGATATTGTGTTAATTCAAAACAACGATCCGTATTCTTTGTGCGAATTTGTGGTCACATTAGTAACTTTTTGTTATGACATGAATTTTTTTGCTTTTTTATCTCTTGTTCTTAAAAAAATGGATGTGCAAAAATATGTCATTCATAAGAAATCTCAAAATGATTTTTGAAATTTCTCGTCTCGTGTGTAATTATATAATTTCCTCGTGGATGATTGTGTTAGCCATAAGGATGTGTTTCAATTGTTAAAAAAAATAGTATAAAAATAATGTTAATTAAGTTGGTATCCGAAATTGGTGTAACAAAATTATTAATTTGAATAACATGTGAGGAATGTTTCTTTTATGTTATTCGAAAAGTATTCATTCATTATTTCTATAAATATTAAGTTAGCAAAATAGTGTTAATGTTATACATAATTAGAAAAATGCATTTAAATTATATATAAACAAAAACAATAGCCTTATTTTACCAGAGAAATATATTTTTGTGGAATCGGGAATGTTCCTTTTTCCCTTCTATTTTCAGATTGACGATTGCATTAGAATAAAAAAGTGTCCATTAAATTATAATTATAGTAAACAAAATTATAACCTTTTGTGTTATAAGAAATATAAATTATTCCTATAAAATTTCGAATCGGTAGCAAGAACATTTTTACAGAAATAAATTATCACTTTTTATAATCTAAAATTATTACTTAATAGTTAATATTCATAATAAATACTCGTTAAAATAAAAATTAGCACTCTATATGCTTAATAGTTATTACTCTTACGTAATATATTAACTTGAATAATCAAAATAGTGCTTTAAGAGAAATTAAACTTTTTTACTTTGTTTCACTCGAATTGTTCATTATTAATTTAGAAAGTATATTGGATTAAACCACAAATTGTTCTAATAATACCTTACTTTAATCTAATTTATATTTATTTTGTAAAAGTGGTTGAGCTAAGACAAATTAAGTCATCAATTATTATAATATTTTATCGACTATTAATTATTGTTAATTTTAGTTGTATGACTGATTATTATTTCAATTTTTCATAATGTTCATCGATGTATGGAATATATCAATTCATCGATAAAATTAATTTTTAGTATGTAATTTCATTTTTAGGATAAAGTCTGAAAAATAATATAATAAAGAGAGATATACAGTCCATTATTCTTTTATTTGTAAGATTAAGTGACTAATTTAAAAAATCCTTTATTAATTTTACCATTACAATCTCAACTGCTTAATACAATTTATACGACAAAATTCAAACGCATATGTAAGTCATGCGAAAATTACTTGGTCCAAGGTTCTGACTTAAGAGGAGTGACAATTACATCATCTTATTTGTTATTTTGTTTTTTAAATGTGCTAATAATTTTTATACAATATTTATATGTGATGGTAAATGTGTTTATATTAATTACTTAATATAAACAAATTTATGATTATTCAGTAAAAAGTGACGTAAAATTTACATACTAGACAAATAAATGTGATTTAGATTTAAACAGCTTACATTCCAAGTATAAATAATTTTTGATGTAAATAATAAATGTAGAACATAGAGTACAAGAATAATTTTTCAATTTATAGCAATTCTGGTTCGCGCAGCTCTATGATATGATGCTCATGCTCCCAGTAAATTATTAAAACAAAGGACGTATATATTCAATTATTATGTTAGGCCCGTTGAAGCCCATTTTGTGCAACTCAGCTAGACGACACCGCAGAAGGAATTCCTATCCTCTCAGATATCTCAAACTTGGAGTGTTTTCTTGGAAAATCTCAACTGTTCAAACACGTTGTCCACGAATCTCAAAGAAAAAAATAATACTGGCCCCCGCGCTATCCCCGAGTAGGTACCGTACACGTCGGTCACGCAAAAGTTGAGATATCTCAGAGGATTCGCACGCGAAGCAGTCCCTGAATACGAGTCCGCATTCTCTGTGGTAACAGAAAATTTGAGTTTAGATCAGAAACGTCCGATTAGAATTCTTGTCAATCCGATCAGAGGTGGAATGCTCGGGGCCCTTTAGTATTCGAGCCAAAGCACATCGGACGGTCTTCATCTAAACACAAATGTTCTGTTATCTCAGGTAATATGAATCATGATTATAAACAGAAATAGGTGCAGACTGCAGACCGTACCTTTCCAGTCTCCTCAGTTCGCACTCTTCTAGAACTACTCGCAGCACCCGGACTAATTAAATTTTTCACTTACAGGTGGACCACAGTAAAATTCTCTCTCGAGTGCATCAATTATGGTGTACTATAATGTATACACCGGGTGCAGTTTTTACTCAGCACCAGTGAGGTTAGTGCCAATATACCTGTGAAATTACCTCGAGATCCTCATCATCTCGTCACCGTTTTTGAGTGCACCTCCAGCTGACTCTCTTCTTCATTACTGATGTCATTTAGTTATTTTTCCCTACATTTGTTTTAAGTTTTAACTGGTTTCAAATACTTCTCTGTGGTTATCCAACAAAAGATTCTCTAATTTGCCGAGCAAAGAAGGCAATGCCGAGGAACAGTACCGACCAGCTTGCATGCGCCGATGGTGAAGGAAAAGCGAAGCATGATCGGAGTTGTAGCAGTGGGACCCGCAAGACAGAGGATGGAGTTACTAAGCTTAAACAAGGAGTAGAGAGGTTAGTCTTGCCTAGTGCTTCTATATATATCTTTGCCCTTTTTCTTTTGTTGCGGGAATCATAGTCTTGGATCCATTTGGTACCTGATTATTCTAGCTTGGTACAGATGTGCACTGATTGATCTATTTTTTTATTTTCTTGTCAATCTATTTTCCCTGGTTATTTCTGTCTGTGTTACATTTTACTAAACTGGCGTCGGTTAGTTAATGTACAGGACTAGATTTTGTTAATTTTTGAAAAGTTTAGGAACTGATTGTAAAAACTGTGTATATACTAGCTGGTAGGATGGGTTTTAAACAGATTGGCGGTTCGTTCGTTGTTACAAAACAGTTTGTTTCAGTGAAAAGAATCTGGTGTTCATTTTTTATCATTTATTTGCAGAAAAATGTACATCGTGGCTTTTACTGTAAATAAAAGTTTTCATGGACACCCCTGAAAAATGTGAAAATACCACACATAGCTCTCAAAACGTGAAACATCATGCATACCAGTACTAGATGTCTAGATATATACATGCATGTATAAAAAAATATCTTCTGGGTTAGTTATTTATTTATTTACAATGTTTTAGATAAGCATAGGTGATTCTTTTTATTTTTTTTCTTGTAGTAGAATAATATTCATTTTTGTTGCTGGGCACATATTTGATATTATAACTAGAGTACTAATTTGTCAGATATTTTCTTATTGGCACAATGCAGCCCACAAGTAGTCATAATCGATAGCTCCAGTGAAGAGGAACTTGATGGAGATTCTTTTAGTGAAGAAGACTGGAGTGCTGATGAATCTGAACTGAAAGGTGTGGAATTAATGGACCAAATTGCTCAGGTTCAGTCTGATCAAATATTTGCGCGTTGCCTCGAGGAAGAGATCAATGGAGAGTTTCATGATACTGAAGGAGAGGAGGAAGAACATGACATTGTCCCCAACATCATGTCCTTTACAAGCCATGCCAGTGAATTGAATCAGGTATATTGTACAATTCTATCTTCTTCTTTTTTCAAATATACCCTTGTTATGTTTTTATATTTATTTTTTTGGTTTCATTTGACTACAAACTAGAAGTTAAACATTGCATCACATAAGAAAAGGGGGGTGGGGGTGGGGGAGAGAAGCTGGTCATGCTATGGGACTTTTATCTTTCCATATATAGCCCATATTTAATATGAATGCTTATCAAGAATCTTGGAAAATATGAGGGTCTAGAATTGTAGTCCTTGCAGAAAACACATTTTTGTTAAGAAAATATTTGGTATTGATCTCCTGTCAGATAAATTCTTGGGAGCCTGTCTATTTGAACGGCCAACATTTCCCGATACAAGTGTCTCCCATGCAAAATTCAAATCTTAGAAGGAATGAGAGGCGATTCAGTGGCCCAGAAATGGAACACGAGATGGTGAGCATTTCCTAATGAAACATAGAATAGATAACTCCTGCCTCATGTATATTTATTCAAAGTACCCTTCTTGGTCATTCCTATTTTTATGTATTCTTATGTCTGATGAATTATTCATTTTGGTGTTGTGATCAGTGGCTTCTATCTCAACTAAAGAAAGGGCTCAGCAGTTCTCAGACGGATCGTGCAACAGTAAATCTAAGTTTAATATGATAGTATAATATAGTATTATTGACAAAATTAAACTTTATTCTTTATCCATTATTTATTTTGTTGTTCAGATATCAGAATTACTAAAAGAATTGGAATCAACCTTTGAGAACAGCAATGATGTGGATATGCCCGATTCCTTTTATCCTGGCTTCTACAGGTAAGATACCTGTGATATATGAGAAAGTTTTGTTGTATTATTAACCTTCGAAATTTTTTATGCCCATAACAATACTATCTTCTACATCTAGATATACTGTACCAGATTTTTTACTGTCATGTTTATGGTAACTAGCAGAATTGATTGCCTTGTTAAGTGTTAACTTATATTTTTATATACCCCAATCATTTCTTCCTCTTTAATATTAAGTCATCTCTGTATCTCTTTTCTATACAGTGATGTGTATGATGATGACTATGCAGTAGATGACATTGTGGGGGCCACTGACAGTGAGATCAACAATATGCCAGTATCTACAGTCCAAGTGTGTATCAATCTTCAATATTTTTACTTTACTTAATTTTCTTAAATGAACCCACAAAATTGCCGAGAATTCTTTACAATCATTTTTAAATTTTATATAATTTTTCCACTGGGTTTGCATGATGTTTCTTGTTATGTAGGGTATATGTGATGTTATGATTTTATTTTTGGGTTACATGCCAAAATTGGACTGTTTCATACAATTCCCTCATCTAGTTAGAACTTTGATTTATTCAATTCATCATCAATATTAAGGATTATAAAGTGGAGGACGCATGTGCAATATGTCTGGAGGCCCCGTCTGTTGGAGCATTTGTGCGGCATTTGCCATGCATGCACAAATTTCATATAGAGGTAAAAATTTAGCACATTCTTTTTCTTTCTTACATTTATATTTTTTTACAATTTCCTTTTTATTGAATAAAGGGAACTTTATTTATCAGTATAGGTGCTATTTGCCTATTCAATAAATATAACATACAATTTCATTGATACCACCCACCAAAGAAAAAAATAGAAAAATATGGGTGTATGGTTATTTAGTCCTTGAATCAGAGGTAGAGGTTAGAGGCAAATATGTCCTTGTTAGGTAAGCTATTAATGTGATCCATTATTTGTACAGTGCATTGATAGATGGCTACACATAAGGAGTTGTTGTCCAATCTGCAAGGTATCTATAAACTGAGGCAGTTGGCTGAGGCCTTCTTTCTGAAAGACAAAATGGAGTTCTACTGTGAAGTCACCTTTTTTGTTTTGTTTCAAAAATAGCTATAAACTGAAATTTGGCTTTGAGATTGTCACATCTTCTAAAGATGGCTATCAAATGCTGTAGTTTTGCTATTAGGTTGCCTTCTTTTTGTGCTAAAAATGTGGTGTGATTGTCTACTATATATAGTATAGTATATAGAATTGCTTTTACTATCCTGTGAGGGTATGTTTGGATCGTGCAAGGATTAGTGTAAAAATAGGGATTTTTGGGTTAGTGGTAGAAGAAGAAAGGCAGAGAAAGTGGCAGAAAACAACACACAATATCATCATTGCAAAAATTAAACACTTATTATCTAATTTACAAAAATTTAAATAAAGAAAGAGTAGTGCTACAGTAGCGCCATCGCTTCAAGAGACAGACGAAGCGGCAGAACAAGCAGCAGGGAGGCGGCGGTGCAAGTGGCAGAGAGAGGTAGAACCTAGGTGAAACCCTAAGAAGACCCTAAACGGTTGTTTCGACTCTCAAAGCTGCAGACGTTTTTTAGCCTCAGTATTTCTCAAGTCTTGCCATGACTCTGATTTCTAGTTCTCACCTGTGAACTCAAATATAGGCTTTGGAGATCCCATTTTGAAAAGCATGTCTTCTTGTACTAGATAAAAAGAACATGGTCCAATATACTGTATGATAAAGCCCATTGAAGCGAAAAATAAATAGATAAAGCCCATTGTATTGCATCTTTTCATAACGGAGCCTAAAAAGGTAATTTCATAAAAAAATTACTGCATTGACCGATTAATGAGACACCAAGAGTTGGATGACACCTGTATTGTACTGTTTCATGAGAAAATTACACGTGCTGATCTGATTCAATGTCTTGTACTATTTCATGAAAAAATTACAAGCGCTGATCTGTTTCAAGTAGTTGCTTCCTTTCATTAACCAAAGAGTCAGAGGAGAGGCCATATCAGTGATGTCTAACAGTGTTGTCAGCTTAATAGATTGTTTGAACACCAGGTATTTATTTGACTATATATCTGAGAGAGTTTTAGTTAGGTATTTCATATGTGACTGAAAGCAATTAGATTTTTTGATTTGATACTCTAGTAAGAGTAGTAAGTACATATTCTACAGTTGTGGGCCCATTCCATAACTAGACAATAAGTTTGAATATTATGTAAAGCAGTTCATTTGTTTCCTTTATAATACAACTACAAATACATATACTTATAGAAACATTGATAACACTTAACTATCCTAATTCAAGTTGGTTTTCTTTTACAGCATGCATAATTGCAAATTATACCTTTAGCTGCTGCAGTTGTCACGCAATCGTCGTGTATTAAATAGAAAGTATTATAACATGAACATTTAATTAAACGAATTCAAGGAATACATAAGTCATGTTGAAATTGCTTACATGACCAGTTTTTAAAATTTTCAAGTGATTTGCTAACATTATAATTAAAAGTTATTATTTTGAATTGACATTCTTAAATTCTCTCCTCCATCTCCATGTCTGATACATGAAGGCTGGAGTATGGTGTAATTAACAACATATATACTTCATGTTGACATTTTTAATTTCCCTTTCAAATTCTTGCATTTTTAATGCTCAAGTTCTTTGTGTCTTGTTTAGACTTGGGGACTTCCAATTTCAAGTTACATTATGTCAATATAACCATGCACCATTGGAAGTCTGGAATTTCCTAGCTCGGACAAATTCAAAGGCACCAATCATTCTAATCCTAATTAATTAAGATGCCAAACAACATAGGTTCTAATCTTTTCTCTTAAAAGAAAAAACATAGGTTCTGATTCTTTTCTAGATCTCTTATTCTCTTATAGGATCCTACGTACATATACATAGAAAATTGCTAGACTACACCAAAATTTTGTTAGATGTTTCATATTTGTTTGAGGAAATGATTATGTTATATATGTTGTTGAGGTTTTCTGATTAAATAAATCAAATAACAAGGATATAAAAGTAATTTTCTTATAATTGATATTTACTATAAAGAGGAGGGTTCAAATGCCTCCATTTTTCATACCTCCACAATGTCTTCATTTTTAAAAACTTAATAACTCAAAATTTAAAGCTTAAAAGTCAAAATAAAACCGTTGGATATGATTTACATCATTTTATCTATGCATGTGTAAAAAATTATGACATTTCAATTTTGTTTTGGTTGTCATCAAAAGCTTGTAAAAAACGTACTAATGTGGATAATTTTTAAACGTTGATTTTTCAACTTATTGATTCACATGAAGCAAAATTAAAATGTGATAATTTTTTTTTAGCACATAGATAAAATGATGTAGATCATATCCAACGGTTTTATTTTGACTTTTAAGTTTTAAATTTTGAGTTATTAAAGTTTCTAAAAATAGAGACATAGTGGAGGCACAAAAAATAAAAGCATTTGAATCCTTCTCTGCTACAAATAATTCTTGCAAGAAGCAAAAGAAACTAATTATTCTCATATGATCGTGTAATCTTAAAATTAATTATTGAATTTTTTTCTCAAAAGATGTGCTTACTGGAGCATTTCTCATATTACTCTTTACATGTCCTTGCAATTTGTTTTCATTCTTTCGATAAGCATAGCTACAAAAATATTCAATTTAATACGCCCTGCTTATAACAAGAATTCAGGGTCTATCATCTATACTCTCATGCTGAAACCCAATTGATCATGCATTCAAAGGATATTAAATAAGAAATTAAGTAATTAGTTAAATTTAATATTGATTGTAATTGTATTAGCATTTTAATCATTTGTCAGTTAACTTTGCAGAGTGAAAACAATTAACATAACTCTAGCTTCAGTTAAATTTACTGGAATGCATAGAAAAATGGACAAAGATTGAAACAAAAAAGGGACTGAGGCTTTGCTAGTACTATGCATAGCGCTGATAATTAGTCCATACTAAACATCAATATTTTCGTTTCCAAAGTTCAAATAGTCGATATAAACCGTTCAATATGATTTTCATATGAAAATGTACTTGTATACTTTCTTTTACATTTTTAGAACTTTTACTAATTTATTAGGTAGGTAAAAAATCATTACTTGTAAATGGTCTAGAATCTTTATATCAAGTGATTTTTTAACTTTTTTTTTTCTAAAAAATTAGTAAAAAAATTCTAAATTTTTTGAATTTTGATCTACAAGTATATTTTCATATAAAGATCATGTTGAACGGTTTAGATTGATTGTTTTAACTTTAAAAATGAAGATATTAATCTATAGTACGGATCAATATGGGCTATGCATAATAGCCTCACTAAAAAACAAAGAACTCTACAAGTAATTTAAAAGATTTCAGATTTTAATTATAAAATCAGGGACCATCAAACTAATAATAGTATCCATATAATGTTGACAAAAGTGGCAAAGTCGAGATATATTAGACATCCTGAACGTACTACTTAAAAGTGAAATACCTTATCAGCAGAAAAAAAAAAAAAATAGCTAGCTTGAATGCATATTTTTGTCTTGGCTATTTGATTTCCATCTTCATCTAATAATAACTTGTACTAATTTATGCTTTAGTAACTATGATCACTTTACCCAGAGGAGGAAATATTCACATGCAAAAATGAGCTAAACAATTTTAGAACCCCATAAGTGATAGCCATAGCCAGCCATCCTCCAATCAAAACCCTAATTGCACCTCTATACGGTTTGGCACCACCGAGAAGCGCCCCGATTGCACCAAAAACGACCAACCCGAGACTAGTTATGGCACAAACGACACCCAGCCTCACACTCCAAGAATTGATGAATGCCCCGGCAAGCAACGGAAGCAAACCTCCGATTGAAAACGAGAGAGCCGATGCACCGGCAGCAAGCCAAGGATTCGCTAATGGTTCCTTGTTTTCATCTCCATCATATGTGTTTCCTTGCTCGATCACAGTTTTTTCTATGTCGTATTGAGCATAGACCGACACAAATTCGCCGATGGCCATGCTACATGCACCGGCTACCAGACCGGCAAGGCCAGATACCAGCATGGCCTTGACAGTTGAACTGGCTGCACCGACACCTATCATCAGGGACGCCACCGATACAAGCCCGTCATTGGCCCCTAGGACCGAGGCCCGAAGCCACTGGGCCCGTTTCATGTAATCGATCGTGTGATCGGGTTTGCCGAGCTCAAGGTCCTTGTTTTGAGTTGTTGAATTTACCGGTGGAGGAGATTGAGCATGCACAACAGAATTCATTAGAAAAGACATGTTTATATATTGTGTTTAATTGTATGGAGAGCACACGCTCAATGGTTCTCTATTTATAGACTAATTCTAAAATTGATAGGAGGTAAGAAACAAAAGGAGGTCACCATCAAACTGGTAATATACAATTAGTGGGGTAAGGTACATTGTATTTAATTATTATTACGAAGTTATGCTGTTAAAATGGTGCATTATTTAATTGATTGTAGGGGTACGTAGGTGGAATCAGAGTCATGCAGATCTCAAAATTCTTTAATAGATTTCATTTATAATAGTGTAGAATTAAAGGATATAAATCTGCTGTGATTTCAAATTTACTCCTTTATTTTTTTTGGAATGCACGAATCTCAACAATACTTATTTTTTATGCACAAATCTCCAACAAATAAATGGATGGATTTAGAATAACAGAATCTGTGATTCCAAAGAATCACAGCATATTTTTATCCAGAATTAAAGGCCTGGAAGGCTGGAAGCGTACTAAAAATTAGTTGGATAATATTCTCATTTTTTTTTTCAATCAAAGTTTTAATTTCAACAATTATATAATTAAGCTGTTACCAAGTTCCAAGTAGCACATAGTATTTTCTATCCTATCCTTAGAATATTGAATCGGCAAATAACAAATTTTCTACTTTATTCCAGTTGTATTTCGCCTGAGTCGGATCAGCCAATTAAATTCAAATGATATGAATTGTGTTTCTTTCTTCTAACATTTCTATATAAATATCTCATTTCTTCTGAGAGGGTTTAACATGTAAAATTTGTTTAGATGCACAATTTTGTTTCATTTTATTTTACTGCACATGATTTAATAAATGTTTGGAAGCTGATAACAGTACCCGCGCTACAGTATCCGCACTGTATCCTTATCATAACTACCATAACTATCTGGGAGACCGCAAAAACTCCAACACAGTTTTTTTCTAAAGTATTAATACATATACAATAAAATATTTATACCTATGCATGAAAGTATTTATATTTATGAGGTGAATAATTTTTAAGTAAATAATTGTCTTTCCCACCAAATCTCTCAAATGTACCCGCACTATAAATATCTGTGTGGGACCACTCAAACTACATGGGGGACCATACACGTTTTTAGAGGTAAATTTTTTTTTCTCCGTTCAATCTCGTCCATATTTCTGACGATCGGTGAGAAATTTTGCGAATCTAAAACCACAAACGTCTTCTACGCAATTTTCTCTTTCAAATGAGATACATGATGACGTAATTTCGGGCTCATCGTTACATAAGTATTTATACCTCGGTGTGCAAGTATTTATTCCTATATTTGCAAGTATATTTTACATATGACACTAGATGACGTCTGAAAGTATTAATATCAAGTACTGTAAGTATTTATACCTCTGCACTGAAGTAATTATACCTATGTGGTTAACTATTTTTGTTAGAGGAAGGTTGACGTGGGGACGATTGGGTAAAGTTGATGTGGTGATACGGCGTCCCCAATACTTCATTAGAGGAAGGTTGACGCAGGGATGATTGGGGGACTGAAAAAGGGATGAGTATAACAAGTTACGCATCAAAGTATTAATATCTTATTTTTTTAAGTGTTAATATCTTATTTTTCAAGTATTTATATCGATGAAAGTTGACGCGGAGACGAGTGCGGGGACTGAGAAAGGAGGACCGTATAATTGTGAAGATTATAGAGGACAAGTGTTGTAGGGATTTTAAAATAATAATTAGTGAGAATCATATAATATCTTTTCATAATAATAATTAGTTAGAATCATATAATTAGTCGGGATCATAGTATATAATTTCTCTAAATAAAATGCGGAAATTTTGATAGTATAGAAGTGAGAGTACTCAAATAATTATTCTAAATGTTTTAATAAGCACCGCACAATTTAATCTATGCAATTCCACATCTAGCTTCCAGTGTAAAAATCAACCTGCGGAATTCTTATACGGACCTTGTATCATTGGATACGGTCCGTACACGAGTAAACATACACACAAATAGAGGAAGAGAAGAACACAGTATTTAACGACGTTCGGCACCAACTTGGTGCCTACGTCCTCCACACTCACACACACCTTTTTCTATTTCTTTTTGAATGAATTGTTACAAAGGAGGTAGGAGAGAATATATAGATAAATGCTACCTAATTACTTACTATCTTTTTTCTTATTTTCTTCTATATCTGATACAATCATAATCTTCTAAATGAGAAACAAAATAACTAAGAAAAACAGAAAAGAAATAAAAGGGCCAGCTGCCACCTTTCTATTCTGTCTGGCGGCGCACTACACGGTCCGTATACAATTATACACGGACCGTGTATATCTGTTTCAACATCCAGTAGTCTATGTAAAGTTGAAATGATATGTTTAAATTAAATCCTACCAGAGAAGCTTGATAATTTCATCAGAGCCTACAAGATGAGAAGGCGTCTTAATTAATTAGTGCAGGGCTTATCAAAACCATTCGATCGGCATCAGGATTTGTACGCGTATGATCACAAATAGACGGCCGTGAATCATTTTGGTAGGCAACGGATCAGACAAAATAAAGTCGCTTTTCGCCATATTGATCAGCTGTGTTTTTGCAATGCAAAATTATATGTTAAGATATTTACATAATGTATTTGTACCAGTATTGTAAATAATGGCATGCGCGCTTGTCAGACGGACATAGTACTATCAATCTATTAATCGGTATGCGGCCGATTAATCGGAATTATGCAGTCAATTAATCGTTTTCATTAAAATTATGTGTATATATTCATAATTTAGTAAAAATAATTTATTTAACTCATCAAATTTATCAAATAAACTTAATTTAACTTAGTCTTATTATTATAACATGACATTATTATTTCTTCTTAACAACACATACACATTTTACATTTGTAAGCAACACATTTATTTAATGCAAAAATAAATTTGAAAATTAAGCTTATTCAAATATTAATAATATATTATTTGAAAGAAATGAACATTCCAACATAAAATCACTAAATTTAGTTAATAATAACAACTTAATTTTATATATGAACATTTCGTACTAATTGAAAAAATTACATCAGTAAGTAAGAAAAACATATGCTATTAAATAAGAGGAGGGTTCCAATGCCTCCATTTTTCATGCCTCCACCATGCCTCCATTTTTAAAACTTTAATAACTCAAAATTTAAAACTTAAAAGTCAAAATAAAACCGTTGGAATGATCTACATCATTTTATCTATGTGCTCATAAAAAATTATCACATTTTGATTTTGTTTTTATGTGAATCAATAAGTTGAAAAATCAACGTCTAGAAATTATCCACATTAGTACGTTTTTTACAAGCTCTTGATGACAACCAAAACAAAATTGAAATGTCATAATTTTTTACACGTGCATAGATAAAATGATATAGATCATATCCAATGGTTTTATTTTGACTTTTAAGTTTTAAATTTTGAGTTATTAAAGTTTTAAAAAATGGAGGTGATACCTCGCATATTTAGTCTATTTT
Source organism: Carex parvula (assembly GCA_025461045.1). NCBI lineage: Eukaryota > Viridiplantae > Streptophyta > Magnoliopsida > Poales > Cyperaceae > Carex > Carex parvula. Next base: position 228,739 of record JAJGRW010000181.1, read on the forward strand.
AGGCCTGTTTTAGTACCAGATTCGTGCCCTAATTCACCAGAATCATGTGCATTTCATCGATATATCTTTAGAATTTGGTACTGCTGAGTGTTTGTTTGTTTTCTGCAGGTTTGGAGCAAAACACACGAAGAAACGGCGATTCAGATGATGAGGTACGACCCTTACCAGGCTTGGTACGGGTCTCACCAGACTTGGCCATTTTTCAGCTCATCACGCCTAGTACGGCCAGGCCGTACCAATTTGGTACGGGCCGTACTTAAAGGCGGCCTGACAGATTCAAATTTTGGCAGAGGCTATTTAAAGCGGGGAACTCTCCAATTTCGACATTGATTCCATTCCAGATCCATTTGAGAGCACAGTAAGAGAGAGAAAGAGAGCTAAGGAGCTAGGAGCAAGAAGGAAGGAAGAGGAAAGAGGCGAAACTCGACGGATCTAGCTTCCTCCTCTCGATCCCTTCGATCCATGGCTATCTCTCTCCCTTTTATTGTATTTTTAGATCAGATCATGTGCTGTGAGTAGTTATTTTAGTTTCTAGGGTTTAGAGATTGATTCTTGATTTGTTTTGACTTTCTTTGACTTGTATCTTGTATGAACTCTTTTGATTGATTGATTGTGATTACTTTGCTATCTCTTGCTTTGCTTGCTGTGATTGTGTATGATGCACCTCTAGGTTTAGATCGAACCTATCAAGGTCATGTGATCATCTCATTCTCTCATCCAAATCAAGTGCTTAGGGTAGAATAGTTCGAATTGAAGCCGAGAGGTTGAATTCTCCTCTAATCGACAGATTAGAGGGTGCCTTAGGTCTCCAATCAACCAGCTAGGGTAGATCTGTACCAACACACGAGAGTTGAGGTGTAGAAATCCCTAAAAGGCACTCAATTGCATTCCAACCTAGATCTTGATCCAACAAACGATGGTTGAGGGTTAGGAACCTTAGGTATGGTCAATTGAACCTTTCTAAAGAGTTTAGCACAAGGTACCAGCAAGGAAATGCATCAACTCGAACTGGTAAGCTATGTTCTGGGAAGCCAGTACGGGTCTTACCAGAGTGGTGCGGCCTTGCCTTACCAAGTGAGGTACGGCCTAGCCGTACCACCTTGGTACGGGCCGTACCACTAGAGGCAGATCAGAGATGAAATCTGAAACCCTGGAAACGCCTTTTATCCATAATCAAAACACAATTTACATTTCTTCTAGCATTTTATTACATCTTCCTGAATTGTTTGAATTGCTTGAATTTACCTTTTTAGGAAATTAAATACCAAACAAAACCATTTCTCACTTCTAGTTTTTGATTAAGTTCGATAGATTCTAACCTCGTAATTGCCCGTCCCTGTGGATCGATACCCGATTATACTACCCGATAGGGGTTGTGCACTTGCATCCCTTACTCGTGGAGTGTAAACGCGGTTTTAAAAGGTGCGCCCTCAAGCGTACCGAAACTTGCGTTGCGCTTTGCGCGCATCAGGAGGCATGGTGGAGGCATGAAAAATTGAGGCATTTGAACCCTCCTCATTAAATAATAGAAGAATTAATCAATTTCAAAATAATTAAGAAGGAAAAACATATATGAAAAATATTGGATGTATATCCAACTACAAATAAAACTATAATACAGTATAACATACAGTCACAGAAAAAAAACAATGTGAAAATAAATATTCACTAAAATAAACGGGAATAAACAGGAATAAACGGGAATAAACTGGAATAAACGTGAATAAACGGACGATTAAACGGAAATAAACGGAATAATCGGCCGATTAATCGGAAAAATCTGTTAATAGACTTCTGATTAGTGTATTCGTAATAGTTTGACTGCCGTTAACAATTAAACGGACGTTTAAACGGGCGTTTAATCGGTCGTTAAGGCCATTTTTTACAACACTGATTTGTAATGGGGATATATATTTAAATTAATTAGGATAGTCATAGCATATATATAATTTATTTTACTTCTAATTGATATCTTAAAAAATATTTTTTTAGTTAATAAAGTTATGCCTATTTTTTTCTCACTTAAATAGCACGTATTTTATATTAAATTTGAGAGCGGAGTAGGTCCGATATCCATCTGATCAATTTTGGGTTCGATGGAAAGCGCTTACGTCTGATCAGCTTCAAGATGCGTACGCCCGCTTCAACACCATGCGGATCAAGCGTGCACGCATCTTGAAGTAGATCGAACGAAAGCACTACCCATCAAATTCAAATTTGAGTCTGATAGACATTGAACCTACCATTTTTCCATTAAATTTAAGTAGATTTAAAAGAATTTTAGCCATTTATTAAAAAATAAAATTGACGACAAAGTTTTGATAATTTTATAATGAAATGACCAATTAAATATCAAATTTGACTTAAATGTAATACATGCCCTATCAAATAGTTGAGAATATATTTATAATTTTAATTTGAATAATCTTTTACATTGAAGAATCTTGAAATGGAAAGTCAAATGAAAATTATGAAATAGATGAAAGGTACAACCTAGTATAGTTAACAACAAAATCTTTGAGACCATTTGTTCTCTCATCTGTTTTTTAATGGGGACCGGTTAACAAAGTTCCCTGTACCGTAATAGGAAATCTTTTACAATTACTTGATCTGGACCGTTTTTTTAACTTGGCACGAATTAAGCTCAATAATACTGCTCCCTCCGTAGCCCGAATCCCAAAACGGTTGCGAGTTAATCTCAAACCGTAAAGTGAAGGGAATCTTTTAGGACATGTTCGGCTTTCAAATGAGATTGGGAATGAGCTCGGAAATTAGACTAATTTAAACTGTTAGTTATTGTGCGCGTGGAAAAAAAAAATTTCATTTGAACTGAATTTTTTTTTTCACACGCACGCACAGTAACTACAGCGAACAGGCCCTTACATAATACTTTGTCCCGAGGATACTTGTCCCGGTTAACAAATGTTATTTGGAAGGTACAACTTGTTGAAATGACAGATGTTACTGATGTATAGTGTTGACTTCTGGCAAGATAGAAAAAATGCAAGACAGTTCATTTCAGGCCGAATCAAGATTTTAATAGGGTAGACAAAATATTAAAATATTAAAATAAGACAAAAAATTTATAATTATTTAAATATTAAGTACATTTTTAAAAATAATTTATAGAAGTGTAAGTATATTTCGGGCAGAGATTTATTACGAGGTATATAGTTATTTTAATTTTAAATATATTTTTATATTTTTTGTTGATTTTTTAGAAATATAATATATTGAAATCATTTTGAGTTAGGGGGACAAGTACCTCTGCTGACTTTACATGGCTCTGTTCTTGGTTTATTTTTTTACGGCTTCATTTATACTAACTTAATTTGAAAATCTATAAATTTTGTATGTAAACACATCACTTGTAAAGTAGATTGATGTTAGTAGTTTGAATTCGTTGTTGGAAGTCAAATCACTCAATCTGATAGATTTGAAATTGAGCTCACCAAGGACTTGGTGAACTTAAAAACACCCTGATTCTACTATGCATATATTACTATCAGAATGATTAAAAATTATTATATATAATTTTGTATCTATTAATTATATATGAAATAACATATGTAAAATAAATTGTACTCAAATATTTATGGAACAAGTTGATTAAGCAACATTTTTATTTATTTATATCTGTACCTAACTAATAATTTAAATAAAAAAATTATTTGTCAAATATGATATGCTATAATATGGATTAGATCAACAAGTTAATGACACTGCAACATACTAATCAATCCACAGATAACATCCGTAAGTTAGATGTCATGCACATTTTCCACAAATTAGTAGGAAATAGCCCATGTAATTACACGTCTCTATGGTAATTAAACATTAAGGACAAATTTTCATGTTGAATTAAGAGCAACATATATTGTCTTGCCTTGTCTTAATATATTCATCCCATGTTTAGTTGCCATCAACTAGAGGTACTAAAACTATCCACCAAGCTAGTCTTGAGATATTAACCAAACCTAAGATTAGTTTAATTGGCACTATTCAAACTTCTCACTTTTCTTTTCCTAATTTGAAACTGACAGTTTCATAGATTTAATTAGGACATATCATGAACAAAAGGTACTAAAAGCTAGCTAGATAACAAGGTAATCTTGGAAGATAATTTTAATTAAGTCTCAATTTGGAGATTCCCCACATTTAATTCATTCCAAATTTGAAGCTGACTTTAATTAGATTTAATTAGGAGTGGCCAACAAACAGGTGCTAACGTCTCAAGTTAGTTTTGCTAGCATTATTCAAAATTTCCCCACTTGTTCTTTCCGATTTGATGCTTGTAGTGTAGAGGTGGATTTAAAATTCATATCTTCTGCAATAATTTGAATTGGATTCCGTTTATATTGGTTCAATCTACCGAGATTTTTATTAATATCCAAAGTTTAATAGAAATTAATATTTATGCCCAGAATTCTGGGTTTTCGCCAAAAATGCCCAAGCCGGCCATTTTGTGACCGGCTTACTCTTTTTTTTTAGAGACACTATGAAGAGCAAAATAATGAAATCTAACACTGAAAATTTGAATTTTTTGTTTAAATTATTTGTTAGATTACTTCTTTTGATTTATAATTAGCATATTTATACTAAAATACACTAGATTACTTGAAATTATGTTGAATTACACTATATTACAATAAATTATGTTGAATTACACTAAATTACGTTAAATTACGCTAAATTACAATAACTTCGCTAATTACGCTAAACTACGCAAAATTACGCTAAAGTAGACCGATTATGTGCCATCTTTCATGAATCATAAAAAATAGTAAAAAAATTCCAAAAATAGTAAAAATTGGTATTCTACAAGTTCATTATGTAACTAATTTACTGAGCTAATTAGATTGAATAATAGAATTGAAAATCTTAATCAAAAACTTCAACGCAAGTTTTGAGGCTCTTCCCTTAGTTTTTTTGGCAATTGTATACCTTTTCCAACACTCTTATTAGAAAACATAGTAGGGTTAAAATGCACTATTGGTTTTGTGCTCCAATCATGCTCCACATTCTTATTTTTATTTCAAAGTCCAAACAGTCGATCCAAACCGTTCACCATGATCTTTATATTGAAATGTGCTTGGAGACCAAATTTTATATTTTTTGGAATTTGTTTACTTAATTTTTTAGATAAGTACAAAATCGTTGATTTTGGAAGATTTTGGACCATCCAAAATAGTGATTTTGTTCCTATCTAAAAGTATATTAATATTCTTCAAAAAATATAAAATTTTGTCTCCAAGAATATGTTAATATGAAAATCATATTGAGCGGTTCAGACGATTGTTCGAATTTTGAAAATGGAGAAAAAGACGTGGAGCGTGATTGGAGCATAAAACCAATGATGCATTTTAACACTACTCTTGAAAAAATTATAAATTTAAATAATTTGTATATAAAATTCACATGCCCTCTCTTTTAAATTTTAATTTTATGGAGCAAATAAACATAAGTCAGTCAAATCCAATTACCTCTCATTTCCCCTCCCCTCCCCTCCCTACGCTATTCTGAAGCACACCTTGAGTTAATTACTAGCCAGCTAGTAGGATGTCCACACGGTGCAGTGGGAAACCATTAGAAATAACAAATTTGGTTCGTAAAATATATATTCCAAATAGATAGAACTAACAAAAAGACAAAATAAATCATGATATGACCGAGATATACACTGATCGGATGAGCTATTTGTTTATCAATTTATTTACGGATTTTAAATAAGAGGATGAATCACTTCACAATAGTTATGTTGGCAATCTTAACAATAGATTAAAAAAATACAAATAAATTTAAAATTTAAATTGATAGGCATGGTAGTCTAACAATCAAATTGTATACAATTTAAATATTATTTGATGATGATTAAGGACCGTTAATTATATAGAAAATATTACGACAAAATTTAAAGATAAAAGTCTATTTCTTATCTCTGAATTTTAAAAAAATTGAAAATTTTCCAGTTCAATCAAGTCCCCTATTGAATTACGTTTAGTGTTCCCTTCTAATTAGTAATTACTTACTGTTAACTCATCTGATTTGGCACAATTACATGGACTCAAACTATTTTTTCAGTATAAGGACATTTATGAGCTATTGTGTTACTTTATAAGAACACTATGTTCTTATAATAAAAATATGTGCATTAATCAGCAAGTTTTAGGCCTAAAATCAATGTTTTAAAATACAGTTTTCATGCGGTATGTGACCACATATGCGGAGTTTTATGCGTTTATATATGTGGATTTTAAAATGAGAATTCATATATATATATATATATATATATATATAAACAAGTATGCAGTAATATACGGTATGCGGTAATATATGCAGTAATATACGGTAATAATATGTGGCCGAATATGCAGTAGTAATATGCGGTCGAATATGCAAAACTGCATATTAAATCGCATAGAGATTTCTATACAGATTGAAACAAAATACATATATGCAGCTGCATAGATCGCATTTTTAAGAGAGCAGGTTGGGTCCGATGCTCATCGGACTCAAATTTGGGTCCGATAGGTTTCGGGACCGTCCGATCTGCTTTAAGATGTGTGCATGAATTTTAAAGCAGATGCGAAAGTTGCGGGTGCGAATTTTAAAACAGATCGGACTGTCATCGAACCCATCGAACTCACTTTGAGTCCGATGGGCATCGGACCCAAATTGACCTCCATTTTTAATACACTGCCTAAAATAGCTGCTCAGTTCCATGAAGAGCTCTCAAAAATGGCGCCAGAAATGGAAACACAAATAATTACAGGCCCCAACAAAGCCCAGTGATGATTGTGAATGGGGTTGCGCAGAAGTCAAGCCTGTCAAGGGGTATAACAGCTTCTGCAAGCGAATGAAGGAGCGGATCGCGAAAACAAAGGGATGTATGGATAACATGTTTGACGCTATAGATTATGAAAATTGCCAGGAAATTATAACTCTATAATTCTGCACAGTGATTACTGCAAGGGGGTCGAATGTGAAATTTTCGGTTACAAGTATGTTTCAATTAACCTTAATTTCGTATAGTTCAGTGATCATTTTGATTGCCTAAATTAGATTAGCACCCTCTCTTGATCTTGTGGATGTTATTCAATCTTCTTTCTATTCTTTTGGCAATCATTTAGCACATTTCTCATAAACAAATATTTGAACTAACAAATTGTTGACAAATTATCCTATAACAACTTATTTGTGCTTGCAGGAATAATGCGAAAGATGAAGTAGGAAGGATGACAGTACAAACGGCGATGAGAAAAATTAAAATTGGTTACTGAAGTAATGTAAATCATTGTGCGGATGTACGTACTGCCATAAATTAGAATTGTAGAACGAGTAAAGGGGAAACATAAATGTTATATTTAATACCCAATTTCTTATTAATTGTAAATTAATTTGATGGTAAAAATAAACATGGTGTATTTGACAACAACACCTTTTTTGTAGTAAGAAAGGGTCCAGACCCTAACTTTAAATTTATTGAAAAAAAAAATAAAAAAAAAGGTATTTGACACAACACTTGTCTCAAATTCGTATTCGTCCTTGAATTTGTAAGAGAAATACATAGATGCTTGTAACGAAACAAAATTAACTAGAAAATTTTTGTAAAGAAAAAAGTGAACCAAAATTTTGAAAAACAGAATTTAAGTACTTATTTACAATACAGCAAAATTTAAGTCCTTAATTGACCCGGACTATATACATTCCTACACAAATTAAACACTCAGCTCTTGATACCAACATATAACAAGAAGCTGAACAAACATATTCAAGCTCACACAAACAAAACTTCTCAAAAAAGAAAAAAAAGAAAAACTAAAATCAACAACAACTTACAACAGTCTATAGCTTATCTTCATACTCCAACAATGGACTAATATGCTCCTTCAAACCCTTCCTCTTGCGGATCTCTGCAACAATAGCTGCAGCCTGTGATCCGGGCTCCGTTGGATCAGACGTCAAAATCTCCCAATGATCAAACAACAGCTGCGGGAAAGCCTGGCCAGATGTTGCAGCCCGCAAATCCTTATCAAATCCGAAAGAAGTAAATACCGGTAGATACCCCTTGATGTTGTAAAGTGGCGTACCCAACCTCTGAATCTCGTCAAACACATGCCCTCTTTTCTGATTCATCACACTGTAAATACCCCCCAGCGCACTCTCAGGTGCCTGAATTTCAACCAGGTAGACTGGTTCGTAAAGACGGGGCTTAGCAGTGAGTTGGGCAGCGTACAAGACCCGACGCGCGGTTGGAATGATCTGACCACCGCCACGGTGGATCGCATATGCATGGAGCACCACATCACAGACCTCGAAGCAGATACCACGCATGCTCTCCTCACAAAGTGCACCATCTTTTGAGGCCCACTGGAAACCCGCCACGACCGAGTCCTTGATTTCATTAAGGTATTGTACTCCCTTGCACATGTCGACTACTATGTTGGGTCCAGTCTCAGGCCCGAAGCACCAGATTTTCTTCGCTAAATCCTTGTCCCATCCAAACTCCTCAGAGAGAATCTTAGACCGAGTCTTTGGGTCATCACGGGGCCCAATACGGCCTTCATCTATAGCCTCAGAAAGACCCTCCTCCAAGGGCCGAGCTTCCATATACAACCGGTTGTGCTTGTTGGGTGACTTGCTCATTACAGTGCGGCATGATTTTTCTAGCACAGTCTCTCGAAATGAGACGAGCGGAGGAGACACGATGATCTCAGCACCACCCATGAAATCTTCTTGAAGATCCTTGAGGCAGATCTCAAGGTGGAGTTCACCAGCACCAGCAACAATGTGCTCACCTGATTCTTCGATTGTGCAAACAACCATTGGGTCTGACTTCGAGAGGCGTTTCAGACCCTCAACAAGTTTCGGCAGATCTGCCGGGTTCTTGCATGCCACAGCTTGACGCACAACTGGGGAAACAGAGAACTTCATGGCACGAATGGGGCATGCGTTGACCTCCTTTTCATTTGTCAGAGTGGCATTTTTGGTGATGTATTGGTCAAGCCCTACCATTGCAACTGTGTTGCCACACGGCACATCTTCCACCGACTCTTGCTTCTTCCCCATCCAGATAACTGTCCTCTGTACGCTCTTGAGGTATAGATCCTTCTTCTGACCAGGGACAAAATTGGGTCCCATGATGCGAACCTTCATGCCAGTGGCAACTTTACCAGAAAAAACCCGACCGAAAGCATAGAACCGGCCTTTGTCAGAGGCAGGAATCATCTTAGAGACATAAAGCATTAGAGGTCCCTCAGGGTCACAATTTCTGATTGCGTTAGCATAAACATCATCAAGTGGGCCCTCGTACAGGTTCTCAACACGATATTTCTGCGCCTTTGCAGGAGACGGGAGGTGGTATATAATCATCTCAAGTAAAGCACTGCTAGCGGGTAGCCAGGTTTGCAAGACCCGCTTCATCAATGCCTTGCCAACCAATTCTTTCTCATCAGATTTCAAGGTCACTCCAAGCTTTTTAAGCATAGGCCAGAGCTTATCCTTCTGACCAGTGATGCATAAATTGATGATCTGCTTGATCGGCTCATAACATAACTGCACAAACCCACGCTTGCACGTAACTGTACCAGTGTACCGGTTCGTCCACTTTTTGGTCACCGGGTCAAAGAAATTCTCACCCCAGAGCCTCTCCATCATCTTTGACTCATCAACCCCAAACTTTGCTGCATACATCTTGGCAAAATTGGTCAGAGTGAAGGCCCATCCGTGCAAACCGGCAGAGAATGCCACTGTTCCCTTCTCAGGGTACACCTGCACATCCCCCAAAAGCACATCCTCATAAGTCGCCATGATCACATTTACATTCTCGATAACACGGTTATAAGTCTGGTACGCCTCCTCCCCATCAAGTTGAAGTTCCAAAAAGCACCTATCCATCTTGTTAACTGTCAACACAGGGCGAATTCTTTCTCCAAGGGCTTGCCGAAGGACAGTCTCAGTCTGGACGCAAACACCTTCGATGCAATCAACAACAACAAGAGCACCATCAGTAATTCGAAGGGCAGCGGTGACCTCAGAGGAGAAGTCGATGTGCCCTGGGGAGTCAATGAGGTTGATGAGGTACTCGTTGCCCAAGCGCTCACCTTTGTAGGCCTTGAGCGATTCGTCAGACATCTCATAGTAAAGAGAGATGCCAGTGGACTTGATGGTGATGCCGCGCTCAGCTTCATCGACACGAGTGTCAGTCATGCGCACATCACCAGCCACTTCTTGTGCAATGATGCCAGCTGCAGCCACGAGTGAATCAGTCAGGGTTGATTTGCCTGTGAAGATGAAAAAAAAAATAGTTTATTATTGTTAATTTATAAGTTATAACTAAGGATTTGTCAGTGTATACTGTTATATAGGAAAGGAAAACAAATGAAATTAGAGTTGCTTCAGGCAAAAACTAAAAATCAGATTTACTTTCTTTGAACAGATCAATGGTATCTAAATCACGCAATTTAATTGTGAATAATGTTAATTCTACTAAAAGAAGTTATATCAACATGTGAATATAAAAATCCATCTATAACACCTGGAATTTCTCTTGTAAACCAAAGTGCTCCTGTTATAAACATCTAATTTCTAGTATCATATAATTAATCAGATTTCAATTCTATACAAATTATTAAATAAAATTGAAAGCATATAATAAAATTATTACAAATTATTAAATCATAAATAAAATCAATGGTATGTATATCAAGCAACTATCTTCTTAGATACTAAATTAAAATTAAATTAATTATACTAAAATCTATCCAAACTCGTGAACATTATATCCATCCATATAACACCTGTGATTTCTGTTGTCAAACTATAGCGCACAGTATAATTTTTAATTTAAATAATTCTTATAAACTTTTGCACGAAGATAATCAATTCTATTTTAGATTCAAGATATCTAATAAGCAAAAACATATGTTTACCTGGTATTTCCTTGTTGACCGTAATATACAGAATCAAATATTCAATTTCATTACATGATAATTTTTGTCTGAAACTTAAATCTACAGGAGTAAAATTAAAGAACCTTAAGTCTACAGAATTAGTTACAATAGACAATACAGTACTTTTTTTTTTTTTTTAAAAGTGGGGAAAACCCACAGATTTCATTAGAAATCAGAACTGTTCTACTGGTAAATACTCCAAACAACTGGAGCAATACCAGCTACAAAAGACCACTGATAAATCAGTGACAACAAAAGAAAGTAGATATCAATCACAACCAAAAGCACAGAAGAAGAAAATAATATAAGAAGGGTTAATTGATAGTTTATATACTTGCTGGCCTAATCTAATGGTACAAACAAGCTTTATCATAAGAGAATTAACCAATCATGCAACCAAATTAGGAAAAAGAAGTGCATTTTATATATTACCATGATCAACGTGTGCCACGACAGACATATTTCTGATGTTCTGCTTCCGATCCATAATCTTGCGTAACTCTTCAACTGTGAATTTCACCATCTTTGCTTCTCTTCAAGGTTGCACTAACTATGACTCGAGTTTCTGCAAAATTGCATTCAAAGAGGATTTTTTATTTGTTAAGTAGTACAGAATAAAGCTGAGATAGAGCAGAGATTGATGAAGATATAAACTTTGTAAGAAGAAAATTTAACAAATACGCATAGAAAGTTCGGGCAAACATTAAAAATGAACTATTCTGTTTAACGGTATTGTTATTTTAAAACAGGGATGAATTTGGGAACAAAAATATACAAAATAGACCACTTAGTTGTAATAAAAGAAAATTACTTTCGCATAGAAAACAAAGATGAGAATAGTGCAATCTCAATAGGCCTTCAATGCGCAAATCCTTTCAAATGTATACAAAGCAATAATTCATTAAACTATGGATGCAAAAAAAAAAAATTGAGGAAAATGGATGCAAAATTATTAGATTTAATACTGAACCTTAATTCAAAATTCAAGTTGAAACTTTAAAAATAACATCAGATTGTTTATTCAACTTGTATAATGTATTATTCTTTTTTTTTTTTTTTTGAAAACAAGTGGCATCAAGACCACCGATTTCATTAGAAATGAAACCTATGATGTATTGAAAGTGCACTTAGAAAAGTTTGAAACCGGTCTTGAATCTGTTAATATAAACAGTAGCTAAAAAACAAGTTATAAAGATATCCGTTGCTATTTCGCAAAAACGATATTCAAACAAGCATACAAGATGAAGCAAATATGAATGTTGCTATTGAAGAAACAGATCCGATTAAAAAATCTCCTATAAAAAAACATCAAAAAGCATCTGTATTCACAGAAATCATGCAAAGAGAATTAATCAGAGATAATACTGAGTGACTAAATAGAAATAAAAGAAGAGGAGAAGCGAACCTAAAGCTTCACGTTTTATACTTTCCGAGAGTAAAATGGTACTGAGAAAACCTTAGCAGGTAGTCTGTGATAAAAACAAAAAGTGAATTCAAGATAGGATAGCATAAATAGAGCAATTTGATTGCGCGGGAGATGTTCGGTACATTTCGGTAAAATAATCCGCGGGATATACTTGCATAATGTGATCTTGAAATCGTCTCTGTTTGGAATGAAAAAACGGAGATATCCTGTGTAAACAGACCCCTTTATAATTGAACCCAAAAAAGACCTATTGCTAAGAATGAGTGATATAAAATGTTATCAAATAAAAATGAGTGAGGTTATGGTACCGTGTATAACGCGGATTGGTCTATATTATAGATTAATATTTTCGTTTTCTATGTTCAAATAGTTGATTTGAACCGTTCAATATAATTTTCATATGAAAATATCTATGTATTTTACAAAAACTAGTCAAATTTAGACTATTGAATTTTGTACCCATCTTAATAAATAGTAAAAAAATTCAAAAAAATATAAAATTTGATCTGGAAGCACATTTTATTGTGGAGATCATGTTGAACGGTTTGGATCGACTAGTCTTTTTTCAAGGAACATTTTGGAGTTATAGCCCCTGGTACACGCCAGGATCATAGTTGGCTAAAAGTCAAGGGTTCCAAACTTCTCATTTTCATTTTCCAGATGAAAAACTCAAACCCTTAGATCATTCTATAGGACATAAAATGACAATTTTGGAATTTCAAAATGTAGAAAATCATTGTTGTAACTCAAAATTATTGTAACTTGATCCCTCCTCATATATATATAAATTACATTTTTTACAATATTTTTACTATTTCTTACATAAGTAAAAGTTAGTATTTTTGAATGGTCTAGAATTGTTAGATCAAGTTATTTTCTACTTATCTAAGAAAATTGTAAAAAAAAATTGTAAGAAATATAAAATTTAGTCTATAAGTACACTTCTATATTGAGATTTTATTGAACGGTTCAGATTAATTATTTGAATTTAAAAAACAGAAATATTAATCATAGTACGCACTAATCCATATTCCATACTATTGTTGCATTCCGAAAAAATTATGACAAGGCATATAAAAAAATGTGCCGAATCACCAAAAGTAAACATGGAAGATGGTTAGGTGATCATCACTTTTCAAATTAATAGGACGGTCAACAATTTCAGTCTCAGAGACACTTAAAAAAGTTTATCGCTGGATATGGAAAATAAATTAAAGGCACCTTGTTTACCAAGTTTTTGATATCATCATTGATTTTTTTTTTCTATTATTTTAATTCTTTGAACAAATCTTGTCTCCCAAGTTAGCCGGTAACTTGAACCGCATCACAACTGACCTTTGTTAATTTCTTTTTCCTATTTCATAATATGCTTAAATGGCATCTGATTTGTTCTCCAGCCCGACATTTTTATTAATATCCAAAGTTAATTACAAATTAATAAATATACTCAAAATTTCTGGGTTTTTCGAAAAATGTCCAAACCAGTCAGAATCTAGCCAGTTTCTTTTATTTTTTTTATTTTTTTTAGAGACACTATGAAGAGCAAAATAATGAAATAATTTTTTGTTTAAATTTTTTGTTAGATTACACTATACTTGTCCTTGAGTCTGTATCCTATGAGATACCTTAATTTTTCAGTTTATCTAAAGCCGATTAAAAAAAAAAAATTCGGTGCCTATTCAGAATATATGCAGGGTGCCACTATTATTGTGCTTGGAGATTCATGCTGAGAAATTTGAACGATCCAGATTTTCCACATATTAACTCAAAAATTGAGATGTCTCAGGGATGCGAATTATTTCCCCACTCCCCTCCTTCCCTCTATAAACACGAATACGTATCCTCTGCATTAACGCACCGTTTGAGTTAATTTATGAACCGTACGATTAGAATTCGGACCAATTCTGTCCACTCCTATAACGCACGAGCACTTTAATATTAGTGCAGATCTCAATAGGACGGTTCAGATCTTTAACTCAAAATTTGAGTTAATGCAGAGGATACGAATTCCCATAAACACGCCCTTAGGTACCACATTATTAAAAATGAACGTGTGAATGACGCTATAATTAAATAAGAATCCTAATAACAAAGGAACCAAAAATTATCAACAAAAATAGGTTCTTCAAATTTGAAGCTAATAATTTGCAGTCAGGCCTAAGATGAAGACCATGTGTTCCCCATTAATTGAGCAAACAACTCAATCTGGGCGTCTTCAAATTTGCCCAAGGTTTTTCTAACAAACCAAAAAAATTAACTTCATTTGTAAAGCTACAGTGAATTTGAGTATCAATCAATTCCAGCTCTACTTCTTGATGTAGGCGGTTCGATATGAAAAAAAAAAAAAATGTGTTTCCGCAACGTGGCACATCTTAAATTTAAAAATATGAAATGACATCTATCAAGCGGCAATTTTAAATGCAACCAAACTTAAACCAAAGCAATGTTCTTCAACTAAGAGAACTTTAGATTTAGAAAAACACCAAGTGTAAGCTAAATTGCCTGCCCAAAGGTTTTTAAAACAACAACGCTTTTTAAAAAAAAACATCTCAATTGCCTGACCAAAGGTTAACCAGTGGCTTTCCATTCTGGCATTTCGATATACAATTCATTGCAATTTCTATCAACTGTTCCTCCACAGATTCCATCTTAAGGCAACCATCAACAACCTATTACAAAAATGGTGGTTAAAAAAGCATTATATCCTACGTTAAAAAACAAAATAGCAACCTAAAATATTCACAAGGTATTGAGAGATATGAGTTACCTCCCAAGAAGAATCACGAAGGGCGTAATAATGTTCAGCCACCTTCTTTTGGAACTCCAATTTCTCATACCTCTCTGTACCATATCCTCCCCTTTCGGCTGCTTTCTGAAATATTCCACAAATCAGTGCTCAAAACCAGTATTGCATTATGATGACTGGCCACACTTGAATCAAACAGCTATACTGGTAAACCCTAGTATCAGAAATATACCTGTTGAGCAAGTATCAGACCAGTAGATCTGTGCCATTCAGAAATATACTGGTAAACCCTCCAGTTAAGCCAAAATTCCAACTTGTATGTATAAATTTTTATCACCCACCAGTCTCTTAGCATAAATACATCAAGAATTTACCTCAGGCGGAATATCAAGATATAAGACCAAATCAGGAGCTATTAAACCCTCCTCCGGAGCCTGTAATTACACAACTACACAAATTATTCATCACAAATCAGAAGGATGCTCACATTTAGTATACAACAGTTTTCACCAACAAAGAATTAACCTTGCACCACTGGAAATCAAGTCCTTTGGCAGCTGAAAAGGCAACACCAGAGTAAGAGTACCGGTCTACAATGAGGGTTGTTCCACTTGTTAGCTTACTCTCCATTAAAGCCCTGTAAGAAAGCAATAAATCAAATTCTCTCTTTAACATCACAACATGAGAACTTAGATGAAATGTTTCACCGGCATGAGCATTTACAATCTATATTTTTCCAGTAAATTTCAGCCAAATTTACATACTGGGACCTCAAAATGCCTTCATTCAACAGAAACCCTCGAAGATAACATATCTCAGGACCAAAAAACAAACAAAAATGTTTAAAAAGAAAAAAAATATTGTATCAAACTGATACAATAGTACAAGGAAACAAACCTTTTCTCCCAACGGTTGGCACTGAAGAGCAGATGAATAACTTTATCATCTAAATGTGACTCGTTCGAGAGGTAAGAAGAGATCATTTGGCCAATAACTGTTGTTCTGTCAGGGAACCGCCATGCCTCCACTGATAATCCCTTCCCTTGCAAATAGGAAACCAATTTCGCGCATTGTGAGCTCTTCCCACTCCTGTCTAGACCTTCTAGAACTATGAGGGACCCACGTGCCACTGAGGTCTTGCTCTCAGTACCTTCCATTTTTATAGAATTGTATGATCTTTTGATGGGTTGTTTGAATCTTAGTTTATTCCTTGAGAAACCTACTCCTGAAAACCTAAAACAAAAATTCTGGCTTGGTAAAATAGATACCCAAAAATCTGGTTAAATAGAGTATAAGATATTTATTACCAATTCAAAGAGATTGCCTTGAACGTGGTCCAGCCTAGTAAGCTCATAAGAGATTACGAAATTTGTGGATAATCTGGCTGGAATAATAAACAATTAAATTAGAATATATCAGAAATCAATCACTATAAGATAACATTGCGCAGTACACAGAGAAAAAAAAAAGAAATGTAGAGACTATCACTTTCCCTATTGATTGATCGTAAATTAAGTACCTTTATTACCTTACAATCAAGCAGTGGTCCATTGATGCGTTGTCACCGTGGTTTGGAAATTCTATCGGCCGTACACGATCCGATTCGATAATTAACCAAAGAAGAAAGCGTTTTGCTCTGCGCGAGACAAAGCAAAGCATGAATCGGGGCGGAAATGCGGCTGTCTGGCTGATTTGTTGGACTCAACGGCCGTCGGAGCGAAGCACGCCGATTCTTCCTTCTAATTTGTATGTGACTGTTGATTGGAAGAGAGATTAGGGGAAGGGGAAGCGTTTAATAATGTGTCGTTAATTAAAACAAGGAAAAGTTGGGTTTAGGGTTTAGGGTTTAGGTTCGGTCGGGCAGTAACTGCGTAACTGACTGAGTGATTGAGGAATTTAGATCCAATCATCCAACGCGTTACCGGACGTGCTCGTGTCCCCCCAGGTACCTGAGGTACAATTTAAAATAATGGACGGCTCAGATTTATTCAGCCAGATCTAACTCAATTCGTTGCCTAGTGGGAGTCTGTAACTGTATGGGGATTCTTTGAGATTCGTGCCAAGTTAAAATAACGGTCCGAATGTAACACTTGCACCTCAGTTACCTGGAGTGATACGGATTCTTACAGGACAGGTAGAATAAGATCTGAGGTTTTATTCTAGCACGAATTTCAAAGCATCTCCCCTGTATTTCAAATAGGTTCGGAAGTTGTGTATTCTACATTTCTACGAGGTCCAATACGAATTCGCATCCTCTGAGATATCTCAAACTTTCAAACCTTGAGAGTGTTTTTTTGGAAAATCTCAACCGTACATATACGTTATGCACCAATCTCAAAACACAAATATTACTAGCCCCTGCGCTATCCTCGAATAGACCCCGTACATGTCGGTCACGCAAAAGTTGAGATATCTTAGATAATACGCACTCGTCCCATAGACAAGTATCCTCTCAGGTGTTGAACAGTGGGATCGATAACTTTACGATCCAAATTTACTCAATCCATTGCCGATGTAAGAATCCCCTTTAAAATTCGTGCCATGTTAAACGAATAGTCCGGATCTACAAATTAAGATTTCCTTTTACAGTACCGGAGAGGATATGAATTCCTCGTCCAATACCACAAGGATACTCACTGGACTGTGACTCTGTGAGGTACTGTCGTCAACGAAAATCTTATATTAATTAGACTGAGCTATACATTTGAAGTGAATGGATTAATTGGTGCTACCGTGCTAGATGTACAGAACCATGCATACGTTTTAATAATTTTTAAAATGATCTATATGTTGAAAGATTCTATATATAAGCTAATATTATGCTTTTTTTTATTTAAGCAAATAAATTTTACGCTATAATTTTTAATTCTAATCAGTTATACACAAAAAAAAGTAAAACTAATTCAAAACGTGAATAAAATTATAATTGTACTTTTTTATTTAAACAAAGAATAGAGGGAAGTAAATAGGGAGAAGTGGGAGGGAGGGAAGAGAGGAGAAAAATGGAGTCCACAAGAATATTTTGTTAAGAATTTTGAGAGGAGAATATTTGTTCTATATTTTGAAAAAGAAGACACAATATAAAATTTCCTTTATATTAAAATAATTAAGGTTTATAGGAATTAGTCCGGTTCTGAGCTGGACCTGACCTATTCTTTTTTAGATTAGATGAGTTTGATCTGGTTTTCATTAGAGGGTTACTTGTACCATCTCTAATTTTAATTTATCTTATTTGATGTTGTTGGATTTAATTTGGTTGGTTAGATATAAATTTGGCTAAAAAATTAAGAGTCAAGAATATATCAAAATCTAAGATCAATTAAAATTTTCCAGGGTAAGTCAATTTTCGGAATTTTTTTTTTAAATCTACGCAGCGACTGCGAAGTCGTGAGTGGGAATCGAACTCTCAACTTTCGGATAGCCACAGTTTTAGATCAATTTTTGGAATTAGCAGGATCATATCACATATGACTGATAAAATATCTTTTATCCAGATGGACAGGCGATCAAGTCAAAATTGATACATTCTCTCTCTCATAAACAAATGGCAAAATGATGTCTTTAATTTTTAGCTAAAGATATAGAAAAGACTAAACTTAGCAATAACAACTCTAAATTCTCCCTCTCATAAAGCTCATTTGTTTAGAATGCCTCACATATGTTTAATTAGATTTTGGCTTTAATTAGGATGATAATCCCCTTTTCTTCGCCTTTGGTGTTATAGCAAAACTTTTTTGTTTCTCTCTCTCCTTAGATTCTATCATCAACAAATCCCTTGCTATTACCAGATATTATGAATATTTGTCACAAACCAACAAGAGAAAGAAAGAGATAGCCATGGCTACAATGAAACTTGGTTCAAAAACAGATTCATTCCAGCTACAGGGTCAAACATGGTAACTATAATCTCTCCTTTTTGACTTGATAGGGAAAAAAAATGGCTATGTAATTTTTGTTTCAGTCAGGACACAGTACCATTTTGTGAAATATGCACACTTTTAGATTTCTGTTCTTTTTGATTTCCAGTACTGTTAATATTTTCTCATTCTTTGGTGTTCTAGGATTTTAAATCTTCGTGATTGTTTCTAATTTTCGGTGGAAATGTGAATGAAAACTATATATTTCAAGATAATATATATATTATTTTTTTTTTTTCATTGACAATGTAATTCATTTCAGGCTTTGTATGACTGATCTGGCAAGTGATGTAAATGTTAAGGTTGGAGAGATGTCGTTTCATCTCCATAAGGTACACATTTGTCTTTTCAAATTTCACAACTTTTCACCTCTGAATTTTTTTTTAAATTTATTTGAACATCTTGTTTGAATTTGGTTTAGTTGAGCATGTAATGTAAGCCTGAAACATACAGTTTATTAACAAACAAATCAGTACCAATCATGTTTCACCTTGTCCTTGATTAAACCAATTATTTCCAATCATTTACAAGTCCTTGTGCCTAAACTGAATTAAAACCAAATTCTCATTTCTCGATTGACTTTTCAGTTTCCTCTAATAAATCGAAGCGGAACACTCCAAGAGGAAATCAACAAAACTCAAGATGACGAATCGGGGAATTGTGTTGTCAATCTCTCTGACATCCCCGGTGGATTCCAGACATTTGAACTTGTAGCCCGATTCTTCTATGACATAAAAATTGAACTCAATGCGCACAATGTCGTTGCTCTTCGCTGCGCAGCCGAGTTTCTCAAAATGACCGATGAATTTGGTGATGGCAATTTAATAACTCAGACAGAGAATTTTCTTAGAGAAGTTCTCTCCAACTGGAACGACTCCATTAGAGCGCTTCAGACATGCGCGGATGATGTACTAGAACATGCCGAGAAGTTGCACATTGTTTCGAGGTGCATCGATTCTATCGCAACAAAAGCATGTGCTGAACCTGGTACGTTTGGTTGGCCGTTATTGCATGAGAGTTATTCAATGGAGGAGTCGGTGTTGTGGAACGGGATCATTGATACAAAATCATCGAAGCCCCTAGGTAGGGATTGGTGGTACCGGGATGTTTCATACCTCAAATTTCAGATGTATAAGGAACTGATTAAGGCGTTAAAATCAAAAGGAATGAAACCCGGAGAAATTGCGGGTTCTTTAAAGCATTACTCAAGAAGGTATTTGCAGGGGTTGAGCAGACGGCCAAGTCAGCAAGATCCCTCGGCAAGTACCTCTTCTTGGACCATAAGTTCAGAGAAAGACCAAAGGCGCCTTTTAGAAGAGATAGTTGATCTCCTTCCTACAGAAAAAGGCGCGGCACCAACCCAATTCCTTCTCAGCCTCCTGCGCACTGCTGTAGTACTTAATGCAAATCCTGCATGCAAAGAAAACCTAGAGAAAAGAATCGGGACCCAATTGGATGATGCACAAGTAGAAGATTTAAAAATCCCAAATGTCACGTCATCAAAAACTTTGTATGATGTGGAGTGTATGCAGCGTATACTGGACCATTTTATATTTGCGTACCAGTCAAATTTTGCGGCCCTCACCTGATATTGTAGAAGAGGGTCAGACGGTACCAGCGGCAGTTGAGGTTTTGACGCCTATAACCATGGTGGGAAGACTCATAGATGCATATCTTGCTGATGTTGCGTCAGACGAGAATTTGAAGTGCGCGCAATTTCAGGCCATAGCGGCCTTGGTGCCTGAATATGCAAGGCCTTTAGATGACGGGATATACCGTGCGATCGATATTTACCTTAAGGTAATTGCTTAAACTTTTAGTTTGGACAGCATGCATTTTAGGTACTTACCAGTCAGGTACAAAACTTACCAGTCATGAGTCATAAACTCCATTCAGTTAGGTTTCTCTATTAAAACCCCATCTAAATTATCTATATTATTTGTAAAGAGGGAATTAGGTTTCAACCATTACAAGGTGTCATGTTTTTGAAAAAAATTAGTTAATAAAATTGTCAGACCTTTTAGAGGGAATAAGGCTTCGGCAGGATAAGGTTCAAGTCAGCCTTGCTAATGAAAGCTATTAATTTATGGATTCCCTCCAAAGTATTTGTATTATCTATAAACTCATTTCTTAATTATCTATGTTTTAAAGGCTGGTTTAATTTTTTAGTGAGGTTGACATGTAATTTTGCAGAAAAATCCATCAGTGGCAGCTGTGCTTTACAAGCACTGCTACTGCCCCACAGTAAAACATCCCACCTAGAACTGGCATAGACCAAAAATTCTGAACCTTGTAAAGATCTATCACTGTTGCTTATAAATGTCAAATATCACAAAGATAGTATAACTTCTAAATATTTCCCAAGGAAATAGCCATGAAAAAATTTGACCCAACCCGGCACCCTGAAACTGACGAATTCAGATCCAGTGTGGTACCCTACCGTGTAGAATGGGATCAGCATCGTCCTTTTTAACCTAGCAAGAATCTTAAAACAGACCCCTTATAATCCAAATAAGCACCAAATTATTTTGTCTCAGCTGGGAACTAATTCTACCATGCAGATATGCTTCCGAAACTGACCTGAGAACTTGAGAAGTAAAATAACCAGTAACCAGTCTGCCTAGACATGGGATCTGAACCTTAAAAAACAGCCTTCAACTTTGCCATCTAGATGTTCATAGAAGTATAATTTATATGAAAAAATTGGTTTGCTTATTGATTTTTCTCTTTTAGGCACATCCAAAGATGACAGATTCAGAGAGAGAGCAGCTATGCCGGCTCTTGAACTGTCAGAAACTATCCTTAGAAGCATGCACACATGCTGCCCAAAATGAAAGGCTACCCCTAAGAGTCATAGTACAGGTTCTATTTTTCGAGCAGCTTCGCCTTCGAACCACTATTGCTGGATGGTTCTTTGTCTCTGACAATGTGGACCAAAATGGCTCTCGCATCCTGCCAAGGAGCAGCAATGGAGATGCCACTGGAGAAGAGAATGGAGGGGCCAAGCTCACAATTGACGAGATCAGATTGCGGGTCTCTGAACTCGAGAAAGAGTGCAATGGTCTGAAACAAGAGATTGATAACATTGGCAAGTCAAAGAGTGGCAGTAGTGGCCCTTTGGGTTTTATATGTAGGAGGTTGGGTTTTGGCGGTACGAAGTCGATACAACAAGCTGATCAGAAAACCACAGACAGTAAATGTTGATTATTTTTATTTTAGGAGCTTAACTAGTTGTAGAAACTAGATGTTCTTTTAGTTGCTTTTGTTAATGTTTGTGTAGTTTACTATTATTTTGTTACATATCTTTGCATGTCAAATTTTAAATGTGTAAAATTGTTCTTTATTTCAATCAATTCTTTATTTCTTCTTCTTACTATTGCTATTACTATTACTATTATATTGCTTTAGTTTGTTCCAGGCATTTCCGCATCCAAGCTAGAAGTTGATCTCAATGCATATAATTTGATTCTTAAAAAACATAAAATTTGTTTATACATAATCGATTGAATTAAGGAGCTCGTACGAACTGTTTAAAAATAAAAAAAATATAAATTAATATTTAAAATTCATAGCACCAACAGATTGGTGTTATGCATAATATAATTGACTCACTCTATTAATTTACATTGAAATGAAAAATTTAAATCAAATATGAAATATGGATGTCTTCCTGTTGCCTCATCACTTCTATTAATTTACATTGAAATGAAAATTTTAAATCAAATTATGAACATCTTCCTATTCCCTCATCACTTCATTCACCGCAGCTCCATACCTCAACACATGATATTGCTGCACATTCCTCCAAGTCCTATTACCTAATCATTTTACTCAAATTCATTTGAGTGAAGACATCCTTTACTCGAACCAATCGGCACTGCTTACCATCGCGAAACTATCTCTTCCTATCGCGGCAAGTGCAGTGAAATTGTGGGACAGATGGGCACTTCGATACGTGTAACAACGCATACAAAATTATTTTCACCTGCATTAAGGAAACAAATATTTATAATTAAGGCAATACATATGGATTAATCTTCCAACTAATAATAATGACATAATTGTAAACAGGGACCGAGATTTTTATGGGCAAAGTTCGTCTTTATATAGCGGGGCTAAGGCTGTGATTGAATAAGAAGGGGAGGAAAGGGAGAGGAGGGGAGGGCATGGTAAGGAAGGGAAGGATTTAAAGGCAAAAGAAGTTTGTAACTTTTGATATTATCTTGAATATGACTATTTTACCCTCATCAGCAAAAAAGAACGTTTTTAATTTTTCAGCTTGTGCTGCATATTAGCTATATGTATTTTCATTTGATTTTATGCTATCAATCCAAACGCTCTAATATTTTCAATGATTAACATTTTAAATTCTCCAATTTGAAGAATTGGCACCAGCCCTGCCCAAAAGTCGAAAGATATCATTTTCATATATACTCAAAAGTGACATTAGCCATGCCGAAAACCACATGTACCAATTCCTAGTTTCTTTAATACAATCCTTATAGCTTCTCATATTAAATGTTTGCGTACCGGTTCGGGCTGGTACAAACCAAGCTATTGTATTTTTATTGCAAAACTTGTGTATTCTTAGACTGGTACAGATTACAGAAAAGTTGCACAAAGTCATGTGGATATCAAGTTCAACAGCACCCATATCAGGCTCTTACATGCTCTGCAAGAGAGATGCTCTCCTCGCCACACATTCTGACAAACTTTGCTAGGAGGAAGAAAACTTCTTACAAGGGCTTCCCAGAATATTGAGAATATCAATTCTTCATATTATTCACATTTTCCAGTTTGTTTAACATTAATGTTGGTAACTCAGAAAAATAGGGATTCCTCTGATATGAATTAAATGGATATTATTTTTTTTTCTAAGGTTAGTGAGCTCTTTGCTCACCAAAGATTTTCATTAGAAAACAAATATTCTGTACATCACCTCAGTTTCTAAAAAATGAAATAAGGGAATTATTATAACTTGGCTATAGTGAAAATAAAACTGCTATCAAACAGGAAAACAAAGAAGCATGCGCCTTACAAGACTTCATTCCACTGTCTGATCTGATTATCGGCTTCATGTATGAGCTGTGTCATAATGTAACCGATCATATTTCTCTTATATGATTTAAAAATTACAAAAATGAAACACTTCTTCTTTTATGTGATTTAACTGCTCAATCATACTGCACAATTTGAAAAAGAAAATATTGATTTAATTTTTGTTAGTTTTTTATAATTGTTAATATTATTTACTACAAAAGAATATTAATCTACAAATTAGCGATCAAACGATCATTCTATCTTACTAGTCTTATTGTTCCATAACATAAACAAACAAACACACTCAAAAAGAGAACTAACAACACAAACCTAATTATATTTCATTCTCAACAGTCCAATATCTCGACTCTTATAATAATCCTTTCTCTAAATGGATAACTATTGATGGAGACCCGATAATTCTATACGCAAAGCACACATTATATGACATTTAATTTTTGTTAAAAAGGCTAATTTGATATATATACTTTAATGTTAGTTTTCTCAAATATGATACTTGATCATTGCATGTATTTTTAATTTTATATTTTATATCTGATTATATAACTGTTAATTAGTAACTAAATAACTTGAAAACATAAATATAAGGGTTACTTTGTTGAACAATATGGTTCCATATATCTAAAATTCATCGACTTCAGGAGATTCATATAATAAGCTAGCACAACATATTCATTCAAATATTATAATATTTATATTATCCACCTAGATATGTATAAACATGATGTTTCGATGACTACAAATTTTTTGACAATGCTTTTACATAAAGATTGCATTACCTCAACCAAAAAATCATGAGAATCTCGTGAGATCATTCTTTTTTGTCAGAACCTTTTTTGTAAACCGGGCCCAGAGCAAAAAAAAAAAACCGTTCGCTGGATGCAGAGAACAATACAACGCGATAGAACATACAAGTCCAAAATACAATGGGATTATATTTTTTTTCAAGAGCCCGTTAATTGATGCATTAATTTATTATTTAATGTTATTGTAAGAGTTGAACCTACTTCTTTGATGATTTCGTATCACCTAAGGTAACAGAATATTTCTGTTTGGATCTGGACCGTCCAATCAGAATCTGCACAACTATTGAAGAAGTAATGTACCGTGCAATCCACCTCAAACCAGATTGGTCCGGATTCTGATCGGACGGCCGTGACCCAAAGAGAAATATTATGTTATTTGATGGCCCGTAGTTATGAGACGATGGGGATGTTGATCAATCTGGCAAGTGGGTCCAGGAGACCTCTGGTGTAGTGTGCACTGTTGCTACTTGCTAGTGTTGGCCGATAGATTTGTTCATGTTAGCATGTGATGTTTGACCGCGAATGCATAGGTATTTGATGGTTATCATAAGACGGGTTGTAACGAAATAAAAAATTATTTTAATTACAATTACGGATATTATAATCATTATAATTTTGGAAATAAATTACAATTGTGTTCACTATAATTTAGAGAGTTCGTGTATCACATTTTATGAGATCTAACTTCTTAGTCATTCACCGAACAATTTGAAAAGAAACATTGATCTAACTTCTTAGTCATATTTTATTTTAGGGATCGACTAACAGTCCCTCCCCATTCAGTCCTCTAAACGTCCCCCGCTAACTAACGGTCAAAGTACAACTGAAGACCACTAAACGTCCCCCCATTCATTGAGTAAATTAATTCACATACAAAATGGAAATTATTCATACCTAAGATATCAAATATTCATATATAGTTTATCAAGTATTCATATCTAAGATATCAAGTATTTAAACAAAAACTGGACACATCACTTACTCATTTTTTACACGTTTTTCAAGGTGATTTTTTTTTCTCCGTTCAATCTAACAAATATTTCTGACGATCTATGAGGAATTTTGCAAATCTAAAACCACGAACGTCTTCTACACAATTTTCTCTTTCAAATGAGATCCATGATGACATACTTTTGAGTTATCTGTCACACAAGTATTCATACCTAATCGAGCAAGTATTCATAATAGTGGTTCCGCCAGTGGGTATTGACAGTTAGATGGGGACCACCACCAGTGCTACATTCATTGATTAAATTAATTCACATACAAAATGGAAAGTATTCATACCTAAGATATCAAATATTCATATATAATTCATCAAGTATTCATACCTAAGATATCAAGTATTTAAAAAAAAACTAGACACATCACTTACTCATCTTTTACATGTTTTTCGGAGCCAGTAACAAACAGCCTGGATTGGAAACCACAACCAAAAAGTCACGTGGATCACACCACCTAGTGTTACATTCATTGATTAAATTAATTCACATACAAAATAGAAAATATTCATACCTAAGATATCAAATATTCATATATAATTCATCAAGTATTCATACCTAAGATATCAAGTATTTTTCCAAAAAACTGGACACATCTTTTACACGTTTTACACGTTTTTCAAGATGGTTTAATGATTGACATAGTTAGTTAGAATGGGGGGGGGGGCGTTTAGGGGACTGAAGTGCGGGGGACAACATCTTTACTCTTTATTTTATTTTATTTTTATTATTATTATTATTATTATTATTAATATTATTATATTATCATCAATAAATGTACCTCATGGAGTGTCCATTGTTGCTAGTGTCGGCCGATGGATTTGTGCATGTTAATTGTGTGACGTTCTACCATGAATTCATACGTATTGATGATTATTCATAAGACGAGTTCTATTGAAAACAAAATTTATTTTAATTATGATAACGAATTTAATAATTATTACAATTTAAAAATTAAAATAGAATTGTGTTCCCTATAATTTAGATAGTCATGTATTGCATTTTATGCAATTTAACTGCTTAGTCGCTCATCGGACAACTTGAAAAAACACATCAATGCTTTTGTTTTATTACCATTTGATCATTGCAAAAAATCTTAAAATTGAATTAAAATTTTAATACACGTCCTATCTAATATCTAAATTATAAGAAACACCTAATTTTAACTCTTTTTTTTGTTTTTGACTAATTTTAACATAAGTTATCACGGTTTACAAAATATACAATTGATTCTTGATATGGTATATATTTTCATTTTTCCAAATAGATTGAATTAAGATTGCTTTCAAACTTCGTTCCGGATATAAATGGCGCAATAAATATTATTTTTAAAATAATAAACTTATATATAATAAAGAAAATACCATGATATGGCGCAATAATTTATGAATAATTATTTTAGTACCCACGCTACAGTACCCGCACTGTACCTGCACTTCCATAACTGTAAGGTTGCGGTCCCCACAACTACCGATCTAACTAATAATGTTATCGGACCTTCCATTTTGAATTTCAAATGTTTCTTTCTCTCCGTTTTTTTCTTTTTCGAAGGCTTCGGCGATTTTGAGGCGATTTTAGGTCGATTTCGAGGCGATTTTGAGGCAATTTGGAGGCGATTATTGAAGCGATTTCGAAACTGGAAGCGATTTCATGTGGTTCTCACAAATTTAATCGGTGATTTTGAAATGTGATCAGCTAGATTAATATTGTTTCTTTTCGATTTTATTTTTGTTCTGGTGAATTAATAATGATATATCGTTTCGTTTCTATTTCATATACACAACGTGTTTCAGTGTTGCTGGATTTTGAGATGTTTGTGACAATTTAATTTGCGAAGATGATGTAATTGTCTATTATGTGTTCAGATATAAATACTTGGTAGTTCAGATATAAATACTTGATGTATTCAGATATAAATACTTGGTAGTTCAGATATAAATACTTGATGTGTTCAGAAATAAATACTTGATGTGTTCAGATATAAATACTTGGTAGTTCAGATATAAATACTTGATGTGTTCAGATATAAATACTTGATGTGTTCAGATATAAATACTTGATCTGTTCAGATATAAATACTTGACTGTTTAGATACAAAATTCATTTTAATAAAGTGGCAGTTACAATTTAAAGTTAAAAAAAATTAATAACAACCAATTATTAAAAATAACGTTATATGGTTTAAATTATTTATTTGAAAAATATATAATAAACTTCCGTTTGGGCCGATTATTATATATGAATTCATATAAAACCAAAGAGAATACTAATAGATTACAATTATTGCAACATATATACATATTGTCTTCTGTACACATGCAATCCCATGTGATCCATATATACTCCTCAAGATCCAATACAATGTTTGTATAAAAGTTATGTCCTTACCACTTAGTAACCATTAGATCAAGGTTTGGCCCAAGTTTCGTAAAGTTGGGCTCATGTTGCTAAAACTCTTGGTTATGATCTAGTTTTGACCAAAATTTTATACAAACTAGTTGTATTAGATCCAACATATAAAAAAGAGAGTGCCCATGTGATCCATAACATGATGCCTCTTGGTTAAAAGTCTCCAACATTTCAACTCAAATATTTTTTTAAGATTCTTATTCATCCAACGTAATATAGATATAAATATTTTAGTTCGTAAGTATAAATACCACACCCTTATAGTTATAAATACTTTGTTTCGTAAGTATAAATATCGCAAGAATGGAGCTATAAATATTACCCGCACATAAGCTAAGTCAATATTTTTTTGTCAATATTTTTTGTTGACAATTTTAGTGGTTTCCACATGTCGTTTATTACCCACACATAAGCTAAGTCAACGTTTTTTGTTGACAATTTTAGTGGTCCCCACATGCCGTTTGAGTGGTCTCCAAATGCGGGTACGAAGCGAGGATTTTTGAAGAAAAGATGCGGGTACGGTTATTTTAAGAAATCATATATCATATATGTAGCTCATTGTATAGATATAAATACTTGTCTTGTATAGATATAAATACTTCACAATGTTACTATTAATACTTGTAAAATAAAATTACAGTTTTAGAAACGGTTGCGGTCCCCACAAGCAATTATGGCAGTTTAGGTGCGGGTACAGTGCGGGTACTCATATCAGCTTCCATAATTTATACATTGAAAACAAAAATAAGTTGTAATATTATAAGTGTTTTATTGTACATTAAGCACACCAAAGACCAAACATTTCTTCTGATCGTGACAAAGAAGAAAGAAGTATGATACAATTGTTCAGAATATGAA
This sequence comes from Carex parvula, assembly GCA_025461045.1. Taxonomy (NCBI): domain Eukaryota; kingdom Viridiplantae; phylum Streptophyta; class Magnoliopsida; order Poales; family Cyperaceae; genus Carex; species Carex parvula. Next base: position 257,915 of record JAJGRW010000181.1, read on the forward strand.
TGATATTATATGATTAAACAGCTTAAAATACAATCATTTATGTATTCCAAAATTTAAAATTGGGTTTTGTAATATGCATCTATTGTCAAATCTTTCGCTTGATTTTGTGAGGCATCAATTTTAAAAATAATCGCCTTTTTTATTCAGGGAAAATATTTTCTCTTATGATTTAACTTTATTAATATTCTCATATATAATTGCTTGCTAAACATAGATAGCATTAGACCTTTTACTGGTCTCTTCCAAAAAAAAAATGCTAGCAATTTTTACAAGTTGTGAACAGATAAATGACATCGTTAGCAGCACCGGACGGTTACTAAAGTATTAAAATATGTAGACTGGTTAGGTAAAAAAAAACATAATAAGATTATTTGGCACAATTATCTCTAACCCTTTATGTAAAAAAAACGAACTTCAAAGAAAAATTAACATGCAAAATGTTATATATATATATATATATAAAGCATTGAATATTTTGTTAAAGAGACTAACTTAGATTAAATGTGGCAATTATGCGTTATTAATTTTAAATGAGGGGATATAAATACGGATATGGATAGTAAACGGATGTCAAAATTTAAATCAAATTCGCCTTAAATGGATACGGATTCAAATATGAATATGAAACAAATAATTATTAGATAATTGAGTTTTATCAACTTTATGATAAAAACACTAATCAAGAAAATTTAAATATGAAAATAAATGAATAATTTAATTAAGTTTATAATTAAGTTAGTTTATTTAGGTTTATAATTTTAATATATGAATAAAACAAATCAAAATCAAAGACAAGACAAATAAATTAAGAGTAATTCGTAATTAAAAACAAAGAGGAGAAGGAGAGACACTGGAGGAGCTGTGTTTCAGAAAAGAAGGGGAAGAGGTGCACTGTAGCTAAATTTTGAAAAAAAAAAATATATATATATAGTAGAACTAGGGTGCTCCTAAGCTCACCAAGTCCTTCGTGAGCGCGACTCTAAAACCTATCGAATTGACTTCAAACAACATTTTCAAACCGTTAGATGTTCAATCTATATTAAAATGTGCTTGGAGACCAAATTTTATATTTTTTGGAATTTTTTTACTATTTATTAAGATGGTTTGAAAATCGCTGTTTTTATTAAAATTCTGCACCATTGGAAAACAGCGATTTTCAAACCATTTTAATAAATAGTAAAAAAATTCCAAAAAATGTAAAATTTGGTCTCCAAGTACATTTTAATATAGATTGAACATCTAACGGTTTGGAAATGTCGTTTGAAGTCAATTCGATAGGTTTTAGAGTCGCGCTCACGGAAGGGCTTGGTGAGCTTAGGAGCACCCTAGTTCTACTCTATATCAGGACTACTAATATCACGTTGGATTTTTTGGCATCCAAGCATCTATTCGTTCAGAGAGGATCTCAGCCATCCATTCAAAAGATCTCAGCCACTCATCAAAACTGATCTCAATCTCAGCCTTTAATTAAAATAGTTTGATTTTATACATCTGTTTCATGTTGTCAAACGTGTAGAAATCTAAATTTAGTGATTTATATCCATGCTACATATAGTGACACACAGAAATTGTATCACTGAATCTCCTTTTCTCTCTTCAAGTTCCACGCGTTTTCTCTTCCCCACGCGTTTTCTCCTTCCCCACGCGTCCCTCTCCTTTCTTTCTTTTTTTTGAAAGGTCCAGCAGCAGAGGCTGCTGGATTGCAGCGTCGCTCTCATTTCTTCGATCTCTCCTCTCATTTCTTCGATCTCTCCTCTGAACAAAATATCAGTTCTTCGATCTCTCCCCTGAAAAGAAGTTCCTCTTCGCCGCGCAAATTCAAATTGAAAAGAAGAAAGATTCCGCGCAAATTCAAATTGGGAACCCCTTCTTTTTGGTGCGAAGCCCGTCACTGTTTTTGGCATCAGGTGTAGCATTTTATTACTAAGTTCATTTGCTCTTTATGATTATCGGCCGATCATCGCTCCTCTTGCGATTGCGCCTCCCTCGGGTAATTACTTGAGCACACCCTTTAATTATTGCTTGATGTATGCTTGTTTGAGCCTTGTCGGTTTGATTGAAGTCCGTACTTGTTCGTATCAGTTGTATTGATGATTATTGTGCGCAGGTTGTTGTTTTCCCGGTGCTTGATTGGCCTGTTTACTTGTGGAATTATGGTCATTGTTGTGTTGATTTTCTGATAATCGGTACCAGTGCGTTTCCTTGCTTATTGACCTTTGTCGATGGTTACTGAATTTTTGTAGTAATATGGTACTGGTACGGGTACCAAATCAGTACCAGTGTGCTTGTGAATGGTGGTGCTGATTTTCTAATAACAAGGACCAAATAGAAATATTATTAAGATTAAGGGTTAGTTGTAAAAATCTTGACTTGTGATAATTTCTCTTATTTAGAGGGGCTGAATTGTAGGATGAGACTAATTAGATATAGTATTGGCATGTTAATTGAAATTACTGAAGTTAATTTCAAGACCATGTTTTATGTGATGCATACTTAAATCAATATCGGTTTGACATCTATGCTGGCTGTTCTTTGGAGTATGTATTGGCTGCATCTATTTCCTTGACATGAGATATAGAACTTAATATTAATCTAATATGTGTTTGTTCTTATTTTTTTTTTAAATATCTCAAATCCCAACTATCTCTTAATCTCTCCATTGATATTGTATACTTGCATTTTTATCTATCGATCTTGATTTACATTTATATTTTTGTCTATACTGTTTCCTTAGTTCATTGCAAATCTGATTCAATGTCTTTTTTTTTTCTCTCTGCACAATGTAATTATTCTAAATCCTGATTGTGTGGTTAAATCCCCTTTTTTTACTTCATTGCATAATAGCAGTTAATGTTGACTACATTTATATTAATGAAGGAATGTAATTGTGAAATGTGTGCAATTTTATTAGCAAGGAAAAGTCAATTTGGTACAAAGGGTTTAGCTCTCCAATGCATAACTTCAAACAACACAGAAAAAAAAAAAACAAGGTGTGTTAATTTGCTGGAAATTGGTTCAATTGGCAACTACAAGGGGAACTAAAAAATGGCCATATCTTAAACCCCTATAGTCTCTGCAATTTTCTGTTAATATTATATTTGTGAATTTTAATCTATCAATATTGATTTTCATTTATTGCCTATACTATTTATTTAGTTCATTGTAAATCTAATCTAAATGCTCTATTTTTATTTTCTCAACATTGATTTTAGTAGGACCAATAAGAAGTAGGAAATCCGTCGTTGTTGCTGGCCTCTACTCCTCTCTACTATCGTGGTGAGATTTCTAAAATCTATTACTGCATATATTTTTTTTCTGTTTTCATATAAATTCTATGGTCTCTACTCCTCTACTCCCTTTTTAAATTGTAAACTAACACTTCTATACAAGGCCCGCTAGAAGTTTTAATACTTTTTTGAATATGTATGATAATGAACTTATGTGACTAAGTAATGTGCAATTATCAGAAAAACATACATTTGTTCGAAGATGTCTCATCCGAAATGTCATGGTTCCACCCAGATGAAAATTAACTTTGGTCCCATTTTGGGTTTAATTAGTTTAGTCATGAAACTATTAATTTAAGCAATACCATCCTAAGATGTGACATGATTCTCTAAGTTGTGCTATTAATTAGTTTAGTCCTGGCTGCATTAGGGTTTGATATTGAAAATGCTAAAGAGTTTTCCAAAATAAAGTAAGCTTATTTTTCTTTTCTCTAAAAAGTTTTTTTTTCTTTTTATTCAATTGCTGGGTAGCCTGGTAGATAACCAAATAAAAGAATGATAGGGGTAAACTGCACAAATTTTGGTTTCTAATTTCAACCTTGCAAGAACTCGTGCAAATTTTTTGAAGTTACAAGGAATATATATTCATTTACATTTTTTGTCCTCTTTTTCTGCATAATCATTTCAGTTGTGTTTTGTTGTAGGTCCATAATGATGCTCCTCTGAGTTACAGATGATATATATATATATGATTAAGAGCTTGTTAATTTTTTGCAATGCTTATTTTTCTGAAGTTTGATTTGTTATTACTAAAAAAACTTAAATTACATTATATATGGAATATGTTATTTTAGGTTGCTATTTTAATTGTTTTCTTCGTCGCATGTTTTGTTTTGTTTGGCAATCTTCTTTTGTTATCTATTTTACTGGTACTGTGGAGAAACCAAAATAAATCATCCAATTTTGGTTACTTTATTATTTCCTTGATAGTGGGGTCGAAAGTATAGTACAAAAAAGTGCAATCCAAAACATTTGGAATAGACGAGGTCCAGCCAATGATTTCCTGAATAGACAGGGGGTCGAAAGTATAGTAAAAAGAAAAGTGCAATCAATGATTTCTGTTGTGGAACAACAGCTTTGAATTTTGATCGGTGTAGGTCCCCAGTTTTTAACAAGGAAGTTTGCATATTAGTGTACTTATCAAATATTTCTTTTATTGGTCCTAAGGTTAGAATTTAAGGATTGTCGTTTACCATTAATTGTTGCTTTACTTTGCAAAACAGTAGAACCACAATCTCGACCACAGAGGAAGAAACATTTTTAGTTCTCCTATGGAGTTCCTTGAGAGGTACTGCCTTTTGTCTATTTTTTTTTCTTCCTTTTCAATTTTACTATGCATTTGTCATGTACAAAAAGGGAAAAATTGCATAATACTAACAATTCTCTAATTGTTGTGAAATTTTAAAGAACGGTCTGCCTTGATTTGCAGATATCCATGCTTCATAGGAACTTTATAGGAAATTTCTGAGATTCTTAAATAGTGTAGAAATTTTTTCATCTCTCTGTAAATGATCTTTAGATGGTGTTCTTTTGGAATTAAAGAAAAGAAAAGAAAAGCTGAAAGCTCCAATCAAGATTGTTGAGGGAAAAATTTGTTGTGTTGGCTATTAGATTAAAAGGTATTCTGGATCATAATTGGGGCAGATTGTAAAGAAGTAAATAGTACATCTGTAGAGAAGGCTATCATGGTGTAGGGCATATATGATCAGTAGTTTTTTTTTTTGGGCTTTAAGCTATGTAGTTTACAATCTTTTTTCTTTCTTGTCTGTACTTTGTTGAGAAAAATAAATGCCATAGTATTGCCAGGTACTTCTGAATACATAAAGAGTGATGGTTCCTCTTAACTGACTTCTGCTGATGAAATTGACATAGATTGATCTGAATAATATTTGAACTCACAATAGCTAGGTCTGGTGGAGCTGGAGGTTATCTCGAAAGTGTTGAGAACGAGGATAACAGAATGTTGCTTCTACACTAACAACAAATCGTTGGATTCTGAGGGGTTTACATACTCGCTGTTGTTTAAAGATAGCTTTTAAATGAATTTTAGGGAATATTTACAATCAAACAAGTGTATCCCAAAATGGATGTAAGCTTACGGTTGAATGCAAAAAAAAAAAAAAATCTTATGAATGTTTACAAGATCTCTCCTTATTAATATATAAAATCATGTTTAATACTTATTTATATAATTCCTTTGTTAAATTTAATTGTGATTTTGTGTCACAACCATAAGAAGACAAGTGGAAAAAAAACAACACACATGTGAGATAATTAATAAAGCATCTATAACAGTACAAATTTCACAATATGATAATTAAATTTAACAAAGTATCTATCACAATACAAACATCACATTTTAAAAAAGTGATAAAAACAGACTTTCAATCTCCACGGCAAGAAAATCAGTGATCAAAAGGGTTTTATGCTGATTCTAATGCTAAACCATCTCTAGGGCCTTGCTCAAACAATGATTGAACACAAAACAAGTATGATAGGCATTAGCAACCAGCAGAAAACTCATTTGATACCCCTACTGTCCAATAAATTCTAGAAATGCCCTTCTGTCAAAAACTGGCAAATCAGGGGACATAGACCCTGATTCTGTCAAATCCAATAACACAGACACGTAGAGGACTCTCTTGCAAGCAGTTTAGACTCAAATTTTGTATCTATTTGAATTTTTCTGCTATTTTCTATGAATTTTTGAATCTCAGCCTTTCAATTTTTCTGATATTCTTTTTTTTCTGTTTCTTCATTTCTGCTGCATATGGTTCATGATATAAGACTAATTTTTAAACTTTTTTTTTAGATAGGTAGAAAAACACTACTTTCGAATGGTCTAGAGTTTTTAGATCAAGTGATTTTCTAGCTGTTTAAAAAATATTAGAATAATAAAAAAAAATGTAAAATTTGGCATATAAGCACATTTCATATGGAGATCATGTTCAGCGGTGGATCGACTGTTTTGACTTTGGTTCTGACTACTTCAATGTTCACAAGGTAATGCCTAATACATGACTGTAGTTTCAGCATTGTCGACGACCGCATCGACAACAAATTCACCAATGGGTGAAATGGATCTTGTTTTTGATGGATTAGATTTCGACACCAATTTTCAAATAGACACCAGTAGCTTCTTCTCTTGAATTTTTCAGAGCAATTACACAGATCAAAGGTTGCTGACCTAAAGAGTGTTAGCATGAAATAGTTGCTACTATTTCTATCAGTAGTGTACATGTATCAAATTTTTTTAGAAATTAGGACAATTAGATGGAAAGATAGGATTTCATATGCTCTCTGATGCATCTTGTTTGTAATTTTCATTTCATTTTCATGGCCTATTCAATTAAAGAAAGCCATTAGCATAAATGATATGATTTTTAATTAGACAATTCAAATTAAATCTAATAAGATAATTACCTTCAGTTATCCACTGTTGAATTTTGTGAGTGACTTGAAAAGGATATGCAATATGCATCATTTTTTGAAATGGAAATACAGTTCATGCATTTAATTTGAGTATTTAAGTCGATAAAACTAAACTTATAAGTTATAACGATAAATCTTACACCAACAAGAAAAAAAAAGTTAACAAATCTACAAAGTAACAAATCAACTAATAGAACAGCATAACACACCTCTTCTAAGTGACTTAAACACAGAGTGTTTGAGGTGTGCTTGGCCGATCTTCAGAATGATGAGGATCAGGCCTTCTGGAAGATTCGTCTGCGGGCTGAGGACATTCTAAGTAGACAGTTCTATAGTTGGGCTGTGTATAAGCTGGATGTTTATTTTGATATTTTCTAAGTGTTGTTACCCATCTTTTCATTGCAGAGGCTTTTATCATGTAATGTTTTGTTCTTGCGAGTCTGTCCCAAAATATCAAATATTTATAACATGAGGAGAGATCAAGTTACAACAAATTTGAGTTACAACAAAGTTACAACAATCATTTTTTTCATTTTCAATGTCCAAATCGTCGATCCAAACCATTCAACATTATTATCTAAATAAAATATGCTTGCAGATCAAATTTTATATTTTTTTGAATTTTTTTACTATTTATTAAGATGGGTAGAAAATTCAATGGTCTGAATATGACTATTTTTTGTAAAATACTTAATAAATAGGAAAAAAATTCAAAAAAATGTAAAATTTGATCTGCAAGCACATTTTGTTGTGGAGATCATGTTGAACGGTTTGGATCGACGATTTGGACTTTGAAAATTAAAAAAATGGTTGTTGTAACTTTGTTGTTACTCAAATTTGTTGTAACTTGATCCCTCCTCTTATAACATAATAAGGACATGGTTTTCTCTTGTATTGGATTGTTGAGACTATGTGTGTCTATATCTACTGAGTTCTCTGTAAGCGTATGTAATAATATCTTTGGAATCAATACCTTTTTTTTTGTTTAGCAATCTGGTGAATTGGATTTCTTATGACGCTACCAAAACCCACAAAAATCTACAAAAAATAAATAGTTGATCGAGGAATTTGACTTACAAAGTTTTCATTTTATTGGCAATTGTTGAATTATGTTCATGAGCCAAATTGATTGGCTTTTTTGCCCCGAGATATTAATATTTTTAAGATAAATTTCATCTTTTTTTTTACTGCAACGCTTTCAAAATTATTGTTTCTCTTTGTTATATATGTGAACTATAGATGCACCAGAATAATTGTATTACACTGAGTTATTCAGTGCATATCATTTCAATTGTATTACACTGAGTTATTTTACTAAAAATGAATAAAAGTTTCATACTTAAGAAACTAAAAATAAAAATCCAAAAAAGAGAAAGTGATGACATCTTAATTTTCATACATTGAAAAATTGCAATATTGTAGTACTATCAATCTGCGAAATAAACTGAACTGTGGGGATTGAAATTGAACTGATTAAAACAAACTTTTAATCTCCACTGCAACGCGTGGGCACTTAACTAGCCAGATATTAAAATTATATATGATATTTGCATCAAAATCGGATATGTCAATTTATTTGACAGATGTGATATATGAAATAAAATAAAATTTTAACTTTTTTTTAAGTAAATTGGTATTAAATTTGGAAGTAATTTATGATTTACTGATAATTTCGTGTGCAATAATTTTGCACTAATTATTTATTTATATAATTTTCAAATTTAATCAAATTTTGTTTGTGTTATATCTCAATAACAAAAACGACGTTTATAATTCTAATTTTTTGAAGTGGGCCGCGACGTACTTAAAAATATATATATTGGCAGTGTTGACAAGTTTCACACACTCAGGCAGCACGAGGTGAAATACTTTTGACGACATGGTCCAGAAATGCAAGGTTAGATTTTTGAAATTTGTTGTTTCTTATTTATTCTCCTGATTGAGAGGCATCGGAGGAAACAGATCACCTGCGATGCATTTAAAAATTTGATTTTAATATGACCAATTGGTCCCATTAAAGAAACTCTTAGATATCTCATATTTTGTGTGTTATTTTAGAAAATAGCAACCGTTCAATTATGTTATGCATGAATCTCAAAGTGAAATTAATACTGGCACCAACGCTAATCGAGCAGCAGACAAGTCGGTCACGTAAAATAACTTAACTTTAGGGCTGATTTTTATTTATGGGATGATTTATGGCGCAAGTTCTAAATTATTGAAAGTAAATAACTTTCAACTTATGCCATGGATTTAAAAGAAAGATAAATGCTTGTTAAACGCATCAAAAATTTGATAATAAATAATAATGATTTCTTTCACTATGACTTGGGCAAATTGTTTGAATCATATGGAAATTTTCAAATTTATCAAATTTAGTCTTATTTTTAAAACTTTAACCTAATTGCTCAAATGGATAAGAATTTCATTATAATGTTATAAATAAGAATTTCTCCTTCTATATCCATATATATAAATTTAAAAGAACGAAAAATATATTATCAATTAGTCTACTCTCAAAATCAATGATACGTGAATTTCACTAAAATTAATTTTGTCACTCTTCAAAAAAATGCATTCAAAAAAATTTACTTCTTAAAGAAATATTTTTATGAATCTAACACAAGTTATATCTTTTACATAATTAATATTGTCAATCCCACCGCAACGTGTGGGCACTTAACTAGTATCTCAAAATTTGCACTCTTTTAGTTTTGCATATATATATATAGAGTTGGGTTCTCTTGCCAACAATATTGAGCTCGGCCCAATATCAGGCCCCATAAGAAAGAAGAAGGAAAACATAGAAATAAAATAAGATATTTCAAATGTGATTTATACCGTATTTTGAGTGAGGTTGTGGTAAATTTTATACCAGAATATTATTAAGCGACTTAATTTTAATTGGTGCTCATAAATCCATTAAACAGTCCTAGACCACATTTCTTTGCCGTTGATCATCATGGTGATTGGTGAATAGTTGCACATCAGGAGAGGGAATTTTAGCGAACACTGCTCGCCTTCTTGGCTGACGGTAGAGCCTCCGCTCCTTTCTCTCCTGTGCAGTGCTTCTCCCCTACAGGTTTGCGCGATCTCTTGCCTTTACGAAACAGTTCAAGCTCAAGTTCTCTCTTTTTTTCTCAAAACAAAAGCTCTTATTTATGTTCTTTAATTGTTGTAGTTTAGTTTACTGCATGTAAGATATTTATTTAATATATTACACACACTCCGCATATATTGGCAAATTGAAAAAAGAACGCAGAATCAAGTATGCATGTATGATTTAGAACTTAATTAATCAACCAGATATGAAATTATGAATATAGCAACACATGGGGTACACTTTTCGACAGAGCAAATTTTAATTATGCAACACACAAGTCATATGCAACATTGTTTTGATTCTATTGTCTATGCACTGCATAAATTAAAAACTGTTCTGTCAAAATCTGTAACCAACACATGCATGCTATACTGGTATGGTGTGTAATTGTGGAGTGTCAAACTTAATTGTGTTTAGTCTTCATTGTTTTCAGTGAATTAATTGTTTGGCTTTGAACAGATCAATATAACTTGTTTAACTACCTTCAAATTGTGAACATATATTATTTTAAATGTCGAATCCTGAGCCATTTCTGGAAGTTGCAAAGTTCATTATGAGCACTGCTCCTGTGTTAGAGAAGCTAAATATAAGAGAAAGATGCGTTGATGATTTAATCATGGCATTCTTGAAGAAGCTGTCGAGCTTGGATTTCCTTTTTTCTTTTCTGTTCCTCTTCCTCCAAAAATATGAAGAGAAGAAAATTTCTGACTTCATATTTGTTTTTCTCTTTATTGTAGTACAACTTCAAAATTTAATTTTTTTTATTTTTTGTGGCTGATCATGGATTTGGAATATTGTTAACATTTTGGGTCTTGTACGTACCTTGATTGAAAAACATAGATAAGTAAATTGTTGATTTCTCTATGTGTTCATTTTTTAAATATATATAAAAATTGTCATAAGTTTTCAATTGTTAATTACACGAATTATTATTTGTCAATTATACACACTAGTACAAAAAACCCCTTCACTGACTGTTAAAATACCCCTACACCGACTGTTATAGCGGCGTCAGTAAAGCCAGCGCCAGTGAAGGTTACCTTTTACTGACGCTCTAAAAACAGTCAGTGTTGGGTTCAACACTGACTGTTTTTAGAGCGTCAGTGTTGGTGTTCAATACTGACTCTTTAAAAGTGTTGAACACCAACACTGACGCTCTAAAAACAGTCAGTGTTGGTATTCAACACTGACTGTTTTTAAAGCGTCAGTATTGAACGCCAACACTGACGCTTTAAAAACAGTCAGTGTAGGTCCTAAAAATAGTCGGTGTTGACATAAAAATTTTGGTATGGTTCCGCTTGTATCGAGGCTAGCCTCCATATTTTGTTAGCCATATAACTATTCGACATTCATTGACATTAAATAGAATATCATGCAAATAATGTAGACAACATAAATAAAAGACAACACAATTTAACAACATAACATATTCATTCACAAAAAACCACACTATAGCAAAATTTACATAACCCATAAAAACAAAATTTGCAACTGAAATTAACAACATTGTATTTCTTGTAAATAGGTTAGAAGTTGTCCAAGAAAAATATACAATTCTTGTAGTTGACTGGACTGAGCAAGGACACGAGAAGTCTAATTACCCAAAATTGCTCCAATTATCGCTTGACAAGAGTCGATCGGTATCAAAGCAGTTGTCGGACTTTGCTTGCCTCTATCTCCTCTAGTGAACAATTAAATTGTGTTCCTACAATTAGAGAAAGTATGAATAACAAACTTCATAATCTAAATTGACCAAAAGACCTCATTATAAGATCATATGACACTATAAAATTAGTTGTAATAGAAAAGTAAAAAAGTTGGATACTTCTTAAAAAGAAAAGTAAAAAAGTTGGATACTTTTTTTGAATATATGCTCATTGTCAAGTAAAGATGTGTTACGATCTATTCATCCACCTCATTCACAGCTTGCTGTAAATATGTAATATTAAAGAGAGTGACATGAATGCATTCTAAAACAATTCCTGTTAATTATAAAGCTTTTGACCATAGTATTAAACTAAGTAAAGCAAATTTTTCCTAGTAGTGGACGAAAATGAGACAAAATTGTATAACAGAAAGAAGGGGAGGCATACTTGAGGAATTCTTGGAGCTTTCTTATAGATCTCCAAAGTTACTCTGCCTTTAAAGCTCCTTTTTCGAGCAAGACCTCTAAAACATCAGAACGTTTATACATTAGACACATCAGATCCAACCCAGAATTAAATTTTTGTACCGGAAATGTGTCTGACATGGTACATCATGATTTCAGAAGTGTCTGTGCTATTTGCATTAGGCAAAAGTAGTAAAAATATAAATGACACTGGATATAAAATAAAAGAAAAGAAAATGCACCAGCAATTGTTTCTACTGCTGAGTGCTGAGTGGCACTCTCTCAAAATGGCCTTGCATTCCTCTTCAGCAAAAGTTAAGTACTTGGCACGAAGCACGTCAAGTTTCTCTGCAAGCCGAGAAGCTTGTAGTTTTAATATATTATATATACATTTACAACTTGCGATTATCTAAACCAAGGGGTAAAAGAAACATTTTAACTGTCAATTTGACATTCCAAACCTTTAATTTTCATTTATTTTTGTCAAAGGGAAGTTTCTATGGAAACTATAGGAGGGTTATCATACAAATATAATTCAAGCCAACAATTGAGAGCATAATCCAAGGCACCACCAGTTCTACAGGTTAGTACATAAATCAGTAAAAAAGGTTCTCAAATTTCAAAACAAGTTCTTGAACCAACACAAGTACCTCAACAGATATGAAATTATGAATATAGCAACACATGGGGTACACTTTTCGACAGAGCAAATTTTAATTATGCAACACACAAGTCATATGCAACATTGTTTTGATTCTATTGTCTATGCACTGCATAAATTAAAAACTGTTCTGTCAAAATCTGTAACCAACACATGCATGCTATACTGGTATGGTGTGTAATTGTGGAGTGTCAAACTTAATTGTGTTTAGTCTTCATTGTTTTCAGTGAATTAATTGTTTGGCTTTGAACAGATCAATCTAACTTGTTTAACTGCCTTCAAATTGTGAACATATATTATTTTAAATGTCGAATCCTGAGCCATTTCTGGAAGTTGCAAAGTTCATTATGAGCACTGCTCCTGTGTTAGAGAAGCTGAATATAAGAGAAAGATGCGTTGATTATTTAATGGATGGCATGGCATTCTTGAAGAAGCTGTCGAGCTTGGATTTCCTTTTTCTTTTCTGTTCCTCTTCCTCCAAAAATATGAAGAGAAGAAAATTTCTGACTTCATATTTGTTTTCTCTTTATTGTAGTACAACTTCAAAATTTTAATTTTTTTATTTTTTATGGCTGATCATGGATTTGGAATATTGTTAACATTTTGGGTCTTGTACGTACCTTGATTGAAAAACATAGATAAGTCAATTGTTGATTTCTCTATGTGTTCATTTTTTAAATATATATAAAAATTGTCATAAGTTTTCAATTGTTAATTACACGAATTATTATTTGTCAATTATACAGGCTTATTTGTGAATTGCACGCTTCTCCATTGGTCTATACCTATTTATTTGATCATGTTGTTAAAGAGTACATCTATGTAAACATGTACACACTAATACGGAAAATGATAGTACAGGATCAATATTCAATAGAGACAACATTAAAAAATATATGAATCATGTGTTGTATGAAATCAAACTAGTTCTGTCAATATCTCTATCACATGCATAAAATTTACACAGATATCAACAAATTATCAAATTTTCGAAATGATGTCCAAAATACCATGCAAGAAATTGATAAATCGAAAATGCAATTGTGATTAATCTGTGATCCTCAATTTTAGATGGGAAATTTAAAATTTGGAACGAACTGGTCAATACAGTCTAAAATCTGGCATTTTTCACTAGCTACTAAAGTGAGGCAGTGGTTGAAGAAATTATACAAAATTCAAGAGGAATAAAAAAAAAAAAAAAAGGATTTAGCATGGAAGCGTGATAATGGCAACTGGCAAGAATCATCGGCCTCCCTTGTTGCCGCACGGAAGGGGAAAATAGGCTCTAACCCGACCCGACCCGACCCGATCCGACCTGACCTGATCCATTGTCTTTGATAAATTTCCTTTGAAATAATTAGTATTTATTAGAATATATACATAATATGATAATCCAATCGGAATACACATTCTACATGTATATTTAAAAAAAAATATCCGATTGCTTATCGGATCCGCATATGAGCCATAAAAAAGATCCACTAAATTAATTGGATTTGCATCTGAATCTTGCACGACCCATATCCAAAATCTGTTAAGACTTTGATAAATAATGTTATTATACTGTGCGAATATAAGTTGTTAGAAAACTAAATATATTGATCACGTTTAAAGATATTAAATCATAGTTAATTATATAAATTAGTTAAATTAAATTCATTATTTATATTTGTACATTTATATAGAGAATGACTAATATTAAAACATTTGTTCCTGGACCTCGGAATAAATGTTTCGGTTTTTATTTTTTTAAAGTTCAAACAGTCTATCCAAACTATTCAACATTCAATCTATATTAAAATGTGCTTGGAGACCAAATTTTATATTTTTTGGAACTTTTTAATTATTTATTAAGTCAGTTTTAAAATCACTGTTTTCAATGATCCAGAAGTTTTTCAATGTTTATTAAAATCAGCGATTTTGAAAATAGCTTAATAAATAGTAAAAAAATTTAAAAAATTTAAAATTTGGTCTCCAAACACATTTTAATATAGAGATCACATCTAACGGTTTGGACTTTGAAAATCAGAAAACCAATTGGTAACATAGGAACTCCGGAATAAACGTTTTGATATTAGCCAATCTCCATTTATATATAACATAAAAATATTCACTCATGTTAATTAAGTTATTCATAATTTTACTGTTTTATGTCTTTTAACAAAAAAATCTAATAAAATCCAACATTGATCGGAAATCCATTACGATAATGAATGTGGACCTGTATTTTGATCCTCATATTTTGTTAGATAAATAAGCATATATATTGTCAAAATTTAATAAATTCACAGCCCTACAGTAGTACAAACAAATTAAATTAAGGTGTGCACGAGTGAAAGAGAAGGACAATGTAGCGTCATAATCAGGACCATAACTCATAAAAACAATACAAAATATGTAAAAACAAGTAACATGGCCATGCATACCTACTATTAATTCGTTTGGTGTTGCCAACCTGTTATTTGCGTGTCCCTACTCCCTAGTCATATATATATAAGGCTATTGGATTTGTACCTGATACCAATACAAAACATGTATATGTATATACCAGAAAATATTTGATGATTTCATCGAATCTCTAAATTAAATAATGAACTACAACATTGGATCCAAATGATAGTGTATATTTTCTTATTATTAGTACTTCTTGTGTCCCTTCTTTGGCTAGCTTTATTATGTCCCAATTAATTCTTTCTACTGGAAAATATTACAGATATGCTCTAGTCAAATAATTTCATACTGAAGATTATGATTTCATAATTTTGCATGGCATTCATTTCATGATATGAATTTTGTTGCTATTTTTTTAATTTTTTTTTTAAAAGGGTTGGATTGAAAAAATTTCCATAAATACTAGCAAGGATAAAAATCTAGACATTATAATAAGAATGAGTATCCCCTCAGGTACCGCACGTCCTAAGAAAATTTCAGCCGATCGATTATTTTCAGACTTGCCTTAGATGTACAAAGGTCTTTGAGATTCGTGTCAAATTGAAATAAACAGTTTCAGATTCCATTCTACCAGATCAGGTACCTGAATGGATTTGAATTCTTATAATAATGACCAGAATTTGGTGGATAGAAATCGGTGACAGAAAGAAAACCGCCATTTGGTTTATTGAATGCTTTGATTGTTGGAGAGTCTTAGCAATTTAGACATAAATGATGCAACTATTTTAAGAGGCCCATTCAATCATAGAATGCACACGCTTGACTTGAGTGAATAAAAGTTAGATTTATATTTTTTTTTCTTTATCTGTTAAAATTGATATTTTTGGTGTCTCTCATCAATGAAATTTGGAGTGGCCTTCATTTTTTCTTAAAAAATAGTTGGAAATTTTAGATATCTCCTTCCAAACAAAATTAAGTAAATTAAAGAGAAAAGTACTTGTTATTCATATATCCTTTATATATCGTGCTTTATCATAGCGCTACATCACACTATCATTTTGTGAGTCCTCTCACTCGAAATATGTTCAAATTCGAATATTAACAAATTCTGCTGATATAGAGAAATATAAGAGATTTTTTTTTCTTAGCTTAGACTCTCTTATACTAAATATTTTTAAGTCCAAATAATACTAGAATTTTTATTGGCCCCATCAATTAGTAATATTGGTTATCTTCTATTTCATCTTAGTAATAAAAAAAATGGAATACAAAATCCTTAAAAAGGGTCTATTTTTTCCAATGACTTTCTTATATTAAAAGCTCATAATATGATGCAATCGATATGCTCTATATGTTATTTAAAGTAGTTGATATCATGTTCATAACTGATAGTGCATAAAATATTAAAAAATTGATCTAAAAGACATGCAATTATTATGATTTATCATTCATTTATGTTGTCGTTAAATCTGTAAACACTGAATGATCCCTTACCGCTACCTCTAAATGATTCTAGAATTTATATTTTAGTTAAAAAAAAAAAAAATTTTGAAGACCCAAATGCAATCGTGCAAAGCAGATAATAATACTTAGGGGACCCCTATGTTTGCAAACACATATGGTCCAATTTATTTTATTGTTCAAACAGTGCTTAATTAGTTGTAGTCAATATTACCATTAATTTGATCAAGACTAAACCAAGCAGTGCTCTCCAATAGAACAACAGCACATTTAGTGTGTCAATTAGGTGGTCTAACATATATTTGCATTTACAAACAAAATATCTATGTATATCTTTCCAAATTATGTTTTGCATTAATTGTGTCATGAGCTACAAAACTAGTTTTATACTTGTACTTAAATGTAGTAGTTAGTATCTTATAAACAACACTATTGTAAGTAGTTACATACATATATTGAGTAAATTCAGATCCAGTCAGTTACCTGATCTGATAGAATGAGATGCAAACCGTTTATTTTAATATGGCATGAAATCTAAGGCATGTTCGAGTGATATTCGCTCGGTTGAGATTCACTTAGGTAGATGTGGTACCTGAGGACAGTGGTAAAGCCACATACAACTAGAGGTAGGCAGTCGTCTGTCTCTAGATTTTGATACACGATATCAATTCGTATATAATTGGTTTGGATTTGGGTTTTGGATATCCTTGAATTTGAGTTTTGCTTATCCCTGACTGAGTCAAAACTCTCACTCAGTGAAATCAACCGAGTTGCCCAAATCTGGTATTCTTTTATCAATTTGTCTCGAAATATAACAACAAGAGAAGGGTGATTAAGAATGGTCTGATAGTGGGACCACAATATACATGTATCTTTTTTTTCCGAAGCAGTAGACTAAAATGTTTTACAAAGTAATATGCTGAAATTTAATGTAATGCATTAAATTATTTTATGAGGTTTAACTGTTTAAAAATAGACTGAATTTTAAAAGAAGAGTCTTGTGAACTATGCTTCAAAGTAAAATTTACTACTTCAATGCTTTAGAATTTTCGATCTAATTAGGCCGATTCATGGTCAATTACAGATTCCGCTTCCAATGAAAATTATGTAGTAATAATTTAATGCGTACCCCGGTAAAAATCCTGACTGCACTTGCTGAGAAGATATTAATATTAAGCAAGCACTCTTGCATGCAAATTTACTTTTTTTTTCTAAAAATAAAATAATTCTAAGACTATTAGCACATGCTTTTTTACTCTATCATCCTTACCGTTGGAACAAAAGGGACAAATTTGTTTTGAAGAAGAAGACGGATTAGACTTGGAAGTCGAACTTGATTTATTCTAGGAAGTTCAAGTATTGGTTTTGAGCAAATAAAAATTTTAAGGACCAATTAACTTAATTTTTTTTTTTAAATGTCCAATGACTGATTGATACGAATGGAAGCTCAGGATTAAAATCTGAATTTTCTCATTTTTTATAAGAAAAATTTCTGTAGCTCTCTTTGAGAGATTGATTTCACAACTGAATGCAAGGACCTCAAGTCTGAACGGTATTGAACTTGAATTGCAGAGCACTGTATCTGAGAAAAATTTCATAGCATATTAAACTGTCTTAGTAGAATGTAATTTTATATCTATATAAGAAATGTTAAATATGATCAACAATTTCATTGTTAGATATGATCAATAATTTCCTGCTCAATAAAGTAAAATAAGTTTGCTGTTTTTTTGTCCCAAAAACAATAAGATAATTCTAAGTCGAGATCGTTTGATGCTTGCACTTTTACACCCGCTTAATCAACTTTTTATCTTGATATGGAACTTAAAAATTTGGACTTGTTAAATTCATGAAAGATAGTAAAATAAGCTTCTTATTTTTGTTATGATACTTCCATTTAAACTTGAGCCTACTAGGATTTCTAATTGCAACGTGAATTAATTTTCACATAATAAAAAGGGAATTGATATATCAATATCATTATTATCATCTTTAATTAGTGTTAAGCTTGATATGTATTAATGTTTAGTTAAATGAAATATTCACCTAATTCAAAAATGTAGGTAAAATAATAATACGAAAAAAAATTATACGACAGTCTTAAACCTGTTTTGACTGATCAAAATAATACACATTATACCAGTATAGTTTCTAATTTTTCACATTTTAGTTCAGAAAAAGGACGATACAAAATTTTTACTTTGATCAATCTATAAAAATTAGAAATTATTTTCTTGAACCATAAATTATACAATACTTCAATACAATAAAACACAATTCCATATAATTTAGTTTGATCTTTTTTTTTCCCATTTTAATATATCTCTCAAGCTATATCAATAATTGGCGCTTCATGTTCCTTGTTTAAGGCGTCTTGATTGCTTAAAAGATGCCTTGTCAAATTTTGTTCAATTCCTTGCTCTCCTCTTGCCTTTATTTCTTCACTTTTCCCCCAAATTACAGAGTAGAGACCAATCATAATCAAAATTGCACCAATAATCCTATCAAAAACAAATCAGACAAAATTTAATCAAATAAGAATCTCGCTTTTCATTATCTAACAAACCTTCTATAACATCCTTTCAGATATTTGTATCAATATCGTCAAAAAATAGGCTGAAGATTTTGACCGAGCAGTTTTTAATTCATGCAGTGCACAAACAATAAAGTCAAAATAGCGCTGCATGAATCAAAAAATAGCATAAGAAGCACAGACCGATATCCTCCCAGGTATCTGACTCAAGCAAATTACAACAGCCGGCCCAGATTAATTCTATATGGGCCAAACTCAAATCTGGTGCCTATTGTGACTGTAGGAGGCTGTTTTGAGATTCGTGTCATATTAAATGGGCTGATCGTATTTGCTTGAGTCAGGTAACCTGAGGTGATGTGAATCCAAGAAGCACTTGGAGTTTATGCTACAACTATATGTAACAGCAAGAGTATATTCCAGAGTTTCTCCTCAGAAACTCAAAAAATGTAACCAAACACGGTTAATGAAAAATGGGCTTGACCCTTTTGCTCCTCAAAAAACAGCAAGAGTATATAACCAATTAATTAATTAAATGTGCGTACCCGCCGGTGTAGAGTTGGTCGCCGAGGATGAGAGCGGCCATGATGGCAACAGCGACAGTCTGTACCGGTTGAAATACCGAGGCAAACAAGGGGCCTCCCCTGTCTATGCACCAAATCTGCAGTGACAGCGCCAGTCCTGATGCTACCAATCCCTGCAATGTACAAATTTACTGGTTATATTAATTTATTAATTAATTATTAGGAATGGAGCTTATTAATTAATTTAGTTTTGCTGTCTTGATCAATCCTTGCTCAATGATTTTTGTTGATGCATTTCTTTCTTTAAAAAAGAAAGGGATGTAGAAGTTGATGTGTACTGTCCACAAATTACAATTAATTGTAAATTAATTCAAAGTAACTAATTTTGAATGGTCTAGAATCATTAGATCAAGTGATTTTCTACCTATCTAAAAAAGGTAAAAATATTTAAAAGAAATATATAAAATTTGATCTACAAGTACATTTCATATAGAGAAAATATTGAACAGTTCAGATCGACTTTTCGAATTTCGAAATTGAAGACATTAATTCATAGTACGGACCAATCTACACTATGCATAGTACTGTAGCCTCACTCATTAATTAATTATATATGAATAGGATCATTTCAGAAGTTTCAACAATGCACAAAACGTAATTAACCCCTAGACAAGTTATTTGATCATGTTTGAATTTAAAAATATGATAAAATTTAGGCATTGAATTACAGCATATAGGATGGTGAAGAGTTCCATTCCAGAGTGTATTTTCCACTTGTCGATGTCATTTTCGGTGAAAGCAGCTATGATCAGAAATTGTACAAGCCCAAAAAATATTGTCAATGTGAGCACTGATAGCCTTGCTGGATATTTCTTCAATACTGGTACCTTTTTAAACATGTGGCATTCAATTTCATCCCAAAATAAGTTAAAAAGTACATACATAATCTGTCAATAATTAACTATATAACAGAGAGTCATCTTAAATGCATTAGGCAATCAATAATTGAAAGAATGTCAGATTCCTGTAGCATTCTTGGCATGTTACTAAAAATGTACCATATATATAATGCCAGAATAACAGTTGTGATAATAATTACACAAAAGACAAACAAAGTTATTGCATAGAAATAGGTCTTTAGTACTATGAAGTAGGAAGTATAAAAATATTTTTCTTGCAAACATATACTTGCTGAAGGTAGGGACCTAAAAAAGACACGCCGTGATCGGGTACATCACGGCATGGCCCGACATGTGTGCCGGTCATGTGTCATGACTCACATATCTTGTATCGCGATCATTCACGTAACGTGACCATTCTTCGGAAAATGGTATGGCACGCAAACTGGTCAGGTCACGGCACGTGGATACACGTGATATCGTAACCATTAGATCTTGATCAAAGGGTAAATCTTGAAAAACTAACTTATAATTACGAAAAATAGTTAAATGTGACAAAACATGACAAATGTATCCAATCACGTTTGGACACGACACGTGTGATCACAGTGTGACTAACGTGTCGTGACCGTTCCTTCGAATTTAATCACAGCACGGCACGGCAGAAATTTACATCTCTAGCTGAAGGGATCATATTTACATCTCTAGCTGAAGGGATCAATAATGCATTCATTAAAAGATAAAAATAAAAAAATAATGAGAGGACAACTGACCTGGAGCACAATCCAAGCAGACCAAGAGGTGATGTGAGTAAGGATGTAAACACAACCCAAGGTCCAATTCAAGATCTGAGTTGAACTGAGAATGGAGAGGTGCTGCTGTTGGATGAATATTTTCGGTTTCTGACTCAGCAAAGGGTGGCCCTTGTAGAGAGTTATGACAGTAGCCCCACCTATGCTGATAACTGTACCCACCACCTTTGCCACACCATACGTCTTCTTTAGGTTCACCTCCTCTAACCTACCAGATAAAATTAACATTGATATTATTATTATTATATTTTGGAAGACTATATCACCCGATTTTTTTTATTGTTGGTAGCATAAAAGAATAACAAAATTTTACCCATAACATCGATTTCGAATAATTTTGTTTTATCAGCAATTGAAATCTGCGTTATCATTTTTAGAAAAACTGACTCCCTTATATTCAGTGGTTGTGGTATAAAACCAAATTGTAAATTTTATTATTTTTTTATTATAATTTATACAGATGAATTGTTGTATCACTGATCCAGAAGCAGGTGTAAGGATACCTCAGAGCAGCAGCCATGGCAAATGTGATCGCTGGTATTGCATTTTGTATAGCAGATGCATAAGTTGGAGACAAATAATATAGCCCCAAGAGATAGAATCCTTGGTTTGCCAGAATCCTATAAAAATCAATGGCAAAATACAGTACAAGTTCATGAAAAAATAGAAAAAAATATTAGCAGGAAATTTGAAAATATTTTTTTGAATTATGCAATAAACTTAGTAACTTACCCTAATATTGCCAGAAGGAAGAATTGGACCAGCAATGAGAAAGTGAGAGGTGGCCTATGGTCCCTAAAACCAAGAAAATATCCAAATTTTTATACTTCTTCTTTTCCAAAAAAACAAAAATTCATAAACATTAATCCCAAAAGATTTATCTGTTTCAATTGATTATATATGTATCGATGCCCTAAAAAATTTTAAATTTTCATAAATCCTAATTAGGTTATTTGCAAGAAACAGAAAACAAATTGGCATAATTTTGACATAAAAAACTATTTATCAGTTCAGATCTGAAGAAACTGTAATTAGAAATTTAGAATTCAAACATTTTAGATAATAAAAATACTCAGATTAAAGCAAAGAAAAAGAAGGATTAGAAATGCATACTTCTCTAGAAAGTAGGCACAAGGGGCCAAGAGTAGCAAGGCAATGCAATTTCTATACACAATGAACACAAGCTGGCTTATTCCAATATTTAGAGCAGCTCTTGATACTATGTGAAACCCTGCCATACATAGTTGCAAAGCTATCACTCCAACTAGGAGCTTCACTTTCTCTCTCATCTCTGTTACCTCTCTTCCCATTTCTCTCTCTCTCTCTCTCTCTATCTTTTTCTCTGAGGAGATGGGTTATTTGAGATGTGTATATATACACAAACACTAAGTCACCAGTGTTACTTCTCGCAACTATTGGAATCATACTGTCTCTTTGTTGTCTCTAATAGAATAGATACTTGATTGTGACATGCTTCTCTATCTTCTCTTACTTTGTTGTTATGTCTTTCCTGCTTTGGGATTTTTGGTAAAATACAAGAAATCATACACATTAATTAGCACAGTTGTCTTGGTAAGGATCTGGGATAAAATAGTACACTAATGCTACTGTCCAGATAAGCATAGAACTATATATGCTGTTGCTGAAAACAGACAAATTAAAAATGTACTTGTAGACCGAATTTTATATTTTTTTACTATTTTTTTATATAGGTAGAAAATCACTTAATCTAAAAATTCCAGATCATTCAAAAGTAGTGATTTCTACCTATTTAAATAAATAGTAAAATAATTGTAAAAAATGTAAAATTTAGTCTGCAAGTACATTTTCATTTGGAAATAAAGTTGAATGGTTCAGATCGATTATTTCAAAAACAAAGATATTGATCCATAGTAGAGACCAATTTGCACCATGCATAGTACCATAGCCTCACTCAACTAACATTATCCCAGTTGGTAGTCAGGTGCTGGTAGCAGAAACTGGTACCAGTACCAATTACCTTTCTGGCATGCAATTTATTGGGTAAATTTCGCTGGAGGTCACTAAATTTTGTCCTTTGTCACAAATTGGTCACTCAATTTTAATTTGTCCCTCCATAACCACTAAATTTTTATTTTGTCCTAATCAAGTCACCCTATAACTTTTTCATCCAAAATATTAACGGAATATAACTTTTCCGTTAGTATTTTGGACGGAATGAGCATATTCCGTTAAATTTTTGGACGGAATGAGCATATTCTGTTATAATTTGGATGGAAAAGTTATATGGTGACTTGATTGGGACAAAATAAAAGTTTAGTGGCTATGGAGGAACAAATCAAAGTTAAATGACCAATTCGTGACAAAAGACAAAGTTTAGTGACCCAGCGAAATTTACCCCAATTTATTTATCTAACTTATGTTCCAGTAATCATTGACTTTCTAATTATGAAACTTGCATGTCGCTCCTACCTTTCCAAAAATGAAAAAAAAAAAAATAGAATCAAACAGACTAAATAAAAAGTATCTACCAATAAACAAGTTTTGTTAAAAAAATTCAGTAAGTGACGTGTGAGATAGGGTAGCAGCTTTTGACCTGTGGTTCTGAGAGATTTTTCTAGATTTTTTAATAATTAATAAATCAGAGTGTTTCTGTACCAGCTTTTGGATCTTATTTTCTTGAAACATTAGGTTTGGTAAATTGATATTTGGATAAAAAAAAGTGAAGATAAAATTACTAAGAGTGAGAATACGAAAGAATTCCCTCTCTCCACATCTTATCCTCTCATCAAACATAGTTTTGGTTCTCCAAATAGATCCGGTCTGTATAATTTAAAGAGTGAGGCTATGGTGCTATGCATAGCACGGATGGGGTCCGTGCTACGGCTAAAAATTTGACTTTTTAAAATTCTAATGGTCGATCCAACCGTTCAATGTGATAACCATATGAATATGTACTTGCAAACTAAATTTTATATTTTTTTGAATTTTTTTACTATTTTTTTAGATAGGTAGAATTTTGATGGTCCAAAATTTTCAGAAAACACTGATTTTTCTACCTATCTAAAAAAATAGTAAAAAAATTCAAAAAAATATAAAATTTAGTTTGCAAGTACATATTCATATGATTATCACATTGAACGGTTGGATCGACCATTAGAATTTTAAAAAGTCAAATTTTTTGCCGTAGCACGGTCCCCATCCGTGCTATGCATAGCACCATAGGCTCACTCTAATTTAAATATGCAAAAATCTTAAAACGGATCCCTATATTTTAAATAGATCCAAAATACTTTGGTCCGACTTTGACTAACTTGATGGTACCAATATATGGGTACGAATATAGTGTAAGAAAATGTTTTCGTTAGCTTATCAAATTGAAAAGGTTTGGAACATAGGAACAAAGCCTTAAAAAACTTATCTCAGTACATGAATAAAAAACAATTACTGAAACATAGTTGTTGGAATAATGAAAAAAAGAAAAATAAATTACTTCAACACATCAAACAAAGAAAAAACACATGAAACATAAAAAGCAATCTACGCTACGGTAACAACATTAACTACGCCTTTTGCATGATATTTTTCTAATTTGGAAGGTTTGGAACAGTCTTATTAAGTCTTATTAGTTTCCTTTTCTGAGAGGGACAATATGGTCTAAAAAAAAAAAAGAATTCTCACCTCAATCCTGCAGCAATTAAAAATTGACCTGTTTAAATCGGCACCCTTAAAATTAGTTATTTTCATCCAGTCAGAAATTTGCATGTCCATGTCTTTTTCCCCTCATTTTGATGATTCAGTTTATCCTGTGTTTATATCCAAATTTAAATATAATATATTACACATTTAATTAGGGGTGAAAATGGTATGGATAATATTCGATCCGTATTCGATTTGTAATCAAAAAATTAGATGTGGATATCCGATTTCCGAATATCCGTGTGGATATGGATACTAATATCCGTGCAGTGATCAATAGATCCGATAGCGTATGATTATTTTTTTTTTCACTGTATTAGATATATATAATTTGATGATCTCACCAATGATGTAGAAATGTAGGGATCTGAATTAGAGTTCGCATCCGCTGAAATCCTCTCTCAATGGATTTCAGCGATCCTGAAATTCCTCTCCTCTCTTTTTTTTTTTGAAAATCGAAATTCCTCTCCTTTCTCTATCTCTCTCCTCTTTCTCTCTCTTCAAAAATTTCAGGAGAGAGAAAGAAGAGAAAGGAGAGGGATTTCAGGGTCGCAAATCCTATGTGAATTCGTCTGAATTAAGTTTTAAGTAATGAAATTGGAAAATCTGATGAGATGTGGTCCCAAATACATAAAATTTGCCAAGTCATTCTCACCTTGACTGTTCTCTAGGTTAGGGACTTAAAGAGGCCCATTCCATGAGTGATATATATACATCATGCACATGGAGAGATATCATTGAATGCCTTGTAATCATGACATTTGTGAACTTTTGAAGCACAGATTTTATTATTGTTCATTTCATGAGAATGGCTTGGCAAATTTTTTGTTTCATGATTAACAAATGGGTACCATATTTTTTGAGACGACAAAAAAAAAGTTTAATAATATATTGATAGAAGAGCCGGCATAGCATCTGTTTCTTTGCTTGCTCCAAGGGAAATTAAAAAGGCCAAGTTTTTCTTCACATGTTTACAAGATAACTAGCTTCTTTGTTTAACAAGACATTCAATAAAACTCTCTCTCGTGAATATCAATATATAAATAAGACTTAATCTTTATTTTTTATTTTTAAATAAAAGACATTCAACATGTTTTGAAGTAAAAAAATTTGGTTTCACGAAACAAAAACGTAAACGTCCATCCAAATAGAGACAACTAATTTAAGTGGGCTTATATTATGAATTTATTATACAGCCCATAACAATTATGGATTTTTTTTTGCTCCGGCCATACAAATATTATGGAAGCCCATCAGATTCATATCTGGAGACTTGGAGTGGATCTTTCTTTCTAATTTTTATTTCTTGTATTAATAAATCAAAATCTCAGCGCCTTATTTTTATCTATTTGATAAAAGTTTTTTTTTGAGAGGCTAGGTAGTGGCTACCAAGCGGAGAGCAGGTTGGGTCCGATGGGTTTTGGGACCGTCCAATCTGCTTTCAGATCCGTGCACACAAAATTTAAAGCAGATGCGAAAGTTGCGGGTGCGAATTTAAAGCAGATCGGACGGTTATCGAACCCATCGAACTCACTTTGAGTCCGATGGACATCGGACCCAAATTGACCTCTACCAAGCGGTACATAAAAATAAAGAACAAGAAAGAAAGAAACATCCTACAGCCTCATCGACTGCGCTATCCTATTCCTATTTATTACATAATTTGAGCCATAGCTCTCCCTGTTGTACCATCTTTGGCGCTAACATCTCAGCCTGAGTTTTTGTACCACGAAAAATTCTTGCGTTCCTCTCTTTCCACAGCAACCAGCACACTGCCGTGAATCTAGGCCCCCCACTCTCGGTACGTTATGTTTCCTCTGTTTTTCAACCACCCATCTCTTTGGAAATCTAAGTACAAAAGATTTCTTTTTTACATCATGCCTAAGAAGAAAAATTAATTAAGCTATCAAAAATACGTTCTTTGTCTAATCAAAGACTAATAACTGATACAATACAATAAAAGTATTCTGCCAATTATCTCAAAACCCCCTTCAAAACACAGAACTGCAAAAGTATAACAGATTCCTTCATATTCAACCTTATAAACCCTTCAAAAGGAATTCTTTCTATATATTCAATTGAGATTTACAGGTGTGGCAAACTGTGTAAACAGCCAGAGTATATATCAATGCATATCAACTTTGGACCATATATTTTTATGAGTGATGCTATGTTACTATGCATAGTGCTGATTGGTCTGTACTATAGATCAATATCTCTGTTTCTAAAATTCAAGCGGTAAATCTGAACTGTTCAACATGATATCCATGTGAAAATGTACTTGTAGATCAAATTTTACATATTTTACAAAAAAAGATCATGTTGAATGACTAGGATCGACTATCTGAATTGTGAAAGCAAAGATATAGATCCATTGTACCGATCGATGTGCGCTTTGCAAAGTACCATAGCCTATTTATATATTTCATTTCTCAATATTAGTTATGGGACCGCGAAACCAAAACCGAGCATTTACTGCCCACGAGCCGAGGCAAAGAACCAGCAAACCTCCAACCGCAATGGGAGTGTAATTGAGAGTGTTCTTGTTTACAGGATATGCCACTGGCAGAGAAAAGAGAACAGTGATTGTTGCCACCCAGAGAACAGCGATCCATCCAATGAGAAAGCTGAATTTACCGAGATGGAATGGGCCCGGCACAAACGATTTCCTGCCAAGTGTTACTCTGAAGAAGATGGGTAATGCATAGGAGATGTAGAGCCCGATAGTTGCAATCGAGACCATGGCTTGGAAAGCTACTTCGCTACCCAACGACTGCACAACAACAACAACAAGAAATATATGATAGTTTTTAACTACAAGCTAGAAATATTAATTGTAATATAGAGAAAGTAATTAACTGAACAATGTTATATTTGAATAATTCTTTAGTAAATTTGTTAGATCTGTTATCGTCGGATGCATTATTATTTACTTTCTCGGTGGACTTTTACAGTTTTACTTCCTAACTTGTACAGGTCTTGTGATATGATTCTTAATTTTGTAAGTGAAAGAGGCGACTTAATTTACTGGACTTCAAAGCCCAAGTTAGATTCTACAGCTGGCCCAATTTTCTTCTTTGTTCTCAGCCTTGAAATCTTTGGCATGATCTTGATTATTATTACTTTCCTTTCTTTTCTGTTGCCTAAATTAAGAGGGGGATTTATATTTATATTAGTAGAGAGAATATGTTGCTGTAATTTGTAAAACTACCAAAAATTATAGTGAATTGTTTGGCTGCTGCCGCCCGTGGTTTTTTACCCTAGTTTAGGGTTTTCCACGTTAAATTCTTGTGTTCAATACTTTCTTGCAATTTATAGTTTTACTGTATTGGTATTTACCAGTTCACTGGTTCTGTTGATGACTCTGTTTCTGCTGTGACAAGATCAATCTGCTCTAAAGCTATCGTCATCAAGAATTGATCTAGCACCGCTCACTTCAACAACCAAGTTCAATCTGTGGCAGGTAAAGATGGAGTCAATTTTGACTTCCCTAAATCTTGAGGAAGCCATCCTCGGGGTCAGCAATATATCAGGCAATGATGATGCTGAGAAGAAGAAAAAGGATGCAAAAGCCCTTGCTCAAGTTCGGTTGCACCTCTCGAACGAGATCCTACAACAAGTTATCAAGGAGAAAACCACAAAGGACCTATGGGTAAGACTCGAGTCCCTGCTCATGACAAAGACACCCGCTACGCGGCTGTATGCAAAGGCCCGACTTTACTCTCACAGGATGGAAATCCTTAAAAAAACTATTTAGAGGAATTTCGTGAGATTATTAATGATCTTGAAAATCTTGGTGTTAAAACCGATGATGAGGATTTAGCAATGTTGCTTTTGTACCATTTACCTTCTACATACACCCATTTTCGTGACACCCTGCTATATGGAAAACAAACAATTACCTTAGATGAGGTTATGACTAGCCTTCTATCGAAAGATAGGATGGACTCATCTCAAAAGGAAAATAGTGGGGAAGGATTGTATACACGGGGAAGGTCAATTGAAAGGGGCAAAATTGATAATTCAAGGCCTAGATCTAAATCCCAACACAAAAATTTAACCTGCAACTATTGTAAGAAAAAGGGGCATATTAAGAAAAATTGCTTTAAGTTGCAAAACAAATTGAAATCTGGTGGTGTAAACCCGAAAGAAGATGATTCAGGTAATGCCAATATAGCTACTGACCAAAGTGATTTTGCTTTGTTTGCTGAGGAAAACTCTGAAATTGAGAACTCTACGGCCCTTCTGGTTGCCAAAGGCTCAGAGAATAGAAGGGAAGAATGGACCATAGACTCAGCTTGTTCCTTTCACATCACACCGCACAAACACTGGTTCAACTTCTACAACCCGGTGTCTGAAGGGGTAGTGTTTATGGGAAATGAGAACTCTTGCAAGATAGAAGGCATTGGTACAGTCCAGATTCGGACTAGAGATGGCTTGGTCCGGACTCTTTCTGACGTTCGATATGTTCCTGACATGAAGAGAAATCTGATTTCTTTGAGCGCCCTAGAAGACAAGGGCTGTTCTTTCTCGGGCAAAGGTGGTGTCTTGAAGATTTCTCACGGGCAGCTAGTCGTGTTGAAAGGGATAAGAAAGGGTAATCTTTACATACTTGAGGGTGACACGGTAGTAGGACACGCAGCGGTTGCAGAGACAACCGATGATACGAAATTGTGGCACATGCGTCTCGGTCACATGAGTGATCGGGGTCTAATCGAGTTGAGCAACCGAGGTCTTTTTGGAAAGTGCAACATAACCAAGGTGGGCTTTTGTGATCACTGCTTATTCGGCAAGCAGAAGCGTGTCACTTTCAACACTCCAGCCATGCATGTCACCAAAGGTATTCTCGACTACATTCATGCCGATGTTTGGGGCCCGTCTCGTGAAGCATCTCTTAATGGAGCCCGATACATGGTCACTTTCATTGATGACTACTCTAGAAAGGTATGGGCTTATTTTCTAAAACATAAATCTGAGGCTTTTGATGCTTTTAAATCTTGGAAGGTTATGATAGAAAAGCAAACAGAAAGGGAGATAAAGAAATTGAGAACTGACAACGGTTTAGAGTTTTGCTCTGGTGCATTTAACCAATTCTGCAAAGAAGAGGGTATTGTGAGGCACCTGACGGTCCCTGGAACTCCACAACAAAACGGCGTGGCAGAACGGATGAATCGTACCCTTTTGGAAAAGGCAAGATGTATGCTCTCAAATTCAGGCCTTGGGAAGCGATTTTGGGCTGAAGCCATTAATACGGCTTGCTTCATTACAAACCGATCACCTCACTCGTCTTTGAATATGAAAACACCTGAGGAGAGGTGGTCGGGTAAGGCTGCTGATTACAACAGTTTGAAGATTTTTGGTTGCCCAGCATATGCACACGTAAGTAATGGGAAACTCGATCCAAGGTCAGTGAAATGTATTTTCCTTGGTTATTCTCCCGGTGTCAAAGGTTATAGATTGTGGAACCCACATACTTCTAAGATAATTGTCTCTAGAAATGTGATATTTGATGAAAGTTCTCTTATTAATAGAGGGCAAGATATTGCAGAAAATGCAGGTCCAAATGATGCTTTTACTGCGCCAGAAGATGATCAGCTTGCTGCCTCAGAACATTCTCAGGTGGAGCTTCAATTAGTGCCGTATTCTGCACAATCCCAGTCGACTGCAGCTGCTGCCCCAAATTCAGAACTGTTTTCAGCTGGAACTGATTCATACCAGCAGCAGCATCAGTCCCGTAACAATTCTGATGAAATTCAGCAGAACCAGCAACCGAACCAGCCACTGTCTGGTTCTGATATGTTGTCCAGTTCTGGAGCAGCAGCAGGTGTGTCTGACACGGCAGCAACACGGGTCTGTTCAGCTCAAGTTCAAATTCCACCCGCTACCGATGTACCAGTCCAAACAATTGTTGCTACACGCCCTAGAAGGAACATACATGCACCCAAGAGGCTGATAGAGGAGTCAAATTTTGTCGGTTTCGTCCTAGCTGCAGCATCTGAAATCGACAATGGAACTGATCCGCAAAGTTACCATCAAGCTGTAAGTTGTTTTGATTCAGAAAAATGGTTAGTTGCTATGCAAGAAGAAATGCAAGCTTTACAGGAGAATAACACATGGAAACTGACAAAGCTTCCTCCCGGTAAGCGGGCCATCAAGTGCAAGTGGGTGTATAAGAAGAAGGAGGGCATTTCTGCAATTGAAGATCCTCGCTACAAGGCCCGTTTGGTTGCAAAGGGGTTCAGTCAAATTCCAGGTATAGATTTTACTGACATTTATTCTCCTGTTGTGAAACACACCTCTATTAGGTTGATTCTTGGTATGGTTGCTCAAAATGATCTGGAATTGGAGCAACTTGATGTGAAAACGGCTTTCCTACACGGGAATTTAGACGAAGAAATCTACATGGAGCAACCAGAGGGGTATTACATTGACGGTAAAAGGGACTATGTATGCAAGTTACAGAAATCCCTTTACGGTCTCAAACAGTCTCCACGTCAATGGTATAAAAGGTTTGACCAATTCATTACCAGTATTGGTTTTGAAAGAAGTAATTTTGATGCTTGTGTTTATTTTAAAAGGTGCGGCCACTCCTTTATGTATTTGTTACTTTATGTGGATGACATGCTTATTGCAGCTAAGAACATGTCTGACATTGCCAAGTTGAAGGTGAAACTGAAAACAGAATTCCAGATGAAAGATCTTGGAGCAGCAAAGAAAATTCTTGGCATGGAAATCTCAAGAGACAGAAAGGAAAACAAGCTATATCTCTCTCAGGAAGGTTACATTCTTAAGGTCCTAGAGAGGTTCGGCATGAGTAAGGCGAAGTCTGTTACTATTCCTTTAGGTGCACACTTCAAGTTGACAAGACAAATGTCACCGTCTTCAGAAAAGGAAGTTGATGAAATGGCAAATGTGCCATATGCCAGTGCAGTTGGCTCGCTCATGTACGCAATGGTATGCACCCGTCCTGATCTAGCTCATGCCATTAGTGTAGTTAGCCGCTTCATGGCCAATCCTGGAAAGGAACATTGGCAAGCGGTTAAATGGATACTTCGATACTTGAAAGGTACAACTTCCAAACAACTTGAATTTTCTAACTCTTCAACGGGTTTAGTTGGCTATGTAGATTCAGATTATGCCGGTTGCCTCGATAGTCGGCGATCTACTTCGGGTTATGTCTTCACCTTTGGTGGTTGTGCCGTGAGTTGGCGCTCACGGCTTCAAGATTGTGTGCCCTCTCCACCGCTGAAGCAGAATATATGGCCATTACTGATGCCGTTAAGGAAGCAATTTGGCTTCGGAATCTCTACGGTGAACTAACTCAAGATGTGCAGAAATTGAACATTTTGTGTGACAGCCAGAGTGCTATCTATCTCACAAAAGATGGCATGTTCCATGAGCGTACGAAACACATTGATGTAAGGTACCATAAAGTTCGGGAAGTTATTGCAGAAGGCGATATTATTGTGAAGAAGGTCCACACGACAAACAATGCAGCAGACATGTTGACAAAAGTTCTTCCCGGTACCAAGTTCGAGCATTGCTTGGACTTGGTGAAGGTAACTCACTAAGTCTGGCTGTCTGGCGGCAGCAAGCATCGGACCCGATATGTCGGGTACAGCAGCATCCACAACAGCAACTTAAGTAGCAAACTTCTCTGATTATGCCAGTAAATCAGTCGAGGTGGAGATTGAAAGAGGCGACTTAATTTACTGGACTTCAAAGCCCAAGTTAGATTCTACAGCTGGACCAATTTTCTTCTGTGTTCTCAGCCTTGAAATCTTTGGCATGATCTTGATTATTATTACTTCCTTTTCTTTTCTGTTGCCTAAATTAAGAGGGGGATTTATATTTATATTATAATAGAGAATATGTTGCTGTAATTTGTAAAAACTACCAAAAATATAGTGAATTGTTCTGGCTGCTGCCGCCCGTGATTTTTTACCCTTTTTTTTTTTTGGTTTTTCCACGTAAAATTCTTGTGTTCAATACTTTCTTGCAATTTATAGCTTTACTGTATTGGTATTTACCAGTTCACTGGTTCTCTTGATGACTCTGTTTCTGCTGTGACAAGATCAATCTGCTCTAAAGTTTCTAACAGGAGCCATAGTTAGGTTACTTATGTATGTTCTCTGCAATTAATTATTATATAACTGCATGGCAATGTGTTGTCAATGATATGCTTAGAAGCAACCTGTTGTTTGAAGAAAAAGGCTGTGATTAAAATTTCACTGTTTTTTCATGTGCTGTGGTACATTTGGTATTAATGATATGCTCAGTGTTTCAGATGACCGCCATGTTTATTTTGGAGATGGATTTGTAAATTAACTGCTGATAACTACAATAGTTAATATTTGTATGGTACATGAGTTCTTTGTATTATAATAACCTCATTTATATTTGTACGGACTTAGTGCAGTGGAGCAAGTTTCGTCTCTCTATAGAAAAGTACATGTTCAATTTTCGAAAATAATATTTAAAAGATATTGAAATATACCGAATTCTTTAATATAAAAAAATTATATAAAAATATGAAGGTCCATAGTCTGCTATAACTCACGGGATAATGTGATAGAATAAATCTGGTAACATAAATTTTGAGTTCAGATATGGACCGTGTAATCTACTTGCACACGAAATATTAAAAGGGTCCGTACAATTCACCTCGAGCTGGATTGGTTCGAATTCAGATCAGATGGTTCAAATCTAATCTCAAATATTATGTTAGCTCATGTTAGTTCAGAGTAGGAACGAAGTCAGACTTTCCTACTACAGTGAGTCAATCATATAAAACTTTTCTTCCGAAAATAGATATTAGAGCATGTTTGGCTTCATAATTTCCAGTGGGAAATGGGTTTGGACTTGGTGGGATAGAAATCTTTTGGAGGCGTTCGACAGTTCAAATTTTTTTTCCCTCAAATTTTATGTATTTCCATGTTCTGCAGGGTTATATGATTTTTAGTAATCTTAGTTTATAAGATTAGACTAGAAGATTTTAATTTTTTTTTTAAATTCAACGAGGATCTGAGAATTTTTCTATTGAGTTCTAAAAAATCTTTTTGCTTTTAGGAGTTGGAGGATTTTACTTGGCAAGTGGCTTGATAATTCCAATGGTGTTAGAGGTAAGAATCCCCACTTTTAATCTAACTTCAACTGATGCCCAACGTGTCAACTTTTTCAAGCTCTTAAGTTGTTCCCTTAATTACATTTCAACTTTGTAATATCCTATTTTTTCGGAGAGGAAAATGAAGATTCAATAATAGAAGAACTGGAGGCAACTGTGGAGAACCAAAAGGCAAGCAAGGCCTTTTTTTCTGACCTAGTAGGTGAAAACAGGTCAAGCAAGGTTTTTATGGGTTAATCTTTGTTCCATTGAATCCTTTGTTGTTTTTTCAATTGATAGGAGTGTATTGGAAGATGATGAGGTTTATATGGTGGCTAGTTTGTTACGTGATCTGATGGCATATCGTGCATCAGGAATCCCTCCATCTAAAGCTCCTAGCAAGTGCTTTTAGTTTTCGGTATTCATATTTATTTTGTGTTGTACCAGTTTGCTTGCTCTGTATATGCTAGAGTTTTGAAGGAAATTTGTACATGTAAACATCGCACTTTAGCAATATGTTGCAGATAATTGTTTCAGGTCCTATCTTTGAATGGAGGAACTTTCTTGTCAGGAACTGTGGCTTTTTGTTAGACATTGCTGACTTTGAGTTTAGTAATTTGTTTTAGGTGAGAGTAGGGAGGATGTAGGGTTCACAAACTCAGGAGTCAGGACTCTGTGAGTATCAATTAATTCTAGGCCATAAGAAGGTTTTAGTGTTTGTGGAATTAGCTCATGTAATTTGTATTGTGAAAATGTAATATTTAGATAATGTGGTATTATTATTGTGTTATTTAGTAAAATTTGAATTATGTAAATGTGATATGAATCAATATGGAATTAATATGCAAAATTTCTATTACCTAAATGTGATATTTGAATTAGTGATACACTGTTAATGTGTTAATAATTAATACCTACATTTTGCAAAAAAAAAAAAAAATCAGGGTTGGATATTACTAAAAGTCCGATCCTGATAATTGAATACCAATATTTTGCAACAAAAAAAATGACAATTAGGATCGGTAGTTAGCAAAAGCCCGATCTTGATAGTGAGAAATAGAATCGGCTGTTAACAAAAGTCTGATATTGATAGTGAGAAACATGATCAGTTTTATGGCCGATACTAATTAGTAGTACTATCAGTAACACCTGGATCGGAATCGCACCCAGATCCAATCCTGATAGTTGTTTTTGACTGATCTTGATTGTTGATTCTCCACCAGTGAGCAGACCACACAACCACCTGTTTATGAGGAGCTAACAGTGGCAACTTTCAGAAAGGTGTGGGCATGGAAGGGACTGCTGTCACGTGTCCAGACGTTCCTTTGGAGAGCAATGCATGTTGGTTTGCCAACAACCACTGTACTGCACTCCAGGATACGAGCAATCAGTCCAACTTGTGCGAGATGTAATACTGAAAATGAATTTTTAATGCACCTTTCCTTCTTTTGTGATGTGGCACGAGTGACATGGTACGCTTCCTCTTTTGCTCTAAGGGTAGATCACCTGCTGCTCGATTACAAAATCTGGCAGATGAACAGGTGGTCGAATTTTGCAACATGCTGTGGAACCTTTGGAAGAGTAGAAATGAGGAACTCTTTGCAGGCAAGAAACCAGAACCTCAAGGAATCATAAGCAGGACAAGGGCGATGACAATACTAGAAATAGATCAACCACCTCAACAAATCACATCAGCAGCGACACTGGTACAGATTCCAAGGGGAGCGAAAACAATACTGGTAGATGCATCGTGGGACTCTTCAGGAAGGTCAGGCATTGGGGTTATTTATTTTAATGAAACAGGAGACCTTGACAATGCTCTATGCTGCAAATTGGAGACATCTGACCCCTTCCATGCAGAGGCTCATGCACTTCTTAGTGCTTTGCACCTGGTGGAAATGAATGAGCAATTCACAGGAGTGCAAACCTTAATCTTCTCTGATTGTAAGCTTCTGGTACAAGCTGTACAAGTACAGGAGGTAGATGATATACCATCTTGGAAGGCTCGAAACACTGTGACACAATGCATTATAGCATGGAGGAAGGTGAACCACAAAACACAGCTGCATCATGTGAAGAGAGAGGCTCTGGCACAACCTCACATACTGGCAAATGGAATCAGAAAGGCGACAACTGATATCAGCGCATTACAGTTAATTAATCAGTTAGGAATTGAGAGACACCTCTTAAATGGTTTTTTTAGAGTGTTCTCTTAGACTAAGTGATGTAGAAGTAGATTAATGTAATTTTAGGAACTTGTTGCGCAGGCCAGTTAAGAGGCTGCAATATAATGTAAGAACTCTTTTCAATTCAATAAATCATACCGACGGGTTTTTCTCAAAAAAATAAAAAATTATGCACACAATGACATGTGCTACAGGTACCTAAATGATAGCGCCTTGATTTTTGCACCCATTTACAACTCCACATACTTTCTTTCTTTGTACCTCTATCATAAATTCATAATGGAATGGACCATTTTCTCCGCTGTTTTTCATGATTTCATCCGTTGTAATTGCATAGTACTGATACAGTAAGAACAGAACAGATTTTAAATCATTCCATGTGATCTTCCTTTCAGAGTTCATACATTACTCTAGCCTAAAATCGTTCCCTGTGATTTAAATCTTAAATTCGAAGAAGGATCATAATATACATTTGGATGACTGGCCTTTTGCTATTGCGTCAGAAGCAGCATATAAGGACCACTTTTGAACTGTAGTCTGTTTATTCAACAACCATTAATTAAATTAAGGTCTCAAATAAAAAAAAAATTCAGGTCAAGATTATACAACACAAAATTCAGAATTGCTGCTATTTTCTAAAAACAAAATTGTATTAAGCCAGCCAGCCTGAGCTCCAATTGAACAGGACAACTACATGTGTAGGCTAAAATAGACTAGATGTACAGTCACGGTATACCTCACCTCACCTCACCTCAGAGGCTCAGACGTCGGTGTACGTTGCTAACAAATAACATGTTATAAAGAGAGGAATCAAAAGACATGCCAAACAAGTCCCGTCCATCCAACCCATATACATCCCAACATCCCATCATGTTTGGATAACCGGGAGCACCTCCTCTCTCTCTGAGTTCTCAGTACGTTTCAAGTCGTTTTTAATGGTTGATGCCTGGTGGACTCCTAGTGTACTATATCAAATTTATAGCTTGGAAATTAAGATTAGATGTTTCATAGCTTACTGCCTTTCTGTGTAGTTGGTGTATGGATAATTAAAGAGCCAGTCATTTTTCTTTTTATGCAGGAATGAAATAAATTTTTGTTTGATCAATTAATATCTAGGTACACAACAATTGGTATGGCCTGAATTGCAGAGCATCCATGAGTGATGTGGGCACAAAAAGTAGAATGGGGCCACAACGAATCCGTAACTTTTCTCCGGTCTGTCTGGCCCGCCTTGAAAAGCTCATGTTTAGAGAGAGAACTGAGATGGAGAGTCTCCGTCTCTGTGACTATGAGTCTAGTTAGCTAGGCTCTAGCTATACTACAACCGCAATAGCAATAGCAAATGTCAAATAATTTGATTTGGGGGTTCATGTCATGCGCCCCTATCAATCCACTTCAGATGACCTATCATGAGTTCAGACCTTACTGAGAAGGTTTCAGACTGAGGCAGTGACGCGGGGGGACCTTATAATGCTTGCACTGTTAGTCATAGCCTCTACTCCCTCTACACTACACTACACTATTGGTCAAAGATTCGGTCATTCTGTTCCCTTAATTGTCATTCCAGATCCTCTGTGCCACCATCTACTCTATTTACCAATTATATACATACTGATTGATGATTTTTCTCTTGTTCAGTAACATACTACACCTTTTGGTACATAGTATTTGTCACAGAGGATCGAAATAGGACGTCTCTTAGCTGGACCCTCACTTTGGGACTTTGGGCTCTATTGGATTTATTAGGCTCAGCTCAAACCCTCCGAGGAGAGAGAGGGAGCACTCCGCAGAGGTTCTGTCAGAAATTATTTTCTGGACCGGGTCTATACGTCTTATTTCTGTACCTCATCTTCTTTGTTGAATGTAGATTTCATGCGGCGGGTCATTCTGCAATTTGATATTTTCTTTATTTCTGGCACCATTAGTTGGAATTTTTTTTTTTTTGTGGGGTCCAGTGGTGCAGTGGCTCCATGCGGGATCTTAGTACTGTCAATTGTCGTTGTGCATGTCATGCTATAACAGTTTCTCCGTTTATTAATTATTATATCCTCGTTCAATTTTATGTACTACATATACTTTAGACAGATTAGACTAGCTAGTAGTTGGACTAGGTGTAATCTGACTGTTCCAGTCAATATAAAACACACCGTTTGTCAAATCTCATCTCAAATTCTCAACACCAACGTTGTATATCTTATATACAGATTTTATCTGGTTGTAATAAATATATACAACGAAATCCCAGGTTATTATGGGCTTGTTGGGCCTAGTGCATTGATTAAACCTGCCCGGTCCAATCCGGACCGGGCCAACCCGTGGACAGGCCCCTACACCGGCCCGAGCCCGTGCCTAAACCCGACCGGAACGTCCAAACGGATGGGCAGGGTTAACCAAGGTGCGGATCTGGTTTTTGGGAACCAATCCGCTCAGATCCGACCCGTTTGAACCCTCGGATCCGAACCGGATTGGACCGTCCCAAACCCTGACAGGACCGTCCGAACCCGTGTCAAACCCGTGCCTAAACCCCCAGATCCGAAGCTAACCCACACGAACCCGTGCCAACACCTCGAACCCGGACATAACCCGCCCGAACCCGTCCGAACCGCCCCAACCCGGACCCGAAACCACCCAAACCCGGCGGGATCCGAGCTAACCGCCCCAAATTCAAATTTTTTTAAAAAAAATGTAAAATTTCACTCCAAAAAGAAAACCCATAAATACACCTCATTCTTCATACATTTTCACATCTCATACTCTTATTATTTTCAATCTCTCATTCTCTCAATCTCATATTCTCATATTCTCATACTCTCAATATTTTCATTATCTCAAAATTCAATTTTATTGTTAAAAAAAAAATATAGTTGCAGATTGATTTCATTCTACAAATACGCAAACGGAATTACGGAAGTAGAGGAATTACGAAGTTCGGCACCTCCCGCAAGATTTTTCTGCAAGATTAAAAGGTTAGTTTATTTTTAGATTTAGTTATATTTATGTTTAGTAATTGTTAGATAATTAGAATTATTTTAAATAGGTTACTTTTAGTAATTGTTAGTAATTGTTAGATAATTTTTAGTAATTGATCAGAGTCAAAATAATGATGATTTACGTAGGATTTGGTTTGGTTTTGCATATTTTCTCGCACTTATGTTTAAATTATTAGAGAAAAAGGCTACTGTCACCCTTCTTTCTGTTTTATTGCAGAAAACAGGTTTTGAGACTATTTTACACCAAATGGAGCTAGAATCAGGTAAATCGGATCAGCGAAGCTTATCGAAGAAGTCTTTGTTACGGTCCGTATTGCCTAATACATACCAAGCCTAGCACAGACCAGGAGATAGCGTGAGAAGCACTAAAACCCTCAGCGACAAGGTCCTAATACGGACCGTATCACCTGATACCGACCGTAACCGAAGGCGCCCCTTGGGAAATAATGTTCGCGTGTGAGAAAACAAAGTTTCACTACAGCAAGCTGTAGCTTTTAAAACCTTTGTATACTCTCGCTTAAGACTGCAAGTGCACAGCCCTACTCGTACAGTATAGTCGGGTATCGATCCACAGGGACGACTCAATTTCTGAATTCCTACTTGACTTAGCTAAGTACTAGAAGTTTGAAATGGTTGTGTGTTTGTCTATGTTTCATAAATTCTGTAACAAATGCAATGAAAGAAAATGAAAGCAATTAAATGTTTTGTTTTGGACTATTGTATAAAAGACGTTTCAAGGGTTTCAGATTTCATCTTCAATTTTGCTGCTATGGACCTGTCACGCGACTCGCATACTCTCGTATGCGACCCTTGTGACGCGACTCGCGTGCTCTCGCACGCGACCCGCGTGGCCCTCAAGCGACTCTGGACCTGCCACGCGACTCTCGCAAACTCTCGTTTGCGACCCTTGTGATGCGACCCGCGTGCTCTCACACGCGACCCACATGGCCCCTTGAGCTGAGCCTGCACATGTCTGTTTCTGGTAGTTTTAAATTGTGTAAGGCTCGATTGACCGTACCTAATGTTACTAAACCTCAACTCTCGTGTGTTGGCTTAACAGACCTGGTACGGAAATGCAATTTCACCTTCCTAGGTTTGATCAAACCTAAGTTCTCAGTTCTGTTTACTAAAGGTATCCACAGGTGGAAATTTCACCTCTCAGCTACTATTGACCTCACCTTTCGGATCTCAGATCTACCTCAAATACTTAACCTAATTTGCAAGAAACATCAAGGCCAAATTACAAGAAGAAATACCATAGGCATTCAACAGTAGACAATCAAGAATCAATCAAGCAATCACAATAATACAAGAATCAAAGAAACACGAATAACATTCAGATTCAATCAATGTGCATTATCAAACAAAGTCTAAGACTACATCCAAACCCCTGAAACTACAAAACTACTCACTATTGATCAAAAACAAAGTAAAAGAGAGAAAGAGAGTGCAAATCATGATGAGAGATGAAGGATTGAAGAGGATCGAAGCTTCTGGCCGAATCTTCTTCTCCAAGTCGAATCCTTCTTAGCTCCAGATCGCCTCTCTCTGTCTCCTCTTCTCTCTGTTCAAAACCGATCAGATCCCCTTTCGGGAAAATGGTCCCCCCCTTTCTAATTTGCGCCAAGCTGTATATATAGGCATCTTAATGGGCTTCAATTGGGCCCTGGCGCAATTAATTCGACGCGACCCGGATCAGATGGGATGCGACCCGCGTCAGGTGGAACCTGGTGTGAGCAATGAGGGTCGCGTCTGAGGTCGCGCTGGACTGTGATGCGACCCGCGTCAGGTGGGACGCGACTCGCATGGAGGATGTCAGAATTCTGCTTGTTTTCGCCTATTTCCTGCAAAGTCAACCAAAAATGCAGCAGTATCATATTCTATTGATATTCAATGTAAACAATGCAATTTAGTGGTTTGAAACACAGATTTTGGTACAGAAATTGGTCGATTTTACAGGTCTAATAATGAGACATCAAATAACTACCGACAGCTGTATCCAGATCAATTCCTTAGCCCATACTCAATCTCCAGACGTCCCTCCACTCCTATAAAAGGTCCTTGGGCAAAAGAATAACTTATCTTTGTAATTAGGGTTAGATTTGATTAACGAAAGAAGAGAGGAGTGCTTGTAACAATGCCGTTTCGCGGCTAAGTTCATTTTCTTAGGGCTAGGCAGTAAACCTTGTTACTCTTGATGTTTTGATGTATATATTTTCTGTTGATTATGATTTCTTGTTGTTGAATCGAAATGTTTTTGCAATTTACTATCTCTTCATCTAACTTCAATGATCTAGTTTAATCCATTAGGGTAGTGACAGTGCTTTAATGGTAAGAGAAACTATTTGTATGAATTAGCTTCGTTGAGATCTATTAGGTTTATGTGAAGAAAACCTTAGCGGGAAAACCATAAACCAGAACAACAAAACGCGAACCAAGTTCCATCACTTGTGTAAGGAAACTCGCAGTGATCTGTGTAGTAATTTAGGTATTTAAGAGATCAGTCATTTGCGTAAGAAAACTCGGAGTGTCCTATGTAGAATCTCGATGAAAGATCTGTCATTCTTGCGTAACATAAATCGTAGTGACCTATTTGGTGTCTTTCATAAAACAACAACAGGAAATCAGATGCAACAGGAATATTATCAAGGCGAATTGAGTGGCAATGGTATGCCGAAACCCTAGAAATCCTCATCTCTATCTTTATTTTTGTTACTTTTAATTGTTTCCTAATTTACGTTGATCACAATAACATCTCTCAATTTTCAGATTTCGTCTAGCCTTTCGAAAGATTGTGATTCGATCGCTCAACTCTGAACTAATATTCCCTATGGATCGACCTCGAATATACTACTCGATAGGATCGTGCGCTTGCAGTCCGAACCGATAGCATTTTCGAGTTTATAAATATTAAAAGAAACATTGCTCTCTTTTGAGTGATCAGTAATTGTTAGTAATTGTTAGATAATTAGAATTTTTAGTAATTGTTAGATAATTATAATTATTTTTAGTAATTGTTAGATAATTTATTTTGAAATTCGGATTTATTTTGAAATAGGTTAGATTTAGTTTTTAAAATTCGGATTTATTTTAAATAGGTTAGATTAATAAGTTATATTTTAGTTTTGAATATGTTGGATAGTTAGATTTATTTTTAAACATGTTAAATTTATTTTTAATAGGTTACATTCGAATATTTTGAAATATGTTAGATTTTACATTTATTTTTAAATAGGTTAGAATTTATTTTGAAATAGGTTAGATTTTATTTTTTTAATTCGGATTTATTTTTAAATAGGTTAGATAAATAGATTTATTTTTTGAATATGTTATATTTTATTTTTTAAATTTTTAATATGTTAGATTATTGGATATGTTAAATTTTTGTATATGTTAGATTATTGGATTTTATTTTTGAATATGTTAGATTATTGGATGTGTTAGATTATTATTGCATTTGTTAGATTATTGTATTTTATTATTTAAATTCGGATTTATTTTAAATAGGTTAGATTTTATTTTTTTTAATTCGGATTTATTTTTAAATAATAAGTTAGATTTGTTTTTGAATATGTTATATTTTATTTTTGAAATTTTGAATATGTTAGATAAATAGATTTGAATATGTCAGATTATTGAATATGTCAGATTATTGGATATGTTAGATTATTATTGGATTTGTTAGATTATTGTATTTTATTTTTTAAATTCATATTTATTTTTAATAGGTTAGATTTTATTTTTTAAATTCGGTTTTATTTTTAAAATTGTTAGTGTTAGTGTAATAATCTAGAAGTCAATCATAGGATAATTTTATATGTTCATGTAATGGATGATTAATAAAATTATCATTTTGTTTTTTGAGTTTTATCAAATTATGAATCATTTCGAGTTGAGGACTTGAAATTGTAAAACTACATAATAGATGATAAATACTCTTAATAGTCACTGACCGAGATAATTAGCAAAGAATACTAATTGACCAATTAAAGGTTGGAATGAAATCCTCTGCGGAGTTTTTAAAACTCTGCACTGCGGTTCTTTTAATCTGGTCCGTTCATTTTGACTTGGCATGAATCTCAAAGCCCAATAATACTGCCCCCTCCGTTAGCCCGAATCTCAAAGCTTAATCTGGTCCGTTCGTTTTGCTCCGCAGGTGACGAGTTTTATAAAACTCCGCAGAGGATCACTGCCCATTAAAGGTTAGTATGTGAATTAAATGATGGTTAAGTTTTACAGACCATAGACAAAGAGTTGTCAATTTAATCACATAAATACATGTTAGAGAACATAGTATTTGACAGACCATCAATGAAACATTATACGGAATTGTGTTCGTGTCATTAATGTTTTTATTTAGTGTTAAAGTTCTAAAGTATGAGGTGATTCGTCGTTTCCTACATAAGAAATGTATATCGTGAGTGTTGTTTAACGCTATATGTAAAAAGTAGCTATAACGATGACATTTCAGTATACATGACTTTTACAGGGGAGAGATGTTCACCAAGACTACTATTGTCCCTCGTATTTAATACGAGTAATAGTATCACTGGGCCCCTTGATAAAGTAAGATTATCTGTGCACGGTATGATTAAAGAGTTAATCATATTTGATAATCTAACTTAAGATCGAGAAAAGATTAAGTTTGCGAGGATGACACATACCTACTTTGAAACTGATCTGATACTATGAGACATAAGAATTAACACGAGTAAATTGTTTACTAGATCGTGATATTGTATTGTACAAGATCATCTGTGTCAATTGGGTAGTCACAATGTATTCTGTCAGATGTCGCTTATGATTTATAGAATTAAAAGGAGTTTTAATTCTATTGCCAACATAACACAAATCCTATCGGGTCACACCAATAGGAAAGTAATCGGATAATTAATTTATTTGATTAAT
The DNA here is from genome assembly GCA_025461045.1 of Carex parvula. Lineage (NCBI taxonomy): Eukaryota > Viridiplantae > Streptophyta > Magnoliopsida > Poales > Cyperaceae > Carex > Carex parvula. The sequence goes on from JAJGRW010000181.1 coordinate 301,990, forward strand.
TATAAATGTTATAATTAATAAATAAATGTCATAGAGATGACAAGCTTAAACACATTAAATTTATAAGCGTGTATTACACGTTGTATAAATTTATCGCAACAACAGATCGCAAGAAAATATAATTGTTCATAATTATTCTGAATAATTATATTAAATAAAAGAATTAAAAATATTAATTATGAATTAATATTTTGTATTTTGGGCTAATTTGAAATTTGGGCCGAAATTTAAATTTGGAATTTAAATTTAAAAACCCAAATAGCAAAGCCTTAAATCAATTCTTTAATTTTGGGCTAAGGGCAAAATTGTCATTTGGTCATTTACTATTCACAACCTCCTTACTATTCATGGGGTATTTTAGTCTTTTTTACAACATTTCAAAGGCTATAAATAGAGGGGCAGGGGTAGAGAAAAATATAGAAATCGTGATTCGACTCGATTGGATTCTGTTATAATATTTTCTCTTTCTCGTGTTTCCTCCCAAATAGTGTTTGCGTAGAAAAAGAAAGAATACGTAATCCACGTATATCTTGCAAGTTGTGAATAGTGTATTTACTATGAATTGTGTTTACAGTGAATAGTGTTCCCACGAATTTTCGTGAATCTATTTTTGCAAAAGTTCTGAATCAGTTTTTATGATTTTTGTGAATAGTGTTTTTGCGTAAAAGTCAATAAAGTATTTCTGGCAAAAGAAATACTGACTCTCTGGTTGTTCCTGGTGAACGACTGATAGAGGCATCAGACTTCTGGTGCTAAGTAACTGAGCCATACAACATTCCAATTCGAATTTGAAAAAAGGTATAAATATTATTTATATTTATTTAAATGTTAAATAAATATTATTTTAGAAATCAATTGGGAAGTAGATCTTCGGCTTATGGTAGAATGTAAAATTATGAATTTTACGTTCTTTCCGCACAGTAAGACTTACCAAGGATTCACCGTTACCCAACAGTTAGATAATAAGTTAGTTTTATTTTTGAATATGTTAGATAAATAGATTTAATTTTTAAATAGGTTATATTTTATTTTTTAAATTCGGATTTTTTTGAATAAGTTTTAAAAAATAAGTTATAATTTATTTTTGAATATGTTGGATAGTTAGATTTATTTTTAATAGGTTAGATTTGAATATTTTGAAATCCAGATTTATTTGAAATAGGTTATATTTTATTTTAAATTCGGATTTATTTTAAATAGGTTAGATAAATAAGTTATATTTTATTTTTGAATATGTTAGATAATTAGAATTATTTTTTAAGTAGGTTAATTTATTTTTAATAGGTTAGATTTGAATATTTTTTAATATGTTTGATTTTAGATTTATTTTTAAATAGGTTTGATTTTAATTTTGAATATTTGGATTTATTTTTAAATAGTTAGATTAATAAGTTAAATTTATTTTTGAATATGTTAGATAAATAGATTTATTTTTCAAATTCGGATTTACTTTTTCACATTCGGATTTTTTTTAAATTAGATAAATAGATTTATTTTTCAAATTCGGATTTATTTCTTAAATATGTTAGATTATTGGATTTGTTAGATTATTGCATAAATAAGTTAGATTTATTTTAAATATGTTTGATAAATAGATTTATTTTTAAATAGGTTGGATTTAACCTTTTTAAATTCGAATTTATTTTTAATATTGTTAATTTTAATATGTAGAACAAATGACACATAATGATGTTCCTCGCGAATCGATTGAGGAAATGACGCAAAGAATGTCCGTCGAGTTATTCGACGGCTCAATGCCACCGCCGTATCAACAAAATATGTCCCAAATAGAAAATAGGCTTCCACAAGGACCACAATATTATCCACAAAATTCCACCCAAATGCCACAGCTGTATCCACAAAATACTTCCCAAATGCCACGCCGTATTTTCATCAAGATTCTACCTATTGTCCACAAATGCCACCGACGTATTATTCACCGTATCCTAACCCTTCATATGGAGGTACTGCTTCTATAGGATCGAGTCAGTACACCGCTGATGTCTCATTATTAGACCTGTAAAACCGACCAATTTCTGTACCAAAATCTGTGTTTCAAACCACTAAATTGCATTGTTCACATTGAATATCAATAGAATATGGTACTGCTGCATTTTGGTTATGACTTTGCAGGAAATAGGCGAAAACAAGCAAAAGACCAGAATTCTGACATCCTCCATGCGAGTCGCGTCCCACCTGACGCGGGTCGCATCGTAGTCCAGCGCGACCTCAGACGCGACCCTCATTGCTCACACCAGGTTCCACCTAACGCGGGTCGCGTCCCATCTGATGCGGGTCGCATCGAATTAATTGTGCCAGCCCAATTGAAGCCCGTTAAGATGCCTATATAAAGGCCTGGCGCAAATCATGGGGGGCCGGACCATTTTCCCGAAAGGGGATCTGATCAGTTTTGAACAGAGAGAAGAGGCGACAGAGAGAAGAGGCGACAGAAAGAGAGGCGATCTGGAGCTAAGAAGGATTCGACTTGGAGAAGAATATTCGGCCAGAAGCTTCGATCCTCTTCAATCCTTCATCTCTCCATCATGATTTGCACTCTCTTTCTCTCTTTTATTTTGTTTTTGATCATGTCTGAGTAGTTTTGTAGTTTCAGGGATTTGGATGTAGTCTTAAACTTTGTTTGATTATGCACATTGATTGAATCTGAATGTTATTCGTGTTTCTTTGATTCTTGTATAATTTGTGATTGCTTGATCTAAATTGCTTGATTGATTCTTAATTGTCTACTGTTGAATGCCTTTGGTATTTCTTCTTGTAATTTGGCCTTGATGTTTCTTGCAAGTTAGGTTAAGTATTTGAGGTAGGTCTGAGACCCGAAAGGTGAGGTCAATAGTAGCCGAGAGGTGAAATTTCCACCTGTGGATACCTTTAGTAAACAGAACTGAGAACTTAGGTTTGATCAAACCTAGGAAGGTGAAATTGCATTTCCAAACTAGGTCTGCTAAGCCAACACACGAGAGTTGAGGTTTAGTGACATTAGGTACGGTCAATCGAGCCTTACACGATTTAAACAACCAGAAACAGACATGTGCAGACTCAGCTCAAGGGGCCATGCGGGTCGCGTGTGAGAGCACGCGGGTCGCATCACAAGGGTCGCGTACGAGAGTACGCGAGTCGCGTAACAGGTCCAGAGTAGCTTGAGGGCCACGCGGGTCGCGTCACAAGAGTCGCATACGAGAGTATGCGAGTCGCGTGGCAGGTCCAGAGCAGCAAAGTTGAAGATGAAATCTGAAACCCTTGAAACGCCTTTTATACAATAGTCCAAAACAAAACATTTAATTGATTTTACTTTCTGTCATTACATTTGTTCATTACATTTGTTCATTACACTTGTTACAAAACCTAGGAATAGACAAACACACAACCTTCAAACTTCTAGTACCTAACTAAGTAGAGTAGAAATTCAGAATTTGAGTCGTCCCTGATTAGACTACACGACGGGATTGTGCACTTGCAATCTTAGTCGAGAGTTGAATAAGGTTTAAAAGGTACAAATTCGTCTGTACTGAAACTTTGTTCTACCATTTGGCACGAACAACCGCCCATATAGGAGGTCCTGCTTCGGGTGGATCGAGTCAATACATGAGTTAATGAGCTACTGTTTGGGGACCAACGAACATGAATCCGTTTACTTCATGGAATGGTGGAGGAGGAATGCAAGTGCCTATCCAACGCTGGCGATAATGGCCCTGGACATATTTGTTGTGCCCGTGTCAACCGTCCCTTCTGAATGTTATTTTAGTTCGGCGAACAGGATCCTCACCAATAAACGTAGTAAGCTGGGTGCACATGTTTTCGAGAGACTTGTGTGCTTGAAAGATTGGATTGATGCTGAAACTCGCACGCAACATGCCATGGAAGCAACATCATCCGGTGTCGAAACTCAAGAAAGCGGTACCGAGGAGCCTGAGCCTAACGAGGATTCAGACGGTGAGCCAGAGAGCGAACTATGGTATGTGAACAACAACTACTAGATAGGTAGTGTCGGTATAAATTTCTAACCTCTTAATCTTTATTGTTATTTTTTAAAATTATAATTCCTAAATATTTCAATTGTTTCATTTTAAAGAAGAATTATTAATAAAAAAAAGTTAGAACTCCGCCTATGTTATTTTACATAGCCGGTCCCAAGCCCGGAATAAATGAGGAGGGTAACTTTTGTTTTTAAATCTATTGTTTTAAAATAATTTGGTTTTAAAGATAAAAAATAATTCGGTTTTGTTATAATAAAAATTATTGAGTTTAAACAAAAAAAAAAGACAGAAAAAAACATAAAAAAAAAAAAACACAAAAAATAGCAAAAAAAAAACAAAAAAAAAACCGGAATGGACCTTGGACCCGCCGGGTTTAGGCCGGGTTTGGATTGGCCGAACTAAACCCAATCCACCGAACCCGGACCGTGCCAACCCGTGGACCGGGCGGGTTTGGACCGGACCAACCCGACCCGGACCGTTTTCAAAACCCTAGTTGGGCCGATATTATTTTGAATTATCCAAAGAGAAATGAAATCTGACTGATAGGACTCTAATGGCAGTACTTGCTTCTGGTCATTAACTAAAGTTTGAAGTGGTCAGGCACTTTGATTGGTTGTCGGATGCAATGTACGATGTCAGATGCAAACACACTGTACAGTGTACACAGACATTCAAGGGGGAAAAAGTATATGTTTCAAGGATACCAAATTTACAAATTTCAAGTAGAACTCAGAAAAGGAATATAACTTGAAATCAGCTCTACATCAGAGCAGTAACCCCTAATTGTATGATTTAATTTATAGAGATAAGGTTATGTCGAGGTCCATAAGAAGAGGATGGTGCCATTTGTAAGTTGTAAGAGAATATGAGAGATCGTAAGAGATTACATAAAACCAAAGTTTTAAGAGTAATTTTTAGATAATACTTCGAAAGTTTTCAGATCTTTATATTCTAGAATGGCTGCCTAGGTATCCTCTATCTCGGAAACTATATAATTTAAGATATACTATAACATTTAAATAGCAAACTTTTACTGCGTCACTGGCTAATTTGAAATTTCAAATGATTAAATCCCAGTTATATTAATTAGTTTGAGGTTTGTATAGTCTCGACCCAAGTAGAGTATCCTCGATGACACTACACGGCACAATATTTTTTATTCAAATTTTTATCGGAGCAAGAGTATAAGTATCTTTTGTGAGAATCTTTGGTCTGGTAGTAAAAATGCAACATTGTGTGAGAGAGGTCGTAAGTTTGAAATTCTGATCACTGTCTTTATTCACAATGAATTTCAAAAGATATACCATTAATTTTTTCTAAAAATAAAGCAAATCATTGATTAATTACAATGTGGAACTGAATTTTGAATTTATGATAGGTTAATAAGGCGTTTTCCAGTAGGGGTGGCAAAAAATTTCGTAACTCTTGGCTCGACCGTAACTCGTATCTGACTCGCTCGCTCGTTTGTTACTGGACCGAGCTGTTAATGAGCCAGCTCGCCACTAGCTCGGTTCAAAATTAACGAGCTCAAGTTAGGGCCTAGCTTGCTCGCCAGCTAGTTCGACTAGGCATCAATTTGTTAATTTGTATGATTTTGTATGCATTATACTGTCTAGATCAGTCGAGCTCGGTTCAGCTCGATCAAAAAGTTTGTAGAATTTATTTTCTTAAAACAAGATCCAGCCAAACCTAGCGAGCCAACTCATCAGCTCACGAGCTAGCTCGGGCTGGCTTGTCACGATTTCAAACCAAAGTTTTAGCTCAGATGCCCTAGGTCCAGCTCACTTGGCTGTAACTCGATCCAAAATTAACAAGCTAAGCTAGGACTTTGCTCGGACCGAGCCAGCTCGTTGCCCCCACCTAGTTTTCAGTATTGAAAAACTAAATTACAATATCACACAATATATAATTTAGTTCAACTTTCATTATTTTTGTCAATTGCCAAATGACCAAGTCTGCGAGCTATGAATATGAGAAACTTAAAAAAAAAAAAAAGAGAGAGACCTAAGCGTATTATTTTTTTCTTAGCATGAACAAAAAGTTCAAAAACTATTTTTTTTTCTCAATCACCAATAACTAAATTTATATTCTATTAATAAATCATAAGGGACAATATCTTTCAAAGTCACTCACCTACAGTCAAAACAAGAAATCATTAACCCAACAACTTTGAAAGCAAGGCACTTGCACAGTTGCACATTTATTTGTTTGTTCCTATCTTCTATAAATTTGTACTGCGTTGTCGCTGGTTGTTATCTATATTGGAATATCTGAGCAAGAGAATCAATAGACATGACATTCAATAATGAACCAATAATGTTTATATTATTAAGCTCATGAGTTTGACTGGTTTAGCACATTAACATTTACTTTCTGGAAAATATTAAATGGTTAGATATACTGACTGCCTTTTTTTTTTTTTTCATTATTCACCTGTAGCTGGTAATTGAACGTCTCTCCTGGAATTCTTCTTGCACTAAGTCCATTTAATCAATTAAGTTTTCTATTTATTTGATCAATTTTGAAAATTATTTATATCTACAAGACTACAATTAGCACTTACATTATCAAATTTAAGTAATATGTAACGATACTTAAGAATGATGTATCATGTAACAGTTCAGTCGATTTAGTTCCTATTAATGATGAGACATCTCCAGAAAATTTTTAGTCATTGCTTCTAGTGAGCTTTAATTTACAAATAATTCCAACTTTTATGGCATCAATTGATATTTTGAAAATATCAAATTAAAATGTAAAAATTGGAGGCGTGCTGTCAATCAATTAAACAGGACACGTCAAATTCGGACCAATTTGAAATTTATTGGTCATCCATAAATAAAATGTTATATCTCAATTGCTAAATACTAGAATTATTTTATAGAAAGATAAAATACCTCTAAAGTAGACTATATTCAACACGCACTATATTTACATAATTAAACTACATCCATAATTTAAATTTGTAATTTGAAAAAAAAATAAGATAGAAAATAAATATATGCTGAAGATAGCCTAAACTCGAGGAGAGCAGTTTGGTCGATGGGCTCTATGACCGTCCGATATGCTTTAAGATTCACACCAGAACTTTCACGTCTGCTTTAATTTACGTGCGCACGAATCTTTAAGCATATCAGACGGCCAGATAGCCCATCAAACCCACTTTGGGTCCGATGGGCATCGGACCCAAGCAGCTCTCAAACTCGAGATACTCTTCTAATGAGAATTCCATTTAAAAACATATATAAACTGTGTACTAGGATCATGCTTCATGCAACTCTTTGAATCCTTTACTTATTCGCTACAAGAATATTACCTAAAAGCGGAAGCATAAGAAATCCGGAGGCAGTGACAGACACACTTCTACAGCCACCCTAGCTAGGAGTCTATTACTTACCATGGCATGAGACTGTGCTAGGCTAGCAAAAGATGTTTTACCGTTTTACCATGCAGGTAAAAATGAAGATTTTACAATTTAACCCTAGGCAAGTGGCTGAGTTCAAAATTGGGGCCGGGGGCAAGAGAACATTTAGACCATAGAGACCCTACACAGATGATTTTTGGCCGTTTGAGGGCAATCAAATATAACGACAAATTTAAATTTCCCAACTCTTTGAAACTATCTGGATTTTCTGTTTCGTTTGTGTGATATTTTGTGTAGCTGACACTGACTAACCATTTTGTTATTACCGGGGGTCCGGGGCTGCATAGTGCATAGTGGGACCTGTAAGTCAGTTACATACAACAGTTTACTTCAGAAATGTAATAGTTTTGGCGTAATAATCCTAGAAACATCATTCTGCCACGTTTCCTCCTTAGCTGGTTCATACCGTACACTGTAGAGAAATAAAAACAAAAAGAAAGAATTCAATCCGGTTAAGCAATTTTGCTTGCCGCACATAATTTTTGCCATAGGTGGTTTTTTTTTCTCTCTCTTCCGACTATGTTCTGAATTTTTTATGATGTAACTAACTATCCATACATAGATAATAGCTTTCATTACTGAGTATATTCTTTACAGAAAAATAAACAAAATCTTAGCCGTACATAATTTTGGCAAAAGTTTTTTTTTTATTGCGTTTCATCCGGCTATGGCTTGATCTTTTATGCTGTTGGAAAAAATACAAAAAAATATTTTTATGATGTAACTTAAATCCATACATAACATTCACTAGTCACTACTAAGTTTATGCTTTATAGAGAAAAAAATGAGAAATAGTTAAAATCGACATCGTTACATATGTATCTTATAATACACTGATTAATAAGTCAACATTATTTGTTACTATCATAATTTGTTATGAAGATTTTATTTTTATTTTTATGATCTTTATTGCAGTATTTATTGGTGGTTTCTCATTTGCTCTTGAAGAAACCAAGTCCAGGACCAGGAGTATTGATTGTATTGTGCAAGTATGGATGCGGTGTTAGTTGTACGGCAGAACCATATGTAATTGGAATATTTGGAGCTGAAACACCACACCGCCATAGACACGTGACTTTGGCTGTCCTTGAGGCACGACAAAAACCAAAGTAGAAGAGGATGTGAATACAGTCACACTTTGGTATGCTTACCTCCATTTTTAACTCTTCCTGCCTCCCCTCTTGAAACTTGTACACTTCCCAATATAACCCTCTAAATAACTAAATTTCCATAAAAATTGTTTAAATGTTCTCCTTTGTGTTTTAGTTTCCATTATTATTTTCTTTTTGTAAAAGTTAGACGGCTTGATGCTGCCAATAATTATATTAAATAATAAAAAGAATATGCTAGACACTCCTAGCACCCTAAAAGCACGTGGTATATTCAAAATAGTAATTCTAGTTTTCATTATTCTTATATTCAAAATAGTAACATGTAAAAGCATGTGGTATCATATGACAATTTTTGTTAAAAAAAAATTGTTTTACAAAGTTTGAGTCAATCAAAATTCACATAAAACTTTATTTGTCGTATTTTATATTTGTCTCCGATATGTTGTAGACAGTTATCAGTAAAATATTTTATAAATATTACTAGAGAATTTTTTTAGATATTATTAGAATTTCTTGCAAATCATATAACAGTATGTGGGCCATCCCATGTATGTGTTTATTCCAAGTAATTTTTACATGAAAAGTTACGAACCGACGGCAATAATAGCAATTCATTATTTCATCTTGTTAGAGGGCTACAATGGAAAAGGAAAGATAGCAAGGAAATAGAGAGAGTTGCCTTTGTCTCTCTAAAACCCAAAACCCCAGCGAAGCCCAAAGTGGCACCTTTTAAAGGCTTCTCTTCCCTCTTACCAACCACTTAAGCAAAGACGCACAAACGCCCCCATAAAGGAGAAAAGAGAAAGATAGAACAGAGAGAAACAGAGAATATATAAGACTAATCACTACTAGAGAAGAGCTTTAGAGAGAGAAAGAGAGAAGCTTTTAGAGAGAATGCAGGGACAGCATCTCATGCAACAGATGAACCAGAGTCTGATGGGAGGCTATGCCTCCCCTACTTCTGTCACCACTGATCTCATACAACAGGTCTCTATCTCTCTCTTTCTGTTTTCTCTCTCTTCACCTCTTTTTAAATCCAAAGTTTGTTCTTTTTTGAACTTTTTCTATTCTATTTTGTTAGTTCTTGTGACTATGGTCCTGTTCATCCCATAGTTTTGTGTTGTTTATTCACCTACAGTTATACTTATAAGAGAGGAGGGATTATAAAGCATATGGTGTAGATAGACTATAGGCTGTAGCATTTTTAGATATTTGTAGATTAAAAGGTGTTATTTTGTCTTTCGCTTCTGCAATGATTTCACTTGTTGATGCAAATGAGACAATGGGACCTTCTTCAGATCATATCCAACAGATTTTGTTTCCATATACATATACATATTTTGTTTTTCCATTTTCCCTTGTTTTTTTTTTCCTCCATTTTTCCTCCTCTTTTTTCCATATTTGTAGTAGATTCCGGTTTCAACTTGGAAAATAATTTTTACTCGTCGTTTGGTTTTTATTTCTATTTTTATGATTGATTGTTTTCCATCGTTGGTCTTATTATGTGAAATGCAACTAAAGTTCATATTTTTATGTTTGTAATATTTCATTCATTCATGCATGATAATATATTTGGTTAATATGGTACTAAACAGATTTAGTTTCAGATTAGGATTTTCTTACAAGAAACAACTAAAAAATCTGCTTTTTCCCCAAAATATTCCAGTCATTTGGTTAGAATCATGTCAGGTTTTCCTCTAGAAATCACACCTAAACATTTCGCTTCAGATTTAAAACCAGTTGTTTGATCTCTAGGAGAAAAGAAGGGGAAGTTCAAAATTCAGAAGGATTTTCATTGATTTTTCAATAATCTTTCAGCTTTTTTTTAATTTTCTACATAACTTGACTAAACTAAAAACCTATTTTTCATATATATTGAAATAATTTTCTTTTTCTTAAATAGCTTTTGTGTACATATGGAATTTTGAAAATATTCAGTACTAAATTGAGAGAAACCTTTGCATTGTACCATGTACTACTGTAACTTAATTTGAATATGGAATTCGTCGGGCAAGTAAATTTTGTCATTAAATTCACATGTATTTTGTGATGATAATTTACACTGGCCAAGTTCATGGTATCATTTATTAATAGATATTGCCGGGTACTAAATCTGTGCTAATTAATAGCTTGATAATTGCTTTGACCGCTTCATTATTGCCTCCAATATTGCTAGTAAAACATAATAGAAAATACAACATAAGATCCATCCGTGTAACCATTAAATATGTAAAATTGTTAATGCCGTTCGGTTAATATGCAGCTGTCCCTCAAAAACTAAAATCTTAGAATGAAAATATGTAACCAAAAGTTGCTTGTAAGCACTCAAGAAGTATTATTATTCTTGTGCCAGTACCTTAACAAATGAGCAAGTCATATGTCTACTGTCACCAAACCCGATTGACTTGATACCAGACTGGTACAGCATTGGACTAATATATTTTTTTCTCGCAATGTTGTGTAGCCTTTTGGTTATTAATTTTTGAGTAGCATAAGAAGAGCATCCTACTTTGTAATGAACCCTATTTCATAAATTGGTGCAGTATTTGGATGAGAACAAACAGCTAATCCTGGCAATTCTAGACAATCAGAATAATGGCAAAGTCGAAGAATGTGCTCGGTGCGTATCTATCTGTCTCTCTTATTGCTTCTCCCAAGAGGATATTCTAGCATCAATAGAACTTTTAAAACAATAAAATAAAATCAGTGTAAATAGACTGGTATAGTCCACAAGAAAAATGTATGAAACATAGATTTTTATACCAGTTGTGAGCACTGACAGATTGTATATGTACTGGCCAGTTTATAAATGAACTGTAGCAAAACAGGGCATAGATAAAAGAATAAATTGATTAACATGTATAATAAAACAATTTGCAGTTTTGAAATAGTTTATTGTTCTATTTTACTTTTGATATCTTCAGGAATCAAGCAAAACTTCAACATAATCTCATGTATCTCGCAGCAATTGCCGATAGCCAGCCTCCGCAAGCTTCTTCACTTGCCCAGGTGCACCTTTTGTTACCATAATACCCTTCTTTTTTGTTTGTCTTTGTTTCGCCCTCTTACATTTTTTTACAAGAAAAATTTAGTACATGAAATGACCATTTCTGATGCTCTCTATACCAACAGTACCCTCCAAATATGATGATGCAATCGGGAGGTTCACGATACATGCAAGCCCAACCATCTCAGTTAGTGGGCCAGGGAGCTCCGCAATCCCTCATGTCTGCACGAAACCCAATGTTGTACGGCCAATCCGGTTCTTCTATGTCCCCTCTTTCGGGCCAAGCCTCTGGAATGAACCCAGGCATGACAGCTGGTCCCACCGGCGGTTTCAATCTTCTCCATGGAGACTCGAGCATGGGTGCCAGTGGCAGTGGTCTCCTTGGTTCTGGTATGTTCGCTGACTTTACCCGTGGTGGTACCAGCAGTACCGGACATGGTAAGCATGAAATTGGATCTGAGAAGAGCGGAGATGGTACCGATCCAATGTATCTCAAAGGGAATGAAGATGAGAGTTAAGTTGGGGTTTGGTTTCGAGTTTAGGTTTGTAGCTCAAAGATTAAGTAGGGTTTAGGTTTCATTAGGTTTTTATGGGCTAGTTTTTTTCTTATAATTTGTTCTGAAACTTGACGACGAATGTGACTATCTTCTCTCTTTACTAAGTTTTAAACTTAGGATTTTGGTTAAATATGAGAGAAGGTGGCTAATATATAATCTAAAATGATGCCGCTCTTGTATGTTTAATGAATTCAATATATTAGTGCTATTTACAACTAAGGTAATATTATGCCTAATTCTCATTTATCTTGTAAATGCCAGATGCCAGTTGTCAGCAATTAAACTAAAAGAATATGGAACAAGTAACCATATACACTGTACTGGATATATCTGATGTAGCAAAGTAAAAAAAAAAAAAATAGTCTGCCATATAGTACAACATTTACATGATCATTCACCAAATCTAGAAGAGGATATTTCAAACTGTACACCTCTTAGTTTATTCTATGAACTACTATATACATAGACTAAAACTAAAATCACTCCAGTGTACCTCAATACATCCCTCATTCATCACCCTTACACCATTTTTTCACAAATGCAACACCTAGTAAGCAATCAAGGGATATAAGTTTTTGAAATTTTACAAGGGGGCAGAGTAAAGATGCAGCCTAAATCTGAATAGTGCAAAGAATTGTCGATTTGAATTCGACTTGACGGTTCAAGGGAGGGTGAGCAGCAAAGAGTCTCCATTTCTTCTTATTCGGGCTGTACACCTGCACCTCCAAAGTAGGCCGCCTCTTGTATGCCCGCCTAAATTCTGAACTGTCAGATTTGAGCACTGATGTCAGCACATAAAGATCACCGTTCATTGCTGCAAAGCCACATGATTCATCGTGCGCAATCTTTTTCTTCAGGCTCGTTTCCTTCAACCAGGTGTTAGAACCAAAATCATACCTGCAGGAAAATAAATAAATAAATAATTAAAAACCATATCATAATATACAAATTTAGAACTTGACCAGCAAGGCAGTAAGGTAACCCATTGTGTCAGTGATGTGCATTATTATATTGAGTCTGTGTGCTGGGGGCGGGGAGGGGGGGGGGGTGGATATGTTGGTGGGGCCTGCAACTGGACAAGACCTCAAAAATATCACACTAAATTCCCATAAAGCATGTGGTTTCATGGATATGCTCCCAAGTCACTGCTCACAAGCATGGAGAATATCACAATATCTTTATAGAATATGAATATTATCCTATATGCACCTCTCAAGTCTGGTTTACTGTAAAAGATGCCTCCCCCTCCTCCATAAGTTCCAGAGAGAGGACTGATTTTCATTCATTTATTTAGGGACGCCAAAATAGGTTGGCCACTATATGATAAGCAGATTTTAACTACAGTAGTTGCAATTCCAGTACAAAGTACAACTCCATTAACATTATATTTTAGAGACTTTCTTTTTTCTTTCTTTGAACTGTAGAAACAGTTAGATTGGGACATGAGAAAAGTCTAATAAATAATATTCCTCAAACTATACCCTACTTTCAATATTAATTTTGTCCCCTCTGTAATGGTAAATTATCAATAAACCAAGAAAAATAATGTACAGACAACTACTGCTGCTTGTTTCAAGTACAAACAAAGATATATATAATAACTTGATTGAGCAAGAAAGGGACCAAGTTCCGTTAAGCTTGCACGGAATTGAGATCAAATAGACTGAATTGGTAAAGGAATAGTGGATATTACATCAAGATTGGAAATAAGGACAGACCAGAGACCACTAATCTCAGAAATCACAATAAAAAAGAGACAGGATGGAAAAAAGAGATAGGGGCAAGGAAAAGAAATGTGAATCTAAGGATCTAATCAGACAGAGGTGAGTTATTATTTAATAATAAAATCAACCAGAAGTGTAAAAGAAGGGAATAAAGAAGAGAACAAAAGGCAGACAGTGGAAAACAAAGAAACTTAACAAGAAAATCTTAAAGGTCTATGAATAGAACTGGAAGGAATCAACTGCAGAGAAGAATGACATGAGGTAACTGGGTTTCTAACTACCCACTTACCACATTGCCCCTAAATCTTGGACGGGCACTGTGAATTTTATTTAATAATTAACAATATAAAAATCAAGAATAATCCATGCACTAAGTATTAAAAATAAGAAAACAGTGCATAGCGCGGATTGGTCCGTATTATGGATCAATATCTTCGTTTTCAAAGTTCAAATAGTTGATCTGAACAGTTCAACGTAATCTCCGTATGAAAGGTGTTTGCAGACCAAATTTATTATTATTTAGAATTTTTTTCACTATTTTGTAGATAGGTAGAGAATCACTACTTTTGAATGGTCTAGAATTTTTAGATCAAGTGATTTTCTACCTATCTAAAAAATAAAAAATATGGAAAAAAAATTGTAAAAAATGTAAAATTTGATCTACAAGTACATTTTCATATGGAGATCATGTTGAACGGTTCAGACTGACTGTTTGGACTTTGAAAACGGAGAACGGAGATATTGATCCATAGTACACACCAATCAGCGCTATGCATAATATCATAGCCTCACTCATAAAAAAAAATATAAGAACCTCTAACCAGTAAGCAAAACAGAATAATTACCTGAAGATCTCATTACTATCCAACATGAACACGGCCTCAGCCTTCCCATCGCTTCCCTCAGCCACTGCCAGTGGGCCCATGCGCACCCTCTCCCCTTCCTCCCACATATCCCCTACCTCCTTCCACGTACCGCTCTTCATCCCCAAAACCACAGCATCACTGTAATGCACATCTGCTGGTACAACACCTGACAGAGTTTTGTAGTCACCGTACCCACCCATGACCCAGAACTCATCCTCCTTTGCACCGGTTCGTATAAACCCTGCACACCCTGCCCGATACCCAGGAAGTGCCTCTAGATTGGTCCACTTTCCAGACGCCACGTCATACCTGCAGGTTTACATACTATACATGTTAGGTTTGAGTGTTTCTTTATAAACCTTGGCATTCAAGATTAAACTGGCAGTTTTTATCTTTGTAACTTTTTTGTTTTAAGTACCGAACATCTTTTGGACAGCAACTTTAAATGAACAGTAAGGTAAGTTAAAAGAACAACAAAATTGCACCCGACTTTTCCACCTCGACCTCCCAACCAAAATGCTTGCCAACTATTGCAAACAAACTCCAATCCAGCAGACCAATCCTCTTGCTTGATTTTAGCAAGATTTGGATTTAGGAGAAGTACAAGTGGCAAATGTATGAAAATTGATGGCGTGTACTCCATCATCATATTGCATGAATGTTGGTAGAGTCGTGAACATTATTTGCAAACATCTAAATAGTTCGTGACTGTAAGGGAATTAGCTATCTTTTGCCAACATCACTGCATACTGAGTGTATTATGCATAAACACCCTTATAAAAAATGCCTGGCTAAAACAAAGAAATAACATGGTTTCCATATTTGTACCGGTTGTGTTGTTAGTGCAAAATGAAATTATGATGGTACCAACCAGTAACCAAGCAAGCCATTTCTCCCATTTATCCATGTTTGATTAAGAGTTTTATAAGGATCAAGCCTCAATTGTGGCCTAAACAGTGAACAGAGATACTTACTTCTCAACAGAGCTAATCCGACTGCCATGAGATGGATAGACTGAATGGCGGGACCCACCGCCAGCCACCACAATCCCACGATTTCCAGTGATTGCACATGCAAAGCTCCCCCTTGGTGAATTCATATCCTCAACCCGCTCCCACTGGATTGAATGGGGATTTCCAAGGGCTGATAGATCAAGCCTGAAGACAGCACCGGAAGGGGAGGGTTGGCCAAGAGGATAGGAGTGGGTGTCAAAGAGGGAACCGCCGATCAGGTAGAGAAATGGGGAGAGGAACAGGGGACTGAAGCGAGTTAGGTTGTAGGAGAAAGGGGAGCACGGGAGAGGCGGGAGGATGCGCCAGGAGAAGGAGAGCGGGTCAAAGAGGAGAGGAGGGATGATAGAAGGATCGGAGGGGAAGAGGCAGAGGAGTGGGAGGGAGGGGAGACGGAGAGCACGGCGAAGAGGGAAGGAGGCAGGTGGATAGAGGAGGCGCGACCAACGGCGACAAGTCGGGCGGAGGCGTAGTTGATGGGGAAGAGGGAGAGAGAGGAGGATCTGCGTGGAGACGTCGTCGGTGAGACCTGGTATTAGGGTTTCGGATGGGGAGGAGGAGGGGGCAGCCATGGATGTACAGAGAAACGGAGAAGAGAGTGAGAACAGAGAGATGGTGCGGGATAAAATGTGGAAAGTGCCGACCACGAGGAGTGCTATCCTCAGAGATATCTCAATTTTGGCGTGACCGACGTGTCCGGTGCCTATTTGGGGATAGCACGGGGGCCAGTATTATTTGTGTTTTGAGATCGTGCAGAACGTATTTGAACGGTTGCGATTTTCCAGAGAAACACGCAAAAGTTGAGATATATCAGAGGATGCGAATTCGATCACGAGAGAGTACTTTCACACGATATGATGTAAGGATTTTCTGTGGCTGAGCGCTCTGCAATCAAGTATATCAGTCGAAAAATGTTGGGATATGGCGGTGAACTCCGAGCCTCTTCAACTATCACCAGATCATCTCCCTCTGAGTAGGTGCGAACTGGAATGTTCTCTAAGGTCTGAGGCAACCAGTTATGCACTACGGATGTGTTTCATTGTGGACTAAAGCTAGGCTAAGAGGTCTAAATTAATTAATTTAACTTAGATCGGTTTAAGTTATTAATGTTTGGTTGAGGTCTAAAGTTAAATTATGGTTTAAGGTATTTCTAGTTTTGTTAGAGTTAGTAGAGGACTGAAATTTTGAAAGTAGCTTAGTATTAATAATAAGATACTAATTATATAATATTAATATATTAATAATAACGCAATATATTATAAAACATGCGCGCGAGAACCGGGGTCTCTGCTTTCCGCCTTTTCCACCGTCCCTACACGTATGCGCACGTACGCGCACACGCGAGAAGCTCAGCGAGATGTGTTAAGCACCCTAGCTGAGCCGGATTCCCTTTTTGTGTAGGAACATATGGAGCCAAGTATGGATCTTCAACATGGGCTTACGCCCGACTTCAAGAAGCCAATCAATGCTCGGTTATAATATTATTTAATATATTAACAATATAATATATTAATTATACAATTATATATTAATAATAAAATACTAATTATATAATATTAATATATTAATAATAACTATAATATATTATAATATTATTATAATAATTATTTAATATATTAGTTATATAATTATATTTTAATAATAAGATACTAATATAATGAGGAGGGCTCAAATGCACCATAATTTTTGTGCTCCAATATGCTCCACATTTTTTATCTCCGTTTTCAAAGTTCGAACAGTCGATCCGAACCGCTTAACATAATATTCATAATAAAATATGCTTGGAGACCAAATTTTATATTTTTTAGAATTTATTTACTATTTTTTTAGATAGATACAAAGGAGATTCTGGACCATCCGATAAAGTGATATTGTACCTATGTAAAAAAATAGTAAAAAAATTCAAAAAATTATAAAATTTGGTCTCCAAGAATATTTTATTATGAAGATTATGTTGAGCAGTTCGAATCGTTGTTCGGACTTTGAAAATGGAGATAAAGGATGTGGAGCATATTGGAGCACAAAATCATGGTGCATTTGAATCCTCCTCTTATATAATATTAATATATTAATAATAACTACAATATATTATAATAATTATTTAATATATTAACAATATTATTTAATAATTATTTAAGATATTAATTATATAATTATATATTAATAATAAGATACTAATTATATAATATTAATATATTAATAATATTATAATATATTATAATATTATTATAATAATTATTTAATATATTAACAATATAAGATATTAATTATATAATTATATATTAATAATAATTATTAATTATAATAATATATTAATAATAACAATAATATATTATAATATTATTATAATAATTATTTAATATACTAACAATATAACATATTAATTATATAATTATATATTAATAATAATTATTAATAAAAATATACTAATTATATAACATTAATATAATAATTATGTAATATATTAACAATATAAGATATTAATTATATTATATACTAATAATAATTTATTAATAATAATATACTAATTATATACTAAAAATATATTATTATAACCATTCGAGTTAGACCATGACGTGCAATAAAATTAAACCACCATGTGAAGTGGTTTAATTTAGGCCGGCCTAAAGATCGGCTTATGTCATCTTAGTCCGGCTCAATTAATGCTCGTTTGGTGGAATAACAAGGACTAAACCCCTTATTCCACCCTTTATGCCACAAACAAACATAGGGTACTGATACCTCGCATATTTAGTCTATTTTAGGCCTGTTTTAGTACCAGATTCGTGCCATAATTCACCAGAATCATGTGCATTTCATCGATATATCTTTAGAATTTGGTACTGCTGAGTGTTTGTTTATTTTCTGCAGGTTTGGAGCAAAACACACGAAGAAACGGCAATTTTGGATGACGAGGTACGACCCTTACCAGGCTTGGTACGGATCTTACCAGACTTAGCCGTTTTCAGCTCATCACGCCTGGTACGGGCCGTACTTAAAGGCGGCCTGACAGATTCAAATTTTGGCAGAGGCTATTTAAAGCGGGGAACTCTCCAATTTCGACATCAATTCCATTCCAGATCCATTTGAGAGTACAGTAAGAGAGAGAAAGAGAGCTGAGGAGCTAGGAGCAAGAAGGAAGGAAGAGGAAGAGGCGAAAATCGACGGATCAAGCTTCCTCCACTCGATCCCTTCGATCCATGGCTTTCTCTATCCCTTTTATTGTATTTTTAGATCAGATCATGTGCTGTGAGTAGTTCTTTTAGTTTCTAGGGTTTAGAGATGGATTCTTGATTTGTTTTGACTTTCTTTGACTTGTACCTTGTATGAACTCTTTTGATTGATTGATTGTGATTTCTTTGCCATCTCTTGCTTTGTTTGCTGTGATTGTGTATGATGCACCTCTAGGTTTAGATCGAACCTATCAAGGTCATGTGATCATCTCATTCTTTCATCCAAATCAAGTGCATAGGGTAGAATAGTTCGAATTGAAGCCGAGAGGTTGAATTCTCCTCTAATCGACAGATTAGAGGGTGCCTTAGGTCTCCAATCAACCAGCTAGGGTAGATCTGTACCAAAACACGAGAGTTGAGGTGTAGAAATCCCTAAAAGGCACTCAATTGCATTCCAACCTAGATCTTGATCCAACAAACGATGGTTGAGGGTTAGGAACCTTAGGTATGGTCAATTGAACCTTTCTAAAGAGTTTAGCACAAGGTACCAGTAAGGAAATGCATCAACTCGAACTGGTAAGCTCTGTTCTGGGAAGCCAGTACGGGTCTTACCAGAGTGGTGCGGCCTTGCCTTACCAAGTGAGGTACGGTTTAGCCGTACCACCTTGGTACGGGCCGTACCACTAGAGGCAGATCAGAGATGAAATCTGAAACCCTGGAAACGCCTTTTATCCATAATCAAAACACAATTTACATTTCTTCTAGCATTTTATTACATCTTCCTGAATTGTTTGAATTGTTTGAATTGACCTTTTTAGGAACTTAAATACCAAACCAAACCTTTCTCACTTCTAGTTTTTGATTAAGTTCGATAGACTCTAACCTCGTAATTGCCCGTCCCTGTGGATCGATACCCGATTATACTACCCGATAGGGGTTGTGCACTTGCATCCCTTACTCGTGGAGTGTAAACGCGGTTTTAAAAGGTGCGCCCTCAAGCGTACCGAAACTTGCGTTGCGCTTTGCGCGCATCAGGTACAGCTGTTATTTCTCCTGTTTCGTCACCTGTCCTATACAATGTTAGAGAAATAATAAGAATAATAGCATTATGACCTGTACGACAAGAAGCATTGTTAAAACAAATATCATTTCTAATTTTCCAAATCGTCCAAGCGAAAGTACTAAAAGCAGTGAGGAAAACTTGTTTTTGTGTATTGTGCAAAGTATTGACATATTGTATAATGTCTTGTATGGAATGTCAATTACTAAACTCATTTTGAATTTGACCTAGCCAAAACCAAATTTGTGTAACCCAACTACATTGAACAAAGAGGTGGTTCACAGTTTCATATTACTGGCAAAAATGACAATGAATAGGACCAGTCCTTCCTTTTTTAACCAGGTTTGATTTGGTAAGAATTTTTCGTTTTCGGACAACTATATGAAAACTTTAATTTTAAGGGTGGCTTTCAATTTCTACCACATCATTGGCTGTGTAATGAGTGTTCCTCTAAAGTTTAAAACTTGATAAAGGGATTTGACAGTAAATAGTCCTGAAGAGGACCATCTCCATTGTATGTTGTCATCAATCACCATAGAACACAAGATATTTTGCAATTCTTCATAATCTCTCAAGTCCATGCCCTGTAAATGTCTGTTGAATCTCAGATTTCTCCCTTGCTATGCCAATACCTCTTGAAGAGGTATATCTGGTAAGGTACACTTGTTGTATGAGTGACGAAATAAGATAGTAAGGCTGCATTCCCCATACCAGATGTCATGCCGGAATGAGATAGTAGTAGGGCAGTTGAGAGAAAATGATATATTGTTTTGTATTATAGGTTCTATTGTTAACATAGATTTCCAAAATGCAGAGGGAGGAAGCAATTCTAGTTCATATTATGTATTAACAAAGTTTTCCAAGGGCTTTAATAAGTAGGATTCTTGAATCTCCATACCTATTTTGCTAACAAGGTAATATTCATAATATCTAAATAAAAAACCCTCATACCTCCTGTCTTTTTAGTTAAACAAACACTAGGCCAATTTAAAAGACAAAGTTTTTTTTTATTTGTCTTTAAAGTTTTTTTTTATTTGTCCCATACCCCTACCATAAGAATTTTCTCCAATATCTATCTAATTTATTAAGTATCCTAAAGATGGACAAAACATATAATTGAATGGAAGTGAGAACAGCATTAACTAATGTCAACCTACCTTCAATGGACAACAATCTCCCTTTACAACTTTGAAACTTTTTATCTACTTTATCTAAGAGGAATTGCCAATCTTTGTAAATGTACTCTCGGGTATTTAAAAGGAAACTGAGCTATGTTGCAATAAAAGATGTGAGCCAATTTATTGGCTAGCTGGGGATCCACATTTATTACAAACAGTTTAGTTTTCCAGTTCATTGATTCTAATACCCGACAAAGCCTCAAATGTCCTAAGAGTCCACCAAGCTTTTTCCACATTTGTGATGTGTAACTTGAAGGAATAATATAATATCATAAACATAATGACAATTTGTCATTGCTGATTGATTCTCAAATCATAAAGGGCCCAAACCTTTCATTAAATGTTGAGTTTTACCATAATTAAATAATCTACTTAGTGTATCAGCTGCAAGGATATATAAGAAGGAGAAAGAAGATCCCTTTGTTTGACATCTCTCTTACAGTAAAAATAGTTAGTCAGGGTACCATTAATATTGACACGTGACTGAGAACTATAAAGCCAATTTTAAATCCATTGAATCCATCGAGAACCAAATGATCTCCCATCCATAACCTCTAGCAAATAATCCCAATGGATCTTGTCATAAGCCTTCTCAAAGTCAATTTTAATCACTAACCTTTCTGATCTGTTTTGGTGGCATAGTGAATTATTTCCTAACTGAGAATCAAGATGTTTTAGTGAGCACAACTCTAAAAATCTATCAGATTAGCTTCAAATGACGAATCAAAATTGTTGAAACTCATATACTTCATGAGTGATACATGTACATGTAAAATTTTCAAAGTTTCGAATTCATTTAGTACAAAGTCAAGCGGTAAAAAAATAAACTTTTTATAAAGTTATTTTATGCATTCATTGTTCATCATTTTTTGACCGCTTGACTTTGTACTAAATGAATTCGAAAGTTAATTTTTTTTTTGCATGTACACGCATCATTTATGAAGTAGATGGATTTCAGCGATTTGAATTTGTCGTTTGAAACCAATTCATAAATTTTTAAAGTTGTGTTCACTAAATTCTCTTGGTGAATACAACACACGCTAGATTTGCTCGAAATATTTAATATAAACTTTCCTCGGTTAATTATTTTGTAATTTTATGTTTCAGACTGTTACAGAGTTTGATTAGTAATTAGACTATATCTATGTAACGACGGTTGTAATCAGGATATTTAGTACTTAGTAATTGATTATTTGTCATTCCAATATAACGGATTTTTGTAATCGGTACATCTTTATAATCGGAATCCGATGAAAATGCTCTTAGCCTTTTATCTCACAAGGTTCTATCACGGCACACACGCATATTAGTTATGTAACGTAACTTATATGTCGTATGATGCGTTTTTTCAGTTTTTCTTTAATTAAAAATTACATATCAAAGTATGTCACGCATTTGAACTCTGTCTTGTCGCGTTACGTAATTTTTTAGTATTATTTTCTTATTTAAATTTATTTTACATATTTTCTTATTTTTTCTGTAAATTAATTTAAAACCAGAAAAAAATAATTAAGTGTGGTCACAATATGAGTACACAGAATATGATTATTCGTATGATGTAATTATTTTTTTATCATTTTAATCGCGTTACGTTATGTGAATAGAATTTTAGTTACCACACATGTAGTCATGATATTTTAATCATGATCCGTCGCAATTTTTCTTTACTAATCTCACCTCACGTAGTCATGTTAGACCGACGAGTTAGGCAGAATCCGTATTTTCTGCATTACCTTACCGTTTGAGTTTGTATACAGGCCGTCCGATCAAAATCCCGACAGTATGATCAAAGTCCGGTTCTTTCCCGACCCCTGAGACCCTGACCCTGGATTTTCTTCTGTTTCTTCGCTATGTCTTAACTCGACGTCGGCTGTTCTCTCTGGTTTTCGAACCCCGACGACCTTATTACCATGCTATCTGGAATCAAGTTCGTGCCAAGAGATAGGCTTCAAAAGGTAACAAAACCTAATCAATTCTACTTGTTTCCCTCTTTTATCTGGTTGAATTGGGTGATTTGGTGAAACATTATTAACCAATTATGTAGAGAATCAGACAGAGAAATAAAGGTATAAGTACTGGTATTTGGTTTATTTCATTTTTAATGGATTGTTTGAACTGGAACAGGGAGGAAGTGCTGATTCTGACTCGGATGGATCAGATGATAAGAGGAAGAAGGATCTGAAGAGAAAGAAAGAGAAGAGGAGAGGTAAGAAGAGGTACAGCTCAGATGAGGAATCTAGTAGTAGTGACGAAGAAGAGAAGATATCCAAGAGAAGAAGGGGAAGAGATAAGAGGGATAAGAGGAAGAAAAGGAAGCATTCTTCTGATGACTCTGGTATGATTTTTGGAACTTGTAAAATTTTTCTTTTTAGATAGTACTCTGTCCAAATGGAGCAGATTCAGAGGATGAAGATCTACTGGATATGTAGTTGGCTCTTAGTTCATTTTGTTTTGGAAATCAAAATCTAGTATTTCTGACTTTTGTTTGATGATAAAGTTTGTAATTTTGTGATGTGTTGAACTGTTGCTGTTTTTTACAAAAAGTAGTTGTAATAGGCTTAGTTGGTTGATGACTTTAGGGCTTAGTTAGTTGGTTGAACTTTTGCTTATGTGTAGCTGATTGTAATAACTGTAGGGCTTGGTACGAGAGAGTTGGTACCTGGTCCAAAACTCTTTTGATTTCAATAAGAAATCGGTGGGGGTTACCCACTTTTGTCAAAAGAAGAAGAAGATAGTACTCTGTGGATTTCTTCTAAGATTGAATCTAATTGGGGAATCTGTAATTTCATTGCTAATGTGTCTAATTCGTTGATTGACCAAGATGAAGAAGAAGGGACAAAAGAAGGGAAGGATTTGTCGGAGAAGACTAGCAATGATGTAGTGAGAAAAGAGATGGGTTTGGAATGGATGCTCAGGGCAGCAAGCAAAAGAGAGAATAATCCACTTCAAGAGGAGAAGAAAGAAGAGGAACCTAAGGGTGAAGAGGTAATTTTTCATGATAAATTTTGTAATTTTGATATGTGAGTTTAAATAGGCAGTTTTCAAGATTTTTTATTTTGCTAATAGGTAAATAGGTCAAATCCAAGGGAGCTGAATCCTTATCTGAAAGATAATGGGAGTGGCTACCCTGAAGAAGAAAAATCGTCTCGGGAAGGTGACACATTCGTCGCACCACTGGCAGTTGGAGATGGAGGTGCGAGTTGGAGACTGAAAGCATTGAAGCGTGCAAAAGAGCAAGCGGCCCGTGAAGGACGCAAACTCGAAGAGGTATATATCATATGTCTTTTACATGCTTAGTTAAGTAGGCTCCCGGTGAACACTGTCGGGGCATATGAGGTGCTGGTATGTAGAAATACAAATCTAAGTATCATAATTTACATAATTTTACACAGTTTGTGCCTGGTTAGTACAGTAATTGGAACTTTTACTCATTCTTCTGTTGGAGATTTTGAAAGGTGTTTTTATTTTTGTAGGTTGTCGGAGAGAGGTGGAGCTCTATAGGTGACCTAGCAGCATCAGTTGCAACCGCCCGGGCTGCTCCTTCTCATGCACACTTGCGCGCAATCCGAGGGAGGAGAGCGGGCCAATCTGAAAACCCCGATGAAGTGTCCAAGAAGCACGAAAGGCGAGACTACTTGCGAGATGTTTCCTCTAGGCAGTCTGAAATGAGACGACCCCGACAGGAGAGCAACTTGAGCTGGAGAAGGGATAAGGGGCATAACAATAAATTGTCATCTGAGAATAAAGCGCTTGTGTCTGAAGCCATCGCTGAGATCAATAAGTTCAACAATGACGGTAGTTTTCTGGAGAAGATTAGAAGTATGGAGTCTAATGCAACTGAGGTGTCTGGTGGGTCCCATGCAAGCGGAGATGACACTGAGGAGAAGCAAAACGAGTTGCCTGCTTTGGATCCTCGTGTAGAAGGGATGAGTGCAAATCAAATTGCAGCTGAGGTTCTAAAGCTACGATTAAAGGGGAAGCACGAAGAAGCTGATAGACTATCTGTGAGTATCTCTGTTATCATGCTTGGTAAATTACTGCATTTTAAATAGCACAGTTGCAGCCAATATTGGTTTTGAATTATTTGGGATCCAGTTCTTAGTTTTGTGATGGATTTTTTTTTTTTTGAATTTTTGGTCTTACATTGAGTAATGGCATTTAGGCCTTTTGTTTAGCTTATGATTGAGGGGTACCTTAAGTAACTTATGATTAAGAAAAATTGAGTGGTTTTTACTTGGCTGAAAGTACAGTAAATATAGGGTGGTATTTGAAAAGAATTATTAGTTCTCTGATTTTTATTTTCCAGAAACAAGTAGAAGCGATGGCAGGGAAAACAGAATCTCGTGCTAATTCTGTAGTGCCCAGAGAAATATCTCAAGGACAGTCTGCCCGGTAAGTATGCGGACAAAATTTAGTATTACGAATATTCAGTTCTTCATATTCAATTCAGTTCTACATTCTGATATAAATGCTTGGAGATTTTATTAATGTGTGTATCTGTTGCTTTTTGGCACAACAGGCACACGTTAGCATTTGCTATTTTGTGTGTTTCTTTTAGTTTTTTTAATTCTGTTTGGTCTTTCTATTCAAGTTAAATATGTATCCAAAGGTAATTTTTCTTTTGGTTGTTCTATCCACCTTTTTATGAAAATGTCAGAGAGGTCTGATATTCCAAAAATTGAAAGCGAATGAGCTTTAGAATCTCTCTTTCAATGTTTGTCTCGTCTAACTTAACTTTCCTCTTGTGTTCAGTTATAATACAAGGGTTCTACCAGGAGAAAAGAAAAGAAGGGAAGACGACTCAGACATGCACCTTGCAAGAGATATAATGCAAAACAAAAAATACAGCACTGCAGGAAGCATTGAGGATGAATACGATTATGACGGAATTGCTCCTAGCAAGAAAAAGGGAAAAAGGAGGGGAGACGAAGGGGAAGCGGCAGAAAGGAGGGGCATAATGAGAAGGCCAATGCTGACTCAGAAAGAGCGATGCGTCTTTTGCTTTGAGAACCCTTCTCGACCAAAGCACCTTGTGGTATCAATTGCGAATTTTACGTACCTGATGCTACCCCAGTGGCAGCCTGCTGTATCTGGGCACTGTATCATCCTTCCATTGCAGGTTAGTTAGGTCAAAGCTTGCGTACCTGCCATCATGGACTCTGGTACCATGCTACTATTTTTTATTTCTTGATGTTCTGGTTTCCAGTTTATCACTGTTAATTGAGTCTTAGATACCAACTTGTGGCCAAAATTAATTACTTCAATTAAAAGCCCTTTTTTTTATTGTTTCTTTCTTTAAAAAAAAAAACAGCATGAAGCGGCAACGAGAAACGTAGATAACAACGTATGGGAGGAGATACGCAACTTCAAAAAATGTCTCGTGAGGATGTTTGCAAAACAAGAAAAGGATGTGGTGTTTCTAGAGACTGTGATTGGCCTGTCAAAGCAGCGAAGACACTGTCTGATCGAGTGCATCCCAATACCTTCTCATCTCTCCAATGCTGCTCCTATGTACTTCAAAAAGGTTAATTTCTTCACCTTTTGATTTGTTTTTCTGTGCCTACACAGTTGAAAATGTTATATTTACACACCTTAATGAGCAGAATTATGTTGCTTCTCTCTTTAAAATGCAGTAAATGGAAAACAGAAGGTCATGCTTTCCTACAAATTTTAGTAAAAAGGACTAGAATATGAGGGATTTTTTTTTTATTTAGAATAGGTCAAATCAGTTCAAATGGAAGAAGCAATCTTTGGAGTGAAATTTGGAAAAACATCTCCACCATATCAATGATACGGAGGAAGATGGAAGGCCTCATTTATTTGTATGCTTCAATGAAATTTGGAAAAGAGGCCTTCCATCTTCCACTGTATCAATGATACGGTGATGTTTTTTTCCAAATTTCACTCCACGGGTTGCTTCTTCCATTTGAACCGATATGGCCTTCTCTAAATAAAAAAAAAAAATTGAATATGAGTGGAGCTATGGTACTATGCATAGCGCAGATTAGTCTGTACTACAGATCAATATTTTCGTTCCCAAAGTCCAAATTGTCGATCTGCCCTGTTCAACGTGACCTCCATATGAAAATGTACTTGCAGACTAAATTTACATTTTTTTAGAATTTTTTTACTATTTTTGTATATAGGTAGAAAATCACTACTTTTGAATGGTCTAGGAATTTTTAGATCAAGTGATTTTCTACCTAACTATAAAGATAGTGAAAAATTTCTAGAAAATGTAAAATTTGATCTACAAGTAAGTACATTTTTATGCGGAGATCATGTTGAACAGTTCAGTTATTGTTTGGACTTTCAAAAATGGAGATATTGATCCATATTACGGACCATTTTGTGCTTGCATAGTACCAGAGCCTCACTCCCTAGAATATTATCAATTTTCTTTTTCTTCAAATTGTGTGAGTGGTATTGGGGGTATCTGACGTCTATCTATTCTTTGATGCATGCACAAGGATACTGTAAGTTCATGTGTTATAATGGACATAAATTACAAGGAATACAAGATATTTTGAAAGGTTGTCTGCTTCCTGCAAAGTTAATTTATTTCTCCATGTCAGCATTCATTTTATTCACTGAGACCCTATAATATCCCTGCTCTAATTATCACCCCAACATCGATTGGTTTATGTGTTACACAAATTGTTAAGGTTGTAGACATATAGCTTGTGAAAATTATCAGGACTGTAGTACGTACACAAAATCTTCAAGCTATTAAAATGGTCTTGGTACATTATTAGCAGATTTCCAATGGAAGATTAAAAAATCATCATATTTTTTTATTATTTTATTATAGGCAATTGATGAAGCAGAGGATGAGTGGGCCCAGCACGATGCAAAGAAACTGATACCAACAACCGGCAACCTGCGCCAGGTCATCCCAGCCAACTTCGCGTACTTCCATGTGGAGTTTGGCATGGATCGTGGGTTTGTCCATGTCATTGATGACGAGGCTAACTTCAGTAGCAGTTTTGGCCTCAATGTTATACGTGGCATGTTGCAGTTGCCGGAGGAGGACATGCACCGCAAGAGACAGTATGAAACTGTCGAGAGACAAAAACAGGCTGTGGCGAGTTTTGCGAAGGACTGGGAGCCATTCGATTGGACTCGGCAGCTTGATTAGTTTTTATAGGTGATCGTGTTGTTATTTTGGAGAAGTTTAATTGTAATCCTCTTTTTTTATATATTTTTGTAAGATATGATATTTCCTAGAGCTGTATTTTGTTTATCTTAAAAAAGTTTCTGGGATTACCCTTTTGACTAAATAAATCAATTTTGAAAGAGATAAGCTCTATGCCCACCTGGTTGTATCTGCTGTTACTGGTTAAATCTATTATATACGAGTTATGAGATGTTCCTGTTGTTGAAAGCTCTCAAACGAAAAAAGGAAAAAAAAAAAAAAATGCGACTTCCTCCCGAATTCAGATTGCATAATGTAACTCAAATTTTGAATTTGGATCCGGACTGTCCGATCTACTTTGGTACGAATTTTAAAGTGGTCATGTGCATTCCACCTCGGACTGGCCGGATTGGCTCGGATTCTAATTGGACTGTCATAATGACATTTGCATCCAAAAATCCTCACTTAGAAAATGATAATACGTTATGGAGATCCGATTGCTTTGCAAATGATAAGCTATAACAGACACAGTAGAAGCTGGTGCTAAATTTTGCATTGGGGTAGGGGTAGGACGAATGAAACGAAATCAAAGGTTAGAGGTGAGGTTCGTTTGTTCTTGGATTTCTACGAATTTTCGGTGTTTTATCAACTCTGTAAACACGAGTTCATAAAAGAATCTTTATGTTCACGATATAAAAAAGCACAATTGGATTGCATCTTTCGATAACTTTGGAAGAGTTTTGCAGGCATAAATTAAATTTTTTTTATTACCATCATGCAAAACTGTTCCAAAAGGAAGCCAAATCGATGCAACTATTGATTGGCTTGCTTAAACACCTGCAGTTTTTCTTTCTTACCTCCTCATGAGTCATGACCAAAATAGAGGGAATAAATTAAACAGAAGAAAAACTTTTTGACTGAACGCTTTGTGAGGAAATAAATAAACCATGATCGTATTCAGTTACCTTCTCTGATGGCGAAGGCTTAGTGAGAGACCATATTCTCTAATTGAGAAACTTATACAAAAATTATAAAGATACCAACTATCTTTAACTATCTTTACGC
This sequence comes from Carex parvula, assembly GCA_025461045.1. Classification (NCBI taxonomy): domain Eukaryota; kingdom Viridiplantae; phylum Streptophyta; class Magnoliopsida; order Poales; family Cyperaceae; genus Carex; species Carex parvula. The sequence goes on from JAJGRW010000181.1 coordinate 331,293, forward strand.
TTACTAGAACCAAGGAGAAATGCATTTTGAAGGTGTAGGAAGACTTTAAATATTTCATGAGACAAGGGGAATGAAGCCTGGTCCGAACTCATTCGTGTGATCAGGCACAATCAAACAGGTTCGGACCAGACTTCACACTCCTCAGCAATCATAAAAAGATACGCTAGTTGTATCATGCATAAAGCACATGAAATGAGGAGGCACCGATCGAGTACTAACAGTAAGTAGTTCAGGGTCTGACTTATTCATAATTAAGGCCTTTGTGTGTGTGTGTGTGTGTGTTGTGTTGTGTTTGTGGGGTTGGAGGTTGGAGGTTGCTTCAAGTTATAAGCATGGGAAAAGCTCTTTGGAGGTGTCTCTCATTCGAGGGTTATATGCAACCCCATGTTTATAGTATATAGATTTTGGATAGTCAAAGCAAGTGCTTAAAGTAGATACCTAATTAAGGTATTAGTTAACTATTATGGACTTTTAGATGATTTCCAACTCCTTTCACTAATCTAAACATTTACTTTAAATAAAATATTATTTGATTTGTAGTCAACTCTTGCTCTAGAATCTTAGCCTGGCACTTAGCAATTGATTATTGGAAAAAAATTTCATGCTGCCACGAACATAAATTTGTAAATGTTTTTAATTATTCACTCAAGAGGCAACATTAAAAAAATAGAAAAAGAAGATGTTGATCCCACATGGCAGAATTTCTATCAAGCATAGAAACATATTATAGACCGTTGATTTCTCTTTTTCGACTATTAATGTTCTTTTATATATTTTTCTGATAACAATAGGACCAGTATTTTAATTTTCTCAGTGCAGAATTCTTATTCCTTTCTCCCTACCGCTTAAATTAAAGTCGAAACGACAATTATGATATCGCAACAAGGAAAAATATGATGACATTCTTAGCTATGATTAAGATTTGGCTATTGAGATATATTCCTTACACTATGACATAATGAGAGGGGATATATCCTATGAAGAAAAAGGGGCTTCTCTTTTGGTCTCCACTTGACAAAAGAGAAAGGAGAGAACCTTACCAAATGGCAAAACAACTTGTTATTCCAAGCTTGAGAAGAAAGCAAAACAAAATCTATCTTGCCACCCCAATCTCTCCTTTGGATGTAGTAAAGACTAAAGCATTGGCAGATTTTACTGATATGCTGGTATCATTGCCATCGCAAGCGTACGTTCCTTTTATTGTTGGAATATGGATCGACGACTTTACCTTTGCGAGAATATGTTCCAACTGTTCTGACTTGCTTCATTTACCAATGATGTGATTTTTTTTTTCTATTTGGTATATAACATTGTTTTTTTTACTAAAGACAAAAAGCATCGGCAATTCTAAATTAAAAAGAGACGGTTTAAAAGTCCTCCATTTACTTAATTTGGGAAAACTTATATCATCCCCCCTCTTGAAATTGATCCTGATACAAGTAAAACCTGCTTTATAGCCATGCTATGTACTCATTTCTTGAGCAATTTAAAATCCATTTGGAAATGATAAGATGTTTTATAAAATTTTATTGTGGTAAAAAGCAAAAGCAGAGCACCCTCATCAGAGACCAGTGTTGTAAAAGCAATCGCTAAGGCTGACTATTTTGATTGAATATGAATATTTTTATATATATTCGCTTTAAATCCTACAAAGCAACGTGGAATTCTATCGCTTTTCTTTCTTTGAAGAATAATTTTGCAGAATATATTAAATCCGAATTTCGGGCTTGCATTGTGCTTTTCTAGTTCTCAATTTTTAGACAGGCCTTAAAAAGCCCAGCCTCGACTCTGTCCTAATTTACACATAAACCCAGCAAGTCAAATCAGGCCTATATCGGGCTCCATAATATACATCGTCTGAACCCAAGTACCCAACCCAAAACAGGAAACAAATCACCTGAGTTAACTCAAATTTGTAGTTTAGATCTGGACCGTCAAATCTCCTTTGCACGAATATTATGGGCTCCGTGCATTACACCTTGGGCCGGATTGGCGGGAATATGAGAATTCATATCACCGACGGTACCCTAAAAGGGAATCTTTTGCAATTTCTTGATCTGGACCGTTCTTTTTAACTTTGCACGAATCTCAAATCCCAATAATAATGCCACCTCAGTCAGCCCGAATCCCAAACCGGCTGAGAGTTAATCTCAAACCGTAAATAGCTAACTGTAAAAGGGAATCTTTTACGGTACCGTCGAGGATATGGATTCGGAATATGATGGGACGGCCACAAGATAAACTTAAAATTTGCGTTACTTTAAAGGATCCGGGGTTCAAAAAATAAACGAGATCGCCTAGTCAGCGCCACCGCCTCTCTCTCTCCCTCTTTCTTTCTCTGCCATGGCAGTGCGCCACAGTTGCGCAAAGGTAGAGCTAGCCGTAAAAGATCCGAAGGAAGAAACAGGAACCATCTTTGTGAAGGCCACGTGGCACCCCACGAAGTTCTCCCTTGCTGTGACGGATGGACAAGACGCCTGGTTCTGCCACGCGTCGGACGGAGAGGTGAAGCTCCGTGCTGAGCAGTGGGACCAACCTGTCAGTGAATACCTCGATCTCGTCGAGAGATACCTTGGCCTACAGCAGCCCGGCTCGAACTACTCCTTTGAAGATGCTGGCAATGGCCAGAGAAGGGTTTGCCATTTTCCTTTAATAATTTCATCTCTTTTAAAAAAAAATTGAGTTTTTTTGTTCTGTTTTCAGGTTTTTTTAATAATTTCAAGTAGGTTTTGTGCTCAATTGCACAACTAACTATAGAGTATTGCTTAACTGAGGCTAATTTTATAATTCAGGCTGAAATTTGCTTTCTACTATGCACAAATTAATTCACTTGGTTGAGGCCTAAAACATAAATAAGGGATTTAGGCCTCATTTATTCCACCATACGTGCATTAAAGAGGCTTGTGTCTGCGTAAGCCTAAAGTTTGGTTGGCTAAACTAAACCACCTCTCCAGGTACCTTAAATTTGTGTTGCGTCATGGACCCACAGTGACTATTTTCAAATTTTACTTTTCTCTCTTCTTTGGACCTCAACCAAACATGAATAATTTAGGCCATCCTAAATCAAAATAACTTGGGCCTCCTTAATTTTATTCCTCAACCAAACATCAGTATCTTTCTCTGACAGTTATATGAGATAGAGGCCTTGAATCTTTGTTTTTCTTCTTATTTCAATAACTTTATATTGTTGTAGCTCTCATGGACATTTGAAAGAAAAGGGACTAAATTGGAATGGCGCTGGAAGTTGCAACCTTCACCAAACAAAAAGAAAACCACGGCCCAAGTATTGGATTTTCTCTTGGATGCAAACATAAGATTGAGTGTATGGCTTTCTCTTTTTCTTTTTCCATATTTGGTGGCATTTTCATTTTTCATTCAAATATACCTCTATGTAGTATAGGTATGAGATGCTTCTCTTGTATATTGTAAGGCTATATTTTTTTAATTTATTTTGGGACACTAAAAAAGATTTTGCATACATGCCAGGAGAAACATAGCTAACTAGAAGCATGCTCTCCAAATTTTGCAAATTTATTCTTCCTTCTTTTGATTTAATTACACAGGACGAAGTTGTGAGAAAAACCCAAGCATTTGAAAAATTAAAGCAAGAAGCAGAGAGATGCTTACAGCAAAGTGAGAGATTTCAGAGTGAAAAGACCGAGTTTGAATCTGCCGTTTATTCCAAGGTAATCCTGCCATACCTGAGTGCATATTTGTCTTGTACATTCTTTCTAAATTCACATTTAAAAAAAAAATACAATTGTGTATTCTTGAACAATTGTAGAACTTGTAGACCTTGTTTAAATGGTGAAATTTTAGTTAGTGAAGGAAATTAGTCACGCCGTGACCGGTCACGTCACGGGTACGTCATGTGATGTGACTCGCGTGTCACGTGATGCGTCTCCCTTCAATCAAAAATGACCCGTCAGGCATGTCACGTTACCAATTTTTACAACATTGGTTCGTTGTTTTTATTTATTTTGCAATATTTTCTTATTTGTTAACATCTTTTTTTATTATTTTTCTGTGAACTAACTTAAAATCTGAAATAAATATATAAATAAACGTGATCATTCGCGTGATGTGATAATTAAACGTGGCCACGTCACGGCCTGTTAGTCAAGTCATGTCACGATTTTCCTCCACTAATTGTAGTGTTTGGATACAGTACAAGATGTTGGGTATGGTAAAAAAATACTTATCGCTCTCTACTTAGTTTGTGGCAGTACTGAACTCGAAGAAATCCAAGCTAAGAGATTTAAGAGACCGAATTGCCAAGGTCGAGTCCAAAGGCAAATCTCCAGTTAAGGCCGAAGAAGAAGAGGATCTCGACAGGTCCAGTGAAAACACAGAGTTATACGAAGGCACTGATGAAGACGCTATGCAAATAGATCCTGAAGAAAAAGAAGAAACGAGTGATGCAGTAACATCAAGAAAAGGTGCCACCTCACGTGGGCGCGGTCATAAAAAAGCACGCTCTTAAGCAAACTGCGAGAGTGATTTCCCTGCAATATATGGTAATCTGCTTGAATTTGATCTCTCAGACTTTCACTTTCTGCAATGACACCCCTGAACTTTAAAATTTTCCAGTAGACTATTTCAGGTTATCAATTAGGTCCCTGAATTGTTCAAAAATATTATATGGTCTTTGCATAGTTCTATTCTACATAGTTTATCTCCTTTTCATATCATCAGTTTTGAGATTTGACTGCCCATTTTAGCAGGAACTCACACCATGCCATCAGTTTGAATTAGTCAAAGTGGCCACCTCGACACTCTTTTAATATTTAACAAACGGATGACATTGTTTTCTCTTGAGATAGCTCAAACAATGTGACTCTTACTTAATTCCATAGCTCAGGAACGTTGCTTTTGTTTGGAATTGTTCAAGTAAAATACACTTTAGTCTTTTCTCAAGTTTTGCTGGATACATGTGCAATTATATCTTGAATGCGGTTTCCATAAGTGTTCTTATTTTTGTTTTATACTACTTGATGAAAGAGTTGGTGGATGGTGGATAGCAAAAAGTTTCAAAGTTTGGTGTTGTTTTCAAAATTAGAAGGTTGGTCATGAGCTGCAAACCTGGACAACATGGTGATTTCTTGTAAGTTGTAACTATTATAATCAACAATTTTGTATATGTTTCGGATAAGTGTTTTTCTCATGTTAATATTCGAGAGCTTTTTGAGTGATTGTCGTGTGCCTTATGAAACTTAAACTACTCTTTTTAAGTTTTTGGTAACTTAGTTTAAAACTCTCAAAATCAACGGCAATTATTCATAGACATATCATAATAAATAGAAACGTTTGAAACAAAAAACATTGTTAAGTATAATATTACTGTTTCAAATTCTCTCCAAAGTTTAAAGAATTGAACAAACCCTTTTGTTTCATTGAAAAAGGAAGCCATCCTAGTATACCAAATTTCTTAAACAAGTAAGTCTACAAATCACTAAATAAATATAATTAAATAGAGTTTAGAAAGATAAAACAATAATTAGGAGAATTCTTGCCGGTTGCACGTTTTATAAACCAACAGTCTCAATTGTCGTCAAAAAAATTTCATTGTAGATTATCCAAGTGTACTCGTGAAATTACCGGTACTATCTCCAAAAGGTATTCATCCCACATGGTGCAGCGAACTAGCAGCGTTCTTCTTCAAGATGCTTCGATTATCGTCTCTTTTGTTGTGGTCCATTCCACATGAAGAAACGAACTAGGATTTGAATGTAATAATAGTTCAAAAAAAAATTGGGTCATGACTCTAGTATGATTATTTTGATTTTTAAGAAAATTTTACACGATGGGATTTAAAATATAAATGATTTTAGCATATCTCATTGATTTGATCACCAAAATCTTAAAACAATAAAATTTAGTAATAAACAAATTTTATTAAATTTTGTAACGTGGACTCCATTCGTTTAATATTCATTGAAAGTTTGAAACCACCTGACACATCTGGAACCTCAACGGAGAGGCACCATCACCAACTATGCTAGGCTAATGTTTTAAGTTAAAACTTCATAACAACATTTGAGAAAATAAATATAAAGTATTCAATTAAAAGAAAAAATGCTTATATGTACCGCTGTTATATGCTAGTCCGGATTCTCTAAGATAACTCAAATTTGAGTTTGGATCCGGACCGTCTGATTAGAATTTGGACAAAGCCGGCACAAGGTGGAATGCATGAGTCTCTTTATTCGTGCCAAAAGCAGATTTGACGGTCGGGATCCAAACTCAAATTTTGAGTTACCTTAGGTGATATGACTTCTGTTATATGTTACCTAGAAGGCTAGAACCTCTGTTTGAACTGCTACATCTCAGTATCAGATATCAGTTATAACCATTTCAGCTAAAAAAAAAATGAAGGTACCGTATACAAGAAGGGCACTTCTTGTTGTTTGCTTATGTTTTCGTACCTTTCCGTATCTTTCTGGAACGTTTTGTTCTTAGTTGCTTTCATTTGAGCATTAAATGGTGTACTTATCAGTCTCAATCACAATTGCCTCAAAAATTATATCACTGACCTGAATCTCTAGTCAAAGAATTGAGCCGTATATATATCCACATCTTTAGTGATGTATTTTTTTTTTCTCTCTTTTTGGGAAAATCAGCTTGAAAAAAAATACTTCCCCAGCTGACAAAAGAAGTCTATTTTTAGGACTTACAGATCATCCAATAAAAGAAGTGCTTTGTCTGTTTGCTTAAAAAAAATTACAGAGGCTTGTTCTTTATTTGTTCCCACTTCAAAGATTGACAGAAACGATATGGTCAAGAAATAATGCACACCTCCAGTTTCCATTGACCAAAGAACGGACCTAAGAAAGTCTTAGTCTCGTCGCGTCTTGCTACTTTATAATATAAAAGCTAGGTATCAAATTACATATTATAATGTGTTATATATAAGAGAAGAGTTCAAATCTCTTTGTTTGTTGTGACTTCATTGTATTTTTATTTTTTGAACTATAATAATTTAATTTAGCAATAAAATTATTATATATAATCTATATTTTTTTATGCATACGTAAAAAATCACAACATTTTGATTTTTTTTTATTAGTATCAACAGGCAATAGCTGGTAAAAATAAATGTGGATATATTCTGAACTTTGATATTCTATTTACTGATTAATATTAAATCAAAATTGATTGAAATTTTTTTATGTCTGAAAATAGTATAAATTACATATAACTTTTCTATTTGAAATATAAAATTTAAAAAATTTATTATTGAAATATTAAAATGTATGTAGGTACGATGAAGATGAAAAAATTGAAGGTATGTAAACCCAACTCTGTATGTAATATAATATGAATATTGCACCTTCCAGTCAGCTTCTATCCGGGTCCTTTGATGGCATCTGACGCCTTAGATCGCTTGACCTGGTTGGATCTAACGGCCCAGATTAATTAACCCGTTGCTATTGCGACGTAACGCGTATTATATCCGTTGTATCGTTCACCGTAGAACACTCGGTCTCAGAGAATTTGACCACTATTATAACACGTGAGATATTAAAATTTAAAAGAACTCGCCCATTTAAAACATGTGTTTTTTCTTTCATTTCTTGAAATTTTGACCGTTCAAATCCCAAAGCTGAATACTCTTTATTATTATATTATTCTTGCGTCACCAAAACAAAGTATAAATTGGATGCGATCATTTATACAGCCTCTTACATATTCTCTATCTCTTCATAGCTTCACTCAGCGCGCTAGCTGTTCCCTATTCCGGCCTTGTAGAACAACGGATAGATTCATAGAGAGAGAGAGAGAGAGAGAGAGGGATTGAGACTGAGGCAATTAAGAGATACAAAGATGTTAATGGACCCCTCCAGTGCTTACTCCTTCCAAGACGATATCTTCGCCGGAGAAATGACGCCGATGCCTATGTGGTCGCTTTCCCCAGAGGTGAATTTCGATCTAACCGGGTTTGAATTCCTACCCGACCCGGTTGAGCCTCCTCGTGTGGTTCGTCGTAGTGCATTTGAGAACTATGTCAGACCGAGCGGGGGCGTCCAACCGGTTTTGGGCGGTAAATGCAGAAATAATATACATGTGCATGTTATTACAACGTTGAGAAACATGAAGAAAGATACGAAGGAGAGTCAAGCAGCCGAGTCGAGCCGCGGGTTTAGGCATATGATTAGAGAGAGACAGAGGAGAGAGAAACTAAGTCAGAGCTATGCTGATTTGTATGATGTCCTCTCATCCAGGTCAAAGGTGAGTGCTTGCTTAATTCTAGGTTTTACACAGAAAAAGAATCATGATTAACGAATTACAATTACATTCAATTAATTGTTGTTGTTGTTTTTTTTATAGGGAGATAAGAACTCGATTGTGCAATCGGCCGCAATATACATTCGCGAACTGAAAGGAGTACAGGATCAACTGCAACAAAAAAACGAAGAGCTAAAGGCGAAGATACTCGGCATTGATGCTTGCACCGACGGGATCAAGGTCAAATTCGAGGTAGCGAATCCCGACTCGGGTCTGGATTCCATGATTGCTGCGCTTAGGCGCTTGAAAAACATGGATGTGAAGGCGAAAGCAATCAGGTCGGATCTTTCGCGCAGCGGTTTGTCGACCACTATGACCATTCAAACAAAGGTATATATGTGAACTCTTGATGTAATTCACATTTTTAATCAAACGAATGTCATATTCCCAAACCAATTTCACCTTCATCTTATCTAAATATTCGGCGTGAAGGCATTCAATGCACAGTAATTTGGAAATTTTCCATGAGTTTCCTTGAAAGAAATTTAAATATTGTCAGTTGATCCTCTGCATGATGATAAACGTTTGTGCCTAGTAAAACAATGGAATGAATTTGGCATAATTATATTGTTACTTTTTTCAGCTGCTGATTTGAATTATTTTCTCATAAGGAATATGCATTTAAATTTTTGCTGTAATCTTCTAGTGGCGTAGTACTGGGCCCATGCCAACTGGATTTATATATAAATTGCATATAAAACCTCCTTTTTCTTTTTTTTTATCATTTTATTATTTAGTTAGTCGTCAAATGGAGCTTAATTATTGCTTAATTTGGTTTACAGTTGGCCCTGGTCAAATAAAGGTCCACATGAAAAGATTCACTTTCAGAGTTTCAGCTACCAAAAGAATTTATTATTTTAGTATCTGCTTGATTTAATTAATAATTAAAAAAATTCACTTTGACCTTCATAAACCCAAATGTGTGGTTTTTAACCATGGAGTAAAAAAAAAAAATTAAATCATGTTCAATTGAAGAAGATTATCTAATCATTTTCTTTTGCTTGTTTTTGTATAGTTGGCGGCTTGTGAAGTAGAGAAAGAGATAGAAGAAGCATTGAATGGCATAGAAAGAGACTCTCATCCCCTCTTTCCTAGAAACAACACCTGGTCTCACAATTCCCACATGGAAAATGTTTTTTAACAATTAGCGGGACCCATTGTCATTCTCAGCATATTAGGAAAAGAGTATATTTTGTTCATTTTTTTCTTTTTGGCCACGTGCTGTTTTGTGTTTTTAGGTTTTTCCTTCCAAATATTTGAGAAAGTCAATTGACCAGCCTCCAATAAGACAAGTCATTGACCACCATGGATTTCTCATTCAAGGACAAAAATTTTTTGGGTCAATTTGCAAAAGCGCACGTGAGCTTTATAATGTGTTATCCATTTTTTTTTTTGTAGAATAGAAAACTCAAATTCCAGGTCAAATATATATTTAACACGTTTTCAAGGTGTTTCTTCTTGGGTTCATGGTATTTGCGCTTTTAAATTATGTCAATTATTGTTCCATTAGTCAAAAACCCGAAATTTTTATTAATACTCTAACAAACAAAATTAGCAAATATGCTCTCATTGAATTTTTTTTATAAATGGTCTCACCGCCCCCACTGAGGGGCGGTCAACTCTCAATATCAAACCGACTCTGAGTGGGGCGGTCAGCTTCAGACCAGCCGCCTCTCAGTGGAGCGGTTTGATATATAATAATTTTTTTTAATAAACCTGTATTATATTTATGTTAAAATTTTAGTTAACCAGATATAATTTTCAGTTACCAACAGTAAAAAAAGAAATTGGGTAACCGGATATAAAAAAAAAATTGGTAACCGAAATGGTTAAATTTTGATAAATTTGAGTAGCTAGAATCAATTAAGTGAAATTGGGTAACCGGATATAAAAAAAAAATTGGTAACCGAAATAGTTAAATTTTGATAAATTTGAGTAGCTAGAATCAATTAAGTTTGGTTGCATACAAAACAGATGAATATATGTCATTAATCTTGATAGAAACTTAATCCCGATAGAAACTTAATCCCAGTTAATATATATAAAAAACCTCAATTTGCATTAAATAAAACCCGGATATAATTTTCGGTTACCAATAGTAAAAAAAAAAAAAATTGGGTAACCGGATATAATTTCCGGTTACCAAGAGAAAAAAAAAAAGAAATTGGGTAACCGGATATAAAAAAAAATTGGTAACCGAAATGGTTAAATTTTGATAAATTTTGAGTAGCTAGAATCAATTAAGTTTGGTTGCATACAAAACAAATGAGTATATGTTATTAATCTTGACAGGAACTTAATCCCAATTAATATATACTTCATTGTTGTTAAAAAACCTCAATTGGGTAACCGGATATAATTTTCGGTTACCAATAGTAAAAAAAAAAAAATGTAACCGGATATAATTTTCGGTTACCAAGAGTTAAAAAGAAAAGAAATTGCGTAACCGGATATAATTTTCGGTTACCAATAGTAAAAAAATGAAGTATATAATTTTCGGTTACTCAATTTTTGAAATTATATCCGGTTACCCAATTTTTTTTACTATTAGTAACCGAAAATTATATCCAGTTACCCAATAGGTTTATTAAAAAAAATATTACATACCAAACCGTGCCACTGAGAGATGACCTGGTTTTCCTCAAAAAAAAAAGAGAGGCAGCCTGATCTGAAGCTAACCGCCCCACTGAGGGGCGGTTTGGTATTGAGAGTTGACCACCCCTCAGTGGGGCAGTTAAGTCATTTATAAAAAAAAAATTCAATCAGATGGCATATTTGCTCATTTTTTTTTGTTAGGATATTAATAAAAATTTCGGGTCAAAGACAGATCGGAATAAAAAAATTAGATAACTTCATTTTTATATAAGCGAATCCCCACTATTTTATTTATTGTCTTTTATGTTATCGCTCCATGATATCATGAATAAATTTATTAAATTTCAAGTGGTGCGCCCCCATCATTATAAATTATAATAAAAGCTCCATTAGTAAAAGAAAGAATAAAAACTCATCCAAATTAACCTGCAGAAATAATCAAAACAAATACGCAAGCATATAAACAAAGGAGATTAAATGGTTAATTTAGATTTTGGATCCCTGGTGTTAAGTTTTTGTTAAAAAGGATTAATGTATTTTGGATAGTTAACTGAATTAAGCGTCGAAAACCATTATTTTAACAGTTATTTTTATAGTTTTTAAAAACTATTCAGGAATTAAGATTGCAAGGTCTACATTTATTGAAAAGTTATTTTGTAAACTGATTTCTATCCAAAATTGATATTTTGTTATGTTATTAAGAATAATGTGTTGCTTATAACTTAGACTTTATAAAATTAAAAAAGAGTATAAAATGATTTTTAATTTCTCCCCTGAAATAGAAAAAAATATTGGAGGAATTTAATTTTTAAATTGAAATAATTCTGCAACATCAAATAATATATAAAAACTGTTATAGATATCACATGGTAAAATAATTGTTTTGTACATTAAATTAGGTATACCCCACACATTGACATATATTTATTATTGAATATAAAAATAATTTTAATTGAGAAAATTAAATTTGACAGTAATTAATAATTAATCTATTATTGAAAATACTTGAGGAGTTGGTATATTTGTGAAAGGCTTTATGAAGCATCAATAGAATAGAAACAGACTTTAAATTGTCCATGATATTATTGTGAAAAGAGTCCGTTTCTAAAAGGTCCAATTTGAGAATAATAAACTGAAAACATTGGGTTTGGCTCCTCCATTTTCCTGTTGCCTGGAATCAATTATGATTTAAACACATTAGTTTATATCAAAAGGATCAGATTGGAGCTTTCAAAACTTGTCTGATCAGCCGTTCTGTAAATATCTAATTTGCTTCAGTCTTAACTCTTAAATGAGCAAATCAAATCTGCCTTTAGAATTATCAAAGAAGAAAAATCAGCCTTTGGACCGTATTGGTAAATTGCATGTAACATAACTGAACAGCCCGCAAAGGTTGGGCTTTTAATTTATACCTTGGGCTTTTAATTTATTCCTTGGTCCTTTTTATCATAATCAAGATCAAACATGGCAGAATTACAATTTGAATTCTTTTTTATTTATTTTTTGTCTTTTCTCCTCCCAGAACTTTGATGGGAAGTTTGGTAATTTATTTCATCCGAATCATCCCAATCCAAACAGAATGTAAAACAAAAAAGAAGTAAAAAAAGCAAGCAAGAGCAATTCCATGCGCCTTATGACACAATTCCTTTTCCTTTATTTTTTTTTCTTTTTCCTTTGCATTTTTTTTTTCATTTTTTTGTTCTTTTTGAAAAGGATCCGTACTGCAATCCCATCCCACAGCCCGAACAACCAATCAGATGCCAGAGCAGTATGAATGTGAAATTCAATGCATGGTGGATAGCAGATCTAGATGGCATATTTTAGATCAGACGATCTAAAATAAAATAACTACTGACCGCTAACCATTAAGACTTGGTCAAGATTAATAGGGATCGTCCGATCCGAATTCAACGAACAAGACTGAAGTGTAAACATATGACGAATGCGCACATTAAAAAGGACATAAAGGAAATTGCTTTGATGAGTGCTCCGTGAGTAGAATTCTAGGAGTGCTCTGGTGCTGGGGAGAGATCTTATCCAATCCTTCAAGTGGAGAACACACCATAAAAAGGAACTACATATTTACTTACAACACACCATATAGCATGTATGTAGCATTCCACTCAGCCAAGCACTGAACAATAAATTATTCTCTCCAGTTATTCGCAGTGGATGTATCCTTTTCATTAGTCATTGTCAGATAAATTGCGAAAGTATATGACCTTTTTAAGTGGTAATTTTCAACGTTTTGCATTAACTAAGAAGCGGTGGAGCTTCACCGTTTAAGTGTAACTTTTAAACCAAACAAAAAAAAAATCTTATAAAACTGAAAAGTAGTTGACAATAAAATTATTTAATAATATTCGGTGACAGAGTCACTTTGAATCAAAGGTAGGCAGTGCATGCCTCTAAATTTTAAAAGCAGGTATAATTATCTGTATAATCAGACTGTTGTATGTTTTTAGAGAAAATTATGTTTATTTATGGATAATCCACGGTCTAAATTGGTTAATTCACAACAATTCACAACTCGCTACTCATATATGTAAAAGTTATTGCATACCCCTGCTAAAAATACTGACTACGCCCTAATAATCTTGGTAATAGTTTTTAAGCTCATACAAAATAACATTAAGCCAAAATATTAAGATATGTCATTAAATATTAACATGTTAAGTTTCATTCAAGTTAATAATATTTGTTAATATATTAAGGTCGATAAATTTATTTTAAATTAATAAGTAGCAAAACATTCATCGTATCCTATCATTTTTATGTTAATAATATATGTGTTATTTCGTGCTCGCTAATATTGATATGTTATTTGACCTATTTGCTGGAACAACAAATTAGCTATTTTAGTACTATTTCAATCTTTCATATTGTGTTTGCCAACATTTTCAACTAGAATAATATGTTGTTCGTCTATTTCACTATTATAAGCACTCTAATATAAATTACGAAAAAATCAATTTTGTCCTTTAAATTTTTCTTTTTTACAAAAAAATATTATTATCTACCTCATAAAACACTTATTTATCCATTTCTCCCTATCTCAATTTTCTGGTTTCGCCCCAGCAAATATGTTCTTAAATTTATAATGTTTAATATTGTAAATATTTCTCTATTTTTTTTTACTGATGATAATGATAAAAATAATTTGTTAAAAATCAAGAACTTTAATGATCAAAATGATAAATGAGTGATACTTTATAAACCAAAATTGATATCTTTAACAATTTAATTATTAAAATGATAAATAAGTGATGCCTTAACTACCAATATAATAGTTTCTAAACTTTAAAGATTAAAATATTAAAAAATACTTTAAAGGACTATTTATGACGGGTAGAACTAGGGTGCTCTTAAGTTCACCAAGCCCCTTGGTGAACAAGTCTAAAACTCATCGGATCGGCTTCAAACGACGAATCCGAACGTTGAATCCCGCCTACCTTACAAGTGATGCGTCTACATGTAAAAAATTTATACTTTCGAATTAATTTAGGATATAGTCAAGCGGTCAAAATTAGAAGGTTAATAAATTAATTTTAATGCATTCATTTTTTGACGTTTTTTTACCACTTGACTCTATGCAAAATTAATTTCAAATTTTAAAATTTTAAAATTTTTGCATATAGACGCATCACTCGTAAGGTAGACGGGTTTCAACGGTTCAGATTCGTCGTTTGAAGCCGATCCGATGGGTTTTAGACTTGAGTTCACCAAGTCCGTGAACTCAAGAGCACCCTAGTTCTACCCATTTATGACATCCTATTTCCTCATATACCCTCTCAGCCTCGCCGGTGTATCCTGTAGGCTCGCACAGGAGAGGAGGGGCAATAAAGTATAACGAAGCAGACAACAAAAAATACATTCATGGGTCCCAGAAATCAGAATGTTAGACTTCTAAGAACTTGTGTTGATTTTTGTTTGCGATAAACGAACGCTAAAATTTGCACATTTTACTTGTGCACATTTCTAATATTTTCATCTTCGTTTATGTCCAAGTGTTAATTTTTGTTTGCTGACTATATGCAATTGTGCACAAACCACTATTGCACGTGAGTATGGTTAAAATATCTCATTATTTTCGTATATCAATTATATCTCACATTTTAGTTTTTGTTTTAAAGTCTAAACAGTTGATTTGAACCGTTTAACATGATTTCTATATTAAACAATAAATGTTTATTCTTCATGGCATCCTCAATGGCATATCATGCGTTCAGGTTAATCATATCCGAGCTATTTTTTGCAGAGTCTATTTGAAATACGGGAAGTTCGTTATTAAAATTTATGCAAACTTAAGTTAAACGATTCAGATCTAATTTGACCTTATTCGATACCTCATCCGATCTGAATTCATTTATAGCAATCATGCACTACTATTTTTGTTAAAATTGTATATATAACGAGTAGGTACTCGGGTTAAAGTGCATCATTGTTTTTGTGCCTAATAATGTCTCGTATTTTTATCGATGTTTTTAAAATCCAAACAGTCGATTCAAACTGCTAATTAAATGTGATCTCCGTATTAAAATGTGCTTGGAGACTAACTTTTATATTTTTTGAATTATTTTTTTATGTAGGTACAAAAACACTCTTCTTAATGCTCTAATATTCTGGAAAATTGGTCTCTAATCACATGGTATCTTATGAACAAAAACAGGAGTAAGATGGTAGAATATTAAAATTTGTGTCCTTTTTCAAATGAAAACTTTTCTTATCTATATACAAAGATTAATAACAATCAATCAAGGCCCAAAAATGCATAGAAAAAGGTCTGATAATGACATGGAAGAAATTTTTTGCCACCATGACTTTGTTTGGAACCTCAATTTAAATTGAGGCCCCATATATTTGGACATTATTGTATGATGTTGCTTTTATGCAAGCCTGTATTATTAACCAAACAAAATCTGTGACAAATTGTTTGGTGGATGATTTAGCTTGGAATGATTGAGACCTCTAATTTAGAATTAATGAAGTACACATAACATGCTAAAATTTGAACGATGATTAAACGAAAAGAGACGCATGTATGTGGATTATTATCTGTTTCATTTGGATTTGCATGGATTATCAAATGTTGTTGAAGATAGAACGCAACACAGCTAAGACAAGCATGTAGATTATTATTCATATATACATGTCTACATAATTTTATTATTTTTTAGAAAAAATACCAAATTTCAAAAATCTCATGTAGGTTATTCTTCATAATTTCTAATTGTATATTTTATAATTAGGATCCAATTTATTGATTTCAATAAAAGTTCATAAATTATATTTTCTTACGGAGTATATCATTAGTATCAATGAATCATCAGATATTTTTTTGAAGTATCGTGTGTTTTTTACAATGCATTTTATATTTTTTATTCTAAAAATCTATAAATTAAAGGCACGGCATTGCGTGATAAAAAAAAATAATAATTTTGCAACGTTTAGTTAATATTAATGTACATGGTGGAATAAGGTGGAATAAGGGCTCTTTTGGCCGAAGAAGAAAAAAGAGGACACTCTAATCGTCGCTGCTTTTTTTTTTCTTCATCTCTCTATTCCACTCTTTCTACTCTTTCTAGTTTTCTTCTCCGGCATAGCGATATCCTTCTCTCTCGTCTCTATCTCCTCAAACGGAGAAGAGAATGAGAGAGAGGAGAGGGAGCCGAGCCGAGAGAGCCGATCTAGTGCAGTATCGTCAGAGCTCGAAGTGTAGAGTTTTTATTCCCATCTTAATCGGAGCGCGGCGGCTATCGGACGCAAGCGAATCCGGTCGTAGATAGAGATGGAGAAAAATGTAATAAGGTGTTTTTTAGAGTAGATAAGTATGATTAGTTGATTATAATAGTTTACGTGATTTCATGAGTATAAATGAGTTTAAATCTAAGAAGGAAGGTCATTTGATCCGTTGTAAGTCCGTTTTTTATTAATGAAATTGTTAGTGTGCACTAAAGCCACTACACTTGAGAGTAGGTCCGATGGGCATCGGACCTACTTTGGTTCAATAGGTTTAATCACCGTCGAGTTGCTTTAAGATTCGTGCAGAATGCTTTAAACTTCGTGCATGTCTATTTTAATTTTCATGCGCACAAATCTTAAATTAGATCGGACGGTCATCATGCTCGTTGAATCTAAAAGTAGGTCGATGGGCATCGGACCTACTCCGTTCTCAAGCCACTAACCTTAAAAAAAAATGCTGTACATATTACTTTTACAAGTTCTACTTTTTTTATTTTAAATATCCATAAGTTAAAAGAACAGTATACAGAGCTAATTGTATGTAGATAGTACGATCAAAATTCAAAGGTCAGACGAAGTGCTATGGGCATCATTATGTTGTACAGTGGGAATCATAAGAACTCGCTAATAATAATACTTTTCTTTAAGAAACTACAAAGTACTGAGATATATTAGAACCTTTTACGATTAACAATATTTAGAGGGCCTACGCAGAAAATATATATCTTTTCTCCCAGGCTGGATCCTATATATTGGCCAGCATATACAGAGGCGAATAAATGGAATAATAGCCATTACCATGTACTATTATTAGCTATTTTATTGTACCATCGCCAATTTCTTCATATATTAAGGTCCAATTCAACAGCAACAATAATAGTTATTATTATTTTATTATAATTGTAAATAAGATTTAAATAGCGTTTATCGCGTCATAGCGGAACGGCTAAAAAACGATGTTATTGTCATATTGCACCGCTATAGCATCATAGCTTTTATGGTCCGAAAACGCTATAGCACTACTATAGCGCGCTATTTAGAACCCTAATTGTAATTATATCAGGTGCGGAAACAAATCTAATATCTCGTCCACTCGATTTTTTGAACTGTTCAATTAAAAATAATATTGACTAGCTCATTCAAACAAGTATAATCTCAGATCCCAATCTCGATCGTAAAAAAAGTTCCAATCACCGAAACCCTAACTCACAAACGGAGGGGGGGTGCTTGAACTGTAAGAAACCGGGACATAACTGTGATAAGCGTTGGTTCTTGTATCGCTATGTTTTTTGTTGTATATATGTCGTCATCTGGTTGGTCTATGGTTTGTGTTCCAGTTTGGAGAACTATCATACGGCGAGGCACACATTAGCCCAGCGATATCTGTGTTGGTGTTTCTTTGCACTTTGTATGTGCATGGAGCTTGGTAGGTTTTTACTGCACCCATACACAACCCCTGTTGTATACTATCAACCAAGGTTTAATTTGCTGCCAAAAAAAATAAAAAGTTAATATATTGTTGCGGCTTATATAAAATTATATTGGTTTGTAATATGTTGGATGTCTAGAATCCGCTCTGTTATAAATTTAAACAAACATGAGGAGGGATCCGATTACAACACTTTTGAGTTATCACAAAGTTACCATAATCATTTTCTATATTTTCAAAGTCCAAATCGTCAATCTAAACCGTTCAACATGATCTTCACAATAAAATGTACTTGCAAATCAAATTTTACAATTTTTTTGAATTTTTTTACTATTTATTAAGATGGGTACAAAATTCAATGGTCTGAATTTAACTAGTTTTTGTAAAATACTTAATAAATAGTAAAAAAAAATAAAAAAAATGTAAAATTTGATCTGCAAACACATTTTATTGTGGAGATCATGTTGAACGGTTTGAATCGACAATTTAGACTTTAAAAATGTAGAAAATAGTTGTGGTAACTTTGTGGTAACTCAAAAAAGTGTTGTAATCGGATCCCTCCTCAACAAACATATATATTATCAAAACAGATACAAAACATATCGAATTAATTATTTACGATAGTTTGAGAAGTCAATTTTATCCAACACAATAACGACTTTTCTAAAAAGGAAAAATTAAGAACAATCAATATTTATTTTTTTTGCAATTTAAATTATGAATTTGAAACATTAAGCTCGTTCTTATCTACAAGTGGTCGATCTGTGTAAAAGTTATATTATTTTGTGTGTTTATTGATAAAGAGGAGAGATTATTTGACAATGATTATTTTGATAACTTTAAAATACCAGACATGCAAATGTTAAGAAGTGTGCTCATGTTTATAACGTTAAGCGACTATAGCGCGTATATCATTCCTCTGTAAACTTTTAATGATGTTTGACATAGAATTATATATTAATTGTTAGAAAATTTAAAGGTATTTAAAAAAAACTTAAAATTTGGGCATAGCTTTGCAGATATTTTTTTAACCAAGTATATTAAGATTTTTTTTATATGAAAAATCTACGCGATATATATATAATTTTCAACCAAAAAAAAAGAGATATAAGGAAGAATTGTCATTTTGATAGAAAAGTATGAGCAGAGATTTTTTTTTTTTCCGTCTTGGATTACAATTTTATGTTGTGACAAGAGACAACATAGTATGACTGGTAGACGAATTTTCAATCTTCATTTGTTTGAAAGGCAGACTATATATTTTTGTCATTTTCACCACAATTCCACATCATCAATAAAATGATTCACCTTACCAAATTGCTAATAAAATATAATTGAGTTATTGTTTAAAAAAAAAAAACTGGCTACATAGCAAATTTAATTCTGTCCATAAAATATAAATCTGACCCACAAAAAAGCTTGTTAAAATCTGATGGTTCTCGTTTGAAAATTTCAACAGAACCGATAATAATATATATATATATATATGCTAATGATTTCACCAATTGTAATTTAATCATCATGATTAAAGTAGCAAGAATCAGCATAATCATAATTATACGGTATGAATACAATCCCTAAGAGTCTAAGACCCCGTACCTGTTCTTATTTCTTTAATCAATACTCGTGCAATAATAATACACTGTGGAACGAATCAAACCACATGATGACCCAATTAACCTACTCATTAGATAACCATGATTTTTTACATCCACATGATGACACATTCAACGTAATAACACAAGCACAAAAAACCAGACCGGGAAAGAAAACAGTGGTCCAAACAGTCAACCAAACTGTTGACTGCTAATGGGCCCGCACCACGACGCTACAACACGTACCCCCAAAAGCAGAGCTCTTGCCCTCCCACGTGTCATCGCACCAATGGCTGTCTCCGCAACGGCTTCTCGAGCCACAGCACGCGAGCCCCCCGTTACCGATCTCCCATTCTTTATTCGTGTAACAATTCGTGTGGCGAGTAATAAAGGGTTATTAAAAGCTCGTTTTAAAATTTAGATATACGAGGAGATATTCAACGAATGATTGTGAGAGGAGCGCGGTAACCGATGCGGGGCCCACGTATCTGACAAGCACCTTTGACGAACCGGGCGGAGAAAATGTAGTAAACAAATCAGTATAAGTGTAATTAAAGCGCCGAAATTTTTATTAATAGAAAATAAATAAATAAAATATCGTTTGATTTGGCGGAAATTCGATATCTAAGTAAACCGAATTGGTTTATTCCGTCCCACTAATTTGGTCTAATTTTCGCTATCAGATTAACTGAAGTTATTGAACAGAAAAAAAAATCAGGGACGATATATTCGATCTCGTTCGACCGCAAAAAAAAAAAAATTGCATGTCTGGGACGGGATGGATTGTACCGTCCATATATTTTTTTTTATTTTCAGCGTAGTTAGTTTGATTAGTTAGATAAGCAGGATGAGTTAAATTGTATTGTCCCAATTCCGATTTTCAATTAGATAAGCAGGATGAATAAACCAATCCCGACTTTCAAATGATACGTTTGGCGATATTTTTTTTAATTTATTTTCGATTAATAAAAATTTCGGAATTAAAGCGGGATCAGAGAATAACGAGGTCTATGCGTGGGGCCCACTGTCTGATGTACGACAAGAACAAATGACCCCGCGCTGAGCTGCGCACCCAGCCCACTTTCAAACCGGGTAATCGCTTTAATACCGTCCGATCGAGGGACCATCTCTGTTCGTCAAAATAATCAACGGTTCTGACGAAAGAAGTACAGGGACAGAGTTGAGATTTGAATGTACCGAACAGAAATCGCTTTTCTTTTGGAGTTTTCTTATTTGACCCTCTGTAGAAGAATATGTTTATGCATGTACACCCGTACTAGTGTGGTTTTTACGAAGTAAACGAGGAAGTAAACGAGGAAAGTAAGTTCGCTTAGAAAGTTAGAATGTTGTAAACACTAAACAACGACTTTTATTACAATTAAGTCCTTTTCCTGACAAAAATATAATTTGAGTTTTAGAAAAATATTATAAAAAATATAATGCTGATGATCAATAAATAATAATAGTAAGATTGATAACAACTACAGTAATAATAGAAGCAGTAGTAGTAATAACAATAATAATAAATTACTACTTTGTATGTCTCTAGTACGCCATTCGTCCTATTATTTAGAATTCTTGATTTATGTTGAAATAGCAAAGCTATTTTACAAATTTTTTATTCTAGCAGTTGTGAAATAAGCCCAAGAACTTGTCATATAAATATTTTTGAGATATTAAAAGTTTACTTAGTTAAAATTTCGAAAAATTAATATGCACTCTTTTGACAAAATAATTATGAAATATGCTAATAGGTCCAGTAATATTTTTCAACTCAGCAAAAACTTTCTTTCTCTTCGTCCAAATAATATGTTTTCAATATAATAAATTGAAAGGGGTCAAAACCGATTAAAATTCCTCACTTTCTAGGTTTGACTCATATATCGATTTAACCAGGGTATGATTGTAAATTGGTACTCCTTCAAAGATTATTTCCTCATAATAGTTGGGAGTTTCTTCTCATTCACACTCACTCGATCGCACACACAAGCACACCAACGCCCACGGGTGCTATAGTTTCTCGGCCATTTTTGTGTGCATCTTCTCGCCCTTCTAGGGTTTCCCAAGGTTCGTCTCTCTCTCCCTCCTCCTCTCTCTCTCTAGCACTATTTTTTTTTGCTCTGATCAGATAGATATTGATCGATTCGCTGGATTATCTTCATTTCTGTTTGGATCATTAATTATAGCATATATTACAATATCTTTTTGTTTTTCACTCCTTTGATTAATTGATGGAGATTGCCGATCTCGTATACAGATTGGATTTTTACTTTTTTAAAATCAAGTTGTAATTGTTCATCAAAAATAATTTCTTGAAAATTCCTTTTTGGATAGTTGGTGCTGACATAACCGGTAAGGTATATTTATTTTACTAACTAGATCTCAAAGTCTCAAACTGACTGACATCTTTCTCCAAATAGAAAAAAATTACAAAACAAAAAAAGGAACCACTTGGATCAATCCATCTTTGCATTCTCCCGTTTAAGTTTCTTTGTGTGTGTTAATTTCAGATGGAAGTAGAAGAAGCAAATAGAGAAGCTGTAGAGAACTGTCATAAGGTGTTAAACATCCTCTCTTTTCCCCCAAAGGAGAAAGAACCATTCCCGTACCAAGACCTCCTCGCCGCAACTGGAGACTCCATTTCCAAGTTCAAGCGGGTTATCTCGGCTTTAGAAAACCGCAAAGGCCATGCCCGGATCCGGCGCATGCGGAAACCCCTTTCTAATTTCGATCAGAAATTGTTTCTAGATTGTCCTGTGGCCTCTTCTCCCCCTCCCTCGCTCTCTCTCCAATTGCTAACCAGAAGCCAACCCGATAACCCATTAAGGGATTTGACATCAGGTGTGAGAATCCCTAATCAGATGCCACACACTGCACATTTCCAGTTCTTGCAACAACAACAGAGCTATCAGAGATTCCAGATGATGCAGCAGATAAAGATGCAAAATGAAATGGCCAACAAGAGGAGCGACAATTGTATTAACCTGAAATTTGAGAATTCAAGCTGCACTGGAGCCTCCAGTTCGAGGTCTTTTATGTCATCTCTTAGCATGGATGGTAGTGTGGCAAATTTGGACAATAAACCGCCATTTCAGCTGATAAGTGGCTCCCACTCTTCTAGCACCATGGATGCAAGGTTTCACCATAGGAGGAGGTGCATGAGTAGAGGCGAGGATGGCAGTGTCAGATGCAGTAGTGGTGCTGGTACCAAGTGCCATTGCTCTAAAAAGAGGTCATATATATATTTCTTGTTGGAATTTAATTATTTACATTACATTTATGGTCATTTCAGGATGTATAAAAGACAAAGTCCATTATTTAATATTGAAAGTATGAAAAACTAGAAAAATTACATAATCATTTAACTTTTTGCTTAATGTAGAGAATAATCTCTCTATTCTTTGATAGTATGATATCATCAGATGTTCTGACAGTACTGAAATATTGTGAAAATTTGGGGCATTGCATCTTTTCTAAATTTCTTATGTGGTTTTGATAGGAAGCTGAGAATAAGGAGGTCTATTAAGGTACCAGCAGTGAGTAATAAGGTGGCTGATATACCAGCCGATGAATATTCGTGGAGAAAATATGGTCAGAAGCCGATCAAAGGCTCCCCGCATCCAAGGTATTATTGTAATACATTTTTCTTTGCTATTATAGCAACAATTAGTTTGCATTTTTTTCTCTTTTTACTTATATCAGATAGCTGTTGTATTTCAGTTGAAAGTTTCAGAAATAATGACCACAGAAGCAAAAACCAAATGTTCATTCTAGGACTTTTTTTTATATAAATAAAACAAAACTGGACTTTTGGAATAACATAAAATTTACTCCCATAATGAATGAAGACCAACGAAGTGTAAATTATAGTGTTTTTTTGGTGGTTTTACGTAAGATGTTGTCTTAAAAATATGCTCAAAGCTTAATGTGTCTAATACTAGAGAAAAAAAAAATCTGTTGATATGTGGCTACTAATATCAATGTACCATGTTTTTATGTCTGGCCCATGCGAAAGATAGAAATTTGCAATGCTTGCAACTGTTTGGTATTTGATTGGTTTGTTCTTTTGTGGCTCAATAGAGAACCCTTGGCATAAATCTATTGCCAAAGATGATAGGATTTTGGTGTTGGATGCATAATTAAGTGGTACAAGCAAGATATTAAATTTCTATTTTTTGTTTGTTTGTAAATTACAGGGGATACTACAAGTGTAGTAGCATAAAAGGATGCCCCGCAAGGAAGCATGTGGAGAGGTGCTTAGACGACCCATCCATGTTAATCGTCACTTATGAAGGAGAGCACACTCACGCGCGCTCCATCAACGCCCCTTCCTAGTTTTACCTCTCTTTTATCTAATTTTTACACCGAATTAATTTGAACTTCCTTAATCCCTCCCTGATCTGCGGAAGTGGTTGCTCCTGTTCTTGTACATAATTGCATGAAACATTTTGAGGGAGGTGTCGTCTCTTGATAGATTCTAATTTGCGTAGACATTTTAGATTGAGTAGCTGTAGCGGTGACATGAGAAATTTAATGTTGGTGAAACTAAAACAATTTAGCTAATTTTGTGGTACTTGGGTTGAGTGGGGGTGCAAGTACAATGTAGTCTTTGTTCTGTTTGAAAGGGATGTTTTCATTAAGTTTTAAATTTTGCTGTAACAGTGAATTTGAATTGCCTGGTATTGGTGCTGGTTTTGATATGGATGATTGCATTGCTGCATATTGCTATTGTTGTGTGATCCATAATAGAAACCCTCAGGGCAGATTGTATGAGAGAAAGGAGTGTTCCTAATGTTTCTATAAACCCAACATCAACATTTAGATGCATACATTTTGAATTGCCTGGTCTTGGTTCTGGCTGTTCATCTCCGCAATAAGAGAAATAAAGGAGTGTTCCCAATATTTCTAGACTAGCAGTACATGAAATTGAGGGCAGGCCGGCTGTTTGTTGTTCGATTGGAGCCATCTGATCTGCAAAACGATTTGCATTAACAATTTTAAGATATATGTGGATCAAGTGCGCACAGAGCTTGATTCGGATCATGTCTTTTGACCGGGCATCGAATTGTCCCCGACTCTATACTAGATACCCCTTTAAAGATTGGACAGATATCCTCCCAGGTACCTGACTCAAGCAAATTGCAACGGCCGGCCCAGATTAATTCTATCTGGGCCAAACTCAATCCGGTGCCTATTGAGACTGTAGGTCTGTTTTGAGATTCGTGCCATATTAAATGAGCCGTCCGATCGTAATTTGCTTGAGTCAGGTAACCAGAGGTGATGTGAATTCTTAAATATTGGTCTCGACCGAACTCTTTTAAGATAGTTTATCCCATGAGATATGGGACCGAACTCCATATTGGCCTCCAAAGTTCTCTTTAGCATTTGTCATGAGCGCTAAGCCCGTTGAAGTAAAAGAGACTGCTGTCTACTAAGCATGTTATCTAGGCCTCGTTGATTCTTCAAGCTGGCGTTTTTACCAAAGCCTATTACTTTTGGGCTTTATCAGACTTGATGCACCATTTCAGATTCATCTTTCTGCCCTGTTAAGTATGAGAGCAGCTTGGGTTCGATGGACTATCTGACTGTCCGATATGCTTTAAGATACGTGCACATGTAAATTAAAGCAGACGCGAAAGTTCTGGTGTGAATCTTAAAGCATATCGGACGGTCAGAGAGCCCATCGAACCCACTTTGGGTCCGATGGGCATCGGACCCAAGCTGCTCTCGTTAAGTATTGGGTGTTGACGGCCTTTAACTCTGCTGAGATAAATGAAATACGAAATGTTATAAAGTATATATAGGAAAATTCAACAATGTCATTGTCACGAATGTATGTTATATTGTTATATTTTTAATACCTATTTATTATCTTATTCTTACGTATGGTCTCGGTGGTTTGGAAGAACATTTAAAAATCATAGAGCAATGAAAAAGGCATAACGGTCTGTTTTCAATAATATTTATTTTATAATCATGGTTAAGTTCATTAACACTATCACCTATCCAATTCCGAATTATAATAAGAGTGAATTTTTTTTTTGAACGCTCTTTCTTCTCATTTAAAAGATAATATATATTTTTTAACAATTTTTATACGGTTAATCGCAGTGTTAACAAATATTTATTAATGTCAACAATTACTTGACTGTCACAATATTTTATATAAAATTTTCATTTTAAATATTTTGGCTATTTTAAAATAAAATTAAAGGAACAAAATCCTATAAAACAACTGAAATATTTAGAGTACAGGCCAATTAATATTACCGCTCCGCCTCTCCACGTGGATACATAAATTCGATTTTAAGTAAAGGACATAAAAAAATATCATGTGAGAAAATAACCGCATCCTTATAAATTAAAAGTTCAATAGAGTAACTAGGTAAGTTGTTTTTAGGGCTTCGATTTATGTACTGACATATACTATAAATTTTTGTGGTCTCTATTCCAACAACTGAATTTCAAGATATAAACGACTTGAATTTTTTTTCCCATACTATGCTCATGGAAAAAAAGAGGAAAAAAATCATCTGAGGACGCTAAAAAAAGCACACCTTATTTGGGTCGAAATATCATTTTTTATCCCTTGCGTTGGACATTATTTTGAAAGAAAAAAATAAACAGAATATGTTTTAATTATCCAGTCGTTACCACGGATAGGCTCCGTTATCAAGTTCTTCTTTGGACGTATAATCAAGTTTTATTCCTTTCTAAGGTCACAAAACAAAATATCATGATTTTTTTAAGAAAAAGAAAATATTATTGTCAAAGAAAATGGATATAGGAAGAGCATGTTCTTAATATATCTTAAAATTTATTTATATATTCATTCTTAAAGTTCCTTTTTTTTAAAACAATGTCCATACAGATTTAATCCCTATTTAATTTGTATTAATAAATTAAAAAAAAGGTTTCGAAGACTTAATTTAGGTTTTAATCTTATCAAAAATGAACGAAATAAATTAATGTAATAACAGAGAGCCTCAGCCAGAGAATCATAACTTATTATTATTATTTTTTGAGGAAAAGCCCTTGGGGCTTGGGCTGAGAATCATAACTCCTGAAGCCGATAATGCGCCAGTAAACAGTATCGTCGTACACCAAATAATATCTCCAGTACAGCAGGTAACGACAGAGATTTAGCACAGAATACCGAATTTAATCTCTGACAAACGCACACTAACGCACACTAACCTCTGACAAACGCACACTAACCTCTCAAATAATGACACGTAGAAACATAGGTATTAGTAGGATTAATCCTCTCATTATAGCCTACGCCTACAAGCCTGCACGTGATTCAGCTCACCTAACCCTCCATGTTCTACTATGTCAATTACCGTGTTACCAGTGCTGTGTTCATTTTGTTTTTGGTAAGAAGATAGAAGAAACCAAGGTATCCGTGCATACAAATGAGATAATCCTACTAAGGGCATCATAAATAATGTAATTTTTTGTTTATCGAGTATAATTGTTCATATGATAATAATTTTTAGGTTATATGAAAAGAGTTGGGATTCTTCTTTCACAATGAATATTTTGACAATTTAACTATATAATTTTTTAATTAATTTCAAAATAAAAATAAGTTTACAGGCCAGCTTTTGGCTTTATGAAATAATTGTGTATCATAAATTTAAATCCTGCAATTTTATTATCATTTATTTGGTATTCTACCAAAGATCGTTAATTGTAAATTTTTGTAAATTTTAGTCATTAATGAATGGTAAATTTGCATCAAATTTTCAAAAGGCCACTTGCTTTTCACAAAATAGATGTAGGAAATCTACAAATATTACACAAATTGAGTTCGTAGAATTTGTATATTAATTGTTAATTCTTGAAAAAATGAACTTGATTCATTTATTAAAAAAAAATTGTGAGAACACATGTAGACGGTTAATGCAATAATTTAATTAATTATACATTTATGTAGAAATATGGGAACCGGTGATATTTTTCTAATTACCGGACCAAGTGCGGTCAACTATATGATATACTGTTCACTGCAGAAGTAGCGCAGCAGAATAAAATACTCCACAGCAAGCCACAGAAATAGTGGACTCAGTACTGTTCAGAATAATCTTCTCATCGTTCGTTTCCAATTTGACGGTCGAGATCAACTTACCACAGCTGTCGGAATTTCCCCGGCAGCTAATTCTCCCCAGCTATGCCTTCCTCTCACGTCCTTTCCGCATTTATTTACCCACGTGAAAGTCCAGACAAAACTCACAACAAACAAAAGAGGCGGTGAGCGTCCACGATTAAGCGCAAGTCCAACACACCGTTGATTGACAGCTGTCGATTCTCCCACGTGTCAGAGAGGGACCTGGTTCTGGGATCTGGGGATCTGGTCAATACGCAATACCTTTTGACTGTATTACATCGGTAATATTCTCTGGCGAATACAAGAAGCGAATCGTGTTGTTGATCATCAGAGATGAAACGAATACGCACTGACTGATAATATACATAGTTTGGAGTAGCACAGAAATCAGAAGTTCGATTTGTGGGGCGCGATGCATCGCATGGCGCAGACGTGTGAGATTCTGACGGCTAGGGACAGGAGTGAGGACTCGGTCTTTGACACCTTTTTAAAATCTACCCTTAAAATGTCAAATTTTGTTTCCTGAAATTCTATAAGAGAATATATGAAGTTTCTATAAAAAACATTATGGCCCGTGTCACTCTAGTCTATTTTGATACTTATTCTACGAAAAGTTTTCGCAGAAAGATTTGAATTATGTATATTTATTTATTTTTTATTCTAAAAAAAATGATGAAATCATGAACAAGAGGTTGAGAAAACATTATTTAATTTTTATGATCATAGTACTAGTTCTTCAAAATTGAAGAATTAACTTATGTTTGAATATTGAAAAACCAGTTCGCAATCCATTATTTTTTTTAGCTATTATTTAAATCAATATAATGAACTAAAATACAAAAACAATATATAAGTTTACTTTTTCTAATCTATACTTCACAAAAGCAATATTATTTTGTGCTAAGTTTTAACAGAAACAACAATAGATTTCAATAGAAAAATGGAAGTTATTCGATGCCTTATTTTTTGTATAAAATACATAAAATAAGAGAAAAATATATACAATTATGCTTCCATTTTAACATCAACAAATTTGCTTTGATTCCTACTAATTAAACGTCACACATGCATGATTTTTCATAAATGGGAATTCAACAAGAAGGACAAATTTGACACCTTGAAATAATAAATAATAAACATTTTTATGGAAATAAATCACATATGTTATTTTCTATTTGTAATTCTCATTTCCCAAAAAAGTTGATATTTTTTTAATGAAACTCTATTTATTAAAATCCACAATATGATAGGCATATTAATATTTGCATAAATTTTTCTCTGAACAATTCAATCTAATTCACATCAAAGAAGCACAACACTTTTTTTTTCAAAACAAACAAATTTGCATGGCATAAAAACGTTGAGCCAAAATAATTGTAATTTAAATATATTATAAAATGTTCATAATTGAAAGACTAAAAAATATAAGACATTATAGAGAACACATAAATTCACCCAACATTATTCTTGTTTTGTTTGTTACGACGTTATGTGCATCATATTTTGTATCGGCATTAATATGAGAGCCCAAACACAAACTTATACTTTCGGTAAAGGGAAAATTTCTAGTGTACCCATCTAAACTTTTAAAATAATCAATTTCTCCATCAAAACACCACAATATACAATATCTCCATACAAATTTAACATTATTTCTTCTATCCCCTTTTTACTATTTAATATTTTACTAAATTATTTTAAAAATTAAATCGACCAATATGCCCTCCTCCTTCCTTCTCTCCCAATTCTCATATACCCGTTCTGCTTATCACCACATATAAAAATAAGGGACCTTCAATAACAACCCAGGTTAACGAGATGTTTCAATATTGTTCGTGTTTCGTTTGATTGGTTCATGCAAGCTAGGTTAATCTATTTTCAGAAAATTTGAAATAGTACTCAATTGGTTTTGAATTATGATATAGTCCGATCAATAGAATGACAAAAGGTCGATTACTTTCTTTATGTGGGGAAAAAAATAGTTTACTACTTTTTATTGATGTTGAACTACCTGTTCTTTGTACTTCTTGTCTAAGTTTACATGTGCGTGTTAATTTTCATGGTTTCTTTCTTTATGGGTAAGTGGCCCCAAAATGTTCAATTGAAAGGCCAATTTTACGATGGGTCATTTATCACTATTGTACCATTTGATATGTGTTATGCATACACCCTATGCAACAGTTGGTATTCGATTTGATGGTATGATTAAATGCAGGTTATTTTTTCAATTTTTCAATGTTGAAGATGTAAATAAGAGTCGTCTATGCACCCATCCATCGAACAATGATTTATATTGTCGGATTTGTAAAATAACATTTTATTAAAGACTGAAAACTTCACACTTTTATTTTGTTCGAATTTAATTCATTAAAAAGGTCACACTTCTAACACATTTGATCTAGCATAACCGCAACTGCTTAAAGAATTACTAGTATTGTGCCCGTGCGTTGCAACGGAGACATTATAAGAAAAATATGAAGAGATTTTTTTTATTGACATCTCACCCATAATTAAGAAAAAAAATATATAAATGAAAATAAAAAAACACACATGAAAAAAAACATAGAAATAAATAATAATTAATAGTAAAAGAAACAACAATAAATGAAAAAAATGGATCAAATATAACATTAAAAAAAGTCTTGAAGTATCATTGCCAGTGTGATCCTCTTCGATGTAGTCCAACATTTCTGAAAATGAAAAAAAAATGAAAAGTAGATCATCTTCTGCTTTGTCGAAACTGTAGTAGATCATCTCATCACCTAAAAGCATCTCAATCATCTCAATCATTTGTTGATTCAATTCATCAACATATTCATTTTTTGTTGATAGTATGGCCCTAGAAATAATATACTCTGACGAACCACCGTTGAGATGGAGAGAGAGAAAAATAGATTCTATTAACCGCTGTTTAGAATCCCCTTCTCTAGTGTATGGAATAACCAATTCTTCAGGAATACAGATCAAGTCCCCCTCCAATGATTCTTCTGTTCCATCACCAACTTTGAGTAAATATTCAGAAAAATATGGATCTAACAAAGCTCTCATGTTTCGGGTTAATTGTATTTTTTTTATTGATGGTCAAAGAAGAGACATCTGTAGACTGAAATCAACAATTTGTGCTCTAGTACCACGCCTAACAACTGGGAGCACCTAATAATTATAAAATTATGTGCATGAGATATATTTTTTTTTCAAAAAGCTATGAATTTGAACAATAAATGAAATATATAAAACAACTAATTAATTACCGGTCTGAAGTCACCTCCGAAAAGCATTATCTTCCCGCCGAAGGGTAAATTTTCTTCAATTATATCTTGCATTGTTCTATCAAGTGCTTCAATTGCTTGTCGCTTTGCCATTGATGCTTCATCCCATCTGATCAAATTCCACTCTGCTTCTTGATATTGCAAACATAGTTGTTCTCAATTTTCAAGGGAATTTTAAACTTAGAATTTTAAAAATGGTGAAGACAAATAAAAAGGTGTTGTTAAGCATAAACGATTGCAATCGATGAGATACTAAAATTGTACCTTCAAATCGAGTAGTGAAGATGGGTGCAACAGTTGCTTGATGCCCATCCAAGATGTTGATTTCATCTATTTTTTAAGATGAGTTCTTCCTCAGTAAGCATGTATTTGAATATTTGAAATTATTTCTATCATAACATATATATTTTCTAGGGAAATATTACCTTCTGTAAAGGTCTCAAATTCTCTGTCAATGTCATTGTGTGGTCACAGGTGGCTGAGCGTTAGCATTGTTATAAATCCTCTTACGACTTGTTCGTACACCTAAAGAAAATCCAACATAAAAGCTAATTTGTTGCAACTACTATTCTAAATTCTAAAATGTACATACAAAATTATTTTTTGATAAAAAGTTGTCTTAAAATTTATATTACCATGCAATGACTCATAGTATCATGAGGAGTTGATGAAGCTAAATCTATTTGCAATGGAGTCTCTGAAACTAATAAAATATTTGACCTAGCAAGAGCATTTGCTATTGGATTATTGCTACTTTCTCCTGTTTTGAGTTGCTTATTTGCACGATTTTTCATTAGAAGAGTTTGCTTATTTTCCCGACTCATTTCTTGATATGCCCTCTTGTTGTACCTTATCTTTCCATCCAGGCTTATTTCTATTATGTTATATAAAATAATAATATAAGTTTGCTTCCTTGAGAAATGTACATCGATTAGTGATTAGCAAACAAAAATATATATTTTAAAAATACCTGATGTTCTTGGAGTGGTTGCATAAAATCCTCATTTGCATCAGTTATACTTTTTTTAACTTTCTTTCCTGTATGATGTCTCGACATGGAACAAAGCTAAG
Organism: Carex parvula; assembly: GCA_025461045.1. Taxonomy (NCBI): domain Eukaryota; kingdom Viridiplantae; phylum Streptophyta; class Magnoliopsida; order Poales; family Cyperaceae; genus Carex; species Carex parvula. Next base: position 363,390 of record JAJGRW010000181.1, read on the forward strand.
CTAATTTAAAAATAGGTGATTATCGTCTAAGGCATAAGTAACAATCAAAATTAATCTAAGGTAAAACAAAATTATTTTGTGTTCCAATGCAAGAAAAGTAGTAAAAATGGAAATAACAATTTTTTACTTTTTGTTTTACCGCCAGTTTCTTTTAACGTTCACAGAAAATAAAATTCACAAATTCAGTAAGTCCACATGGCGCCAAATTAAAATAGCAAATGTTCTAAATCCCAAGCGCCACAATTCTTTTTTACCTAAAATAAGAGATTTTTCAAATCATGTCACATGGATGAAATGAAGTCCAAAAGTAATTCCTTTAGTAGCAAAAGCAACAGATGTACGTGCTTCTGAAATCTTGGGTCAAAAAATTTTCCTTTTTGATTTATTTTACTCCTTATTTGGAAAATAGTAATTCTAGCGGGACAAAATAAGTAATTTGTATTGATTCTGCTGTATAGAACACTACTGTATATTCGATCAATAAGTTCACACAAAATATTCTATCCAATTTTGCCAATTTTATACTTTTGTCTGATTTCATTGGTCCATTTATGGGAAAAAATATTGATTTCCATTATGCTTAATTGAACAAGGAGAATAAGGAATCACATTTTTATCGTTTGAATAATTGAGTGGAGGGGAAATAAGGAAATATATTTCTTGTAGATAAATATCTTTAAAAATTGAATTGTTTTAAATTTAATTGTGACACATAGTGTGGCTGTATGTGTGGCGAGTCTTCTTTTAACTAAATATAAACTTCTACACATAATAGATATGCATTTAATCAAAAGATGACAGATTATGTGATTGGAGGACTGATATTAAATACGAAATTTCATCTTTTTCAATCGTAGCCGTTGGCGAATCAGGACATCAACGTGCTTAATAATGGAATGGAGATTTCCTCTGTAAGAAATGGGGATGCGAATGCTTATTCGCGAAAAATCCTCTGTGGATCTAGTGTGGTAGCACAATATTTGATGCACGAAAATATTTAGGAGAGAGATGCTGACGAGGAGAAAGATAGATTTTAAAGAATGGAAGAAAATGAGAGTATACTTGTCAATTTAATTTTTAAAATAATTAAGTAAAATATTAAATAGTTTAATGAGATAGAAAAAAGAATGTTAAATTTGTATAGGGATATTGGATATTGTGATATTTGATGAGAAAATTAGATATTTCAAAAATTTAGATGAATACACCATAAATTTTCCCTTCAGTAAATACATGATTAACTAGGATAAAAAGGCCAAAGAATTGGAAACTCTCTGTACATTCATGAACCGCGTGTATGAGAAAAAGTGTCAAGATTAGCAGGCGGCAGATGGAGCCAGTCAGCGAGATGAGCGGCTGGTGGGCGCCGCATGTCGCGACTTCGCCTCCCACACACACCACAGGGCACAGGCCACCACCACATGTCCCAACTTTGCGACGCGTGTGAATTTTTACCGCTTCCGTGGGCCCCACCGAGCTGCTCATATTTCGCTTTCTCCCGGACGTATACGGCGGGGGAAGTTATCCTCTGCGGAGTTCTATAAAACTCCGCAGGTGCGGAGCAAATGAACGGACCAGATTAACTCTCAGCCGCTTTGTGATCGGGTTAACGGAGGGGGCAGTATTATTGTGCTTTTAGATTCGTGCAAAGTTAAAACTAACGGACCACTAACGGACCAGATTAAAAGAACCGCAGTCTGCGGAGCTTTTAAGCTCCGCAGAGGATAATATTCCTATACGGCGGACCCCTGACGGCCGCTTCCAATCTTTCTTTCTCTTTTTCCTTTTTCCTATTTTTTTAATTTTATTGGAATTTTTGAAAACCTCAGTGCTTGCCGTTTCCGTGATTTTTATTTTTACCCAAAAAAAATTTATTTTAATATAAATAACAACGTTTTTAAAAGAATTTTATTTCTACTCAAACCGCACAGAATATTTGCGGTCTGAATTAACAATTCAAACCGCACAGAATATATGCGACTTGAATCTCTTTTTTGCCGTACCAGCGTGGAATGAGGGAGCTGTCTTAGGGAGCTGTACAGATGTCCTCCCCTGAATGATTTGCCCAATGATAAAGTTGAAACAAAAGGTTAGAGAGCTGTCTAAATATCACCACCCGATCCCGGAATATATAAATTAATGTTGTGTCTAAATATCACCACCCAATGATTGTGCTAATATCACCACCCGATCCCGGAATGTATAAATTAATGTTGTGCTAACATCTAATCATGCTTCATGTCAGCATGCAAAAGATAAGCCTAAATTAAGTAGAGAATGTATAAATGAGTCCGGCTAATATGACAATGGTGTCATTTCGGCCTATATAACACTAACTCTAAAATTTATCGGATCGACTTCAAACGGTTAATCCAACCGTTCAAACCGTTCTATTTCATTAGTTGTGTATTTACATGCAAATTTTATAATTTTTCGAGTTATTTTAGTACCAAATCAAGCGGTCAAAAATGTTAAAAAATGAATGCATTAAAATTAACTTAATCATTGGGCAAATCATTCAGACAACTTAAATGTGAGTGAAATCATTCAACTTTATCACGGAATTATTATCACGGTCAAAATAACCACGGTCAAAATAATTAAAATTTTTAAATATCTAAAAATAAAGAAGTTGTCCCTAACTTTTGTTTCAACTTTATTATCACGGTCAAAATTATTATCACGGGTGGTGATATTTAGATAGCTCTCTAACCTTTTGTTTCAACTTTATCATTGGGCAAATCATTCAGGGGAGGACATCTGTACAGCTCCCTAAGACAGCTCCCTCATTCCACGCTGGTACGGCAAAAAAGAGATTCAAGCCGCATATATTCTGTGCGGTTTGAATTGTTAATTCAAACCGCAAATATTCTGTGCGGTTTGGGTAGAAATAAAATTCTTTTAAAAACGTGGTTATTTATATTAAAATAATTTTTTTTTTGGGTAAAAATAAAAATCACGGTTGCCGTTTTGCACGCTTTATCAAGTCAGTCTATATCGGGTTATCGGTTGTTCCCGCCAGGGATAGCAGAATCTTATTACAACTGTCCGGATGTAGAAGTTTTATTGAAATAAATTTAACATTTACTTTTTAGACGTTCAAAGAATACCAACCGAAAAATTTCCATTTTCCCCTTTACTGGAACACGATAAGTAATTGCATATTATTTCGTTGATCAGTTTTGAATCCAAGAGGAACTTGATTTTTTTTTTAAGATAACCAAAATTTGAATATGATAATAGATAATAAATACATATACCATCTTTACTCGCATGGATATGTATTTGTGTGTGTGTGTGTGTGTGGGGGGGGGTAAGGCCGGCTCAACCCTCTAAATTCAGACAAATTATACTGTGTAATTTATGTTATATTTAATCAAATTTTATAATTTAGCTCTCTATTAGTGAATTTTTTACTTAAATTTTAAAATAAATTTGTATTGTAAATATATCCGATTAAATAATATGTTTTGTTAAATTCAGCTTCTTTTTGTTAGTTCAGTCTCTTTATAATATTTTTGTTCCATACATGTTTACTCAATCAATTTAAAATTGGATAATGGATTTGAAATGCATCACCAAAAAAGTTTTAAATAAGGTTATAGTTGCAAAGTATACTGATATTTCTTTTCCGACTTGTATTTTTTTTTGGGGTTTTATTATTTGTAAATATACGGACATATGTTTCCCTCCCTTTCACGATACACAGTCCAAGACGCGGCGCTGAATTAATGTAAATCCATACAAAGATATGTTCGAATTCACGGAACACTGCCACTATACATATATATATTCTGTGACATTAATGCCCTCGTAACTGCCAACGACCATGTTTATTTGAGGTTATTCCAGTCCATGCTGTGGCCCGCAGTGCACTACCTATTGAGAAAGAGGCAACAGTAGACTGGGACTGAGACGACAGGAGTGTTAAGTGACGAAAACGCCCTGGGAAATCAAAAAGACGCTGGCGGCATTGATGCCTGGTCACTAGGTTGCTTCGGTAATTAAAGAAATAACCAGGGGTAGTTCTGTCTTACATATTTCGATTAAGTATGGCGTCGGCCGTCAAGGTGACAAGTTGCAATAGAAACGCCGACAGCGACAACTGAACGACTTTGCAAGTCTCTCTCTCTCTCTAGCAGTCTGATTTTATATCACATTTGAGGCGTTTTGAATTGTTTTTTATGTTGTGATATTTTTCGGTTTCAAGTTGGATAAAATGCAAATTTAAATACACAAAACAAGGATTTTACCCGATAAGATACTACTAATCTCATTTATAACAACATCAGGAATCAGGACTGTATGTACAATCAGCCAAGAAGGTATCTATCCATATATAGATCCTTCGAAAATCAAATCTTGATTTAAAACGAAACATTAAAACTTTAAAAGGAGAGTTTCCGATCTAAGATAAGATAAATTGAACCGTCAGATCTCAAAACGGGAGGGCTGGAAGGTTGAGATCGATCAAGAGACCCCTTTCACCACTCCCAATAACCTTCTTCTCCGATTCATCACCTCCACCAGGTGGTCCCAGAGCCAGATCGCCACCATCCATCCGCCAAGCGTACACGCCCCAACCAAACGACGCCGGTGGAGGAGGCGGAGGCGCCGCCATTTCCTGAGAGGGGTAGAGAAAATTAGTCTTGGCTTTGGGACCCCGGAGAGAGCGGGCTGCTTCGTCGTATGCTCGAGCAGCTTCCTCAGCAGTATCAAAGGTGCCGAGCCACTTGCGCGTCTTCTTCCATGGGTCCCGAATTTCAGCTGCGAACCGGCCCCACGGGCGCTTGCGAACGCCTCTGAAGTGTTGTGGTGTGGCCGCTTGGGGAGGAGGAGGGGAGGCGCCAGAGGTGTCGGTCCGGTGGCGGAGAGTCTCTACTGCCATTGCTGTAGACTACAGCTTCTCTATTTGTTCTTGGTTTTTGGGCTAATTTGATTGACTGAGAAAGTGGCCTTGTTTTGTTCGGCGAGGAAGGAGGAGGTATATATAGAAGGAATGGGGTCATGGCGGGTTGAGGGTTTTTGTCCGACAGATTTCTGCTTGTTTATTCACTTTCTGATCTAACCTTAAGGTTTTCGCTATTTACATGACTGATAGGTTTCTCTTTATTGTAAATATATTTGTAATGAAAATCACAAAACATTATTAATACTACATTTATGTTGTTTAAATTAAAATTTCAACTCTTCTTTAATGTCATATATAGTTTTACTTAATACTAATAAAATTGTACATTTAGTTGTTGGAAGATAAAAAAGTCATGTGCTTTATATGAGCTCGCATTATTAGCTAATCGTATATTTTTCTTGATTTTAATAACTCTACGACACAAAAATAATAGTGATTTGATAGTAACTGAGATATCAACAGTTGAAGTTAGAAAAGTTATTACAGATTGACGTGTACTCGCTATGCAGACTGAATATATTTGTCACGTGTCTCATCAATTAACTCTTCTCAGTGGACATTAATGTTCAATTGTTGAGTAAGTTAATTTTCGTTTATGAAAATAGCAAGTACCGACAAAATCAAGTTATCTTACACGTATATTAATGTCGCTTGCATTTCAGAGGGTAGCTAATGATGGTTGGATGGTTAAATTTGTCTATTTGTTAAAGACAATTAATAATTTTATAATATTTTATGCGATCTATGATATTTATTCACGTGTCACATTCTAATTAACTCTTTAACAAACAACATATATTACATGATACAATGAATACAACTGCGTGATTTATCATGCATCACATTCTAAAGAGCTCTCCAAGCAATACGTATAAACAATGACTAAATAATTAATTTATTTCATTTAAACTAACAACATTACGACCAAAAGATATGCAATATGTAATGTTTGTCACGTGCCATATTCAAATTGACTCTTTCAGAAAATAACTACTCTTACTGGTTATAGTAAAAAATATAGTGACGACTGAATGCTTAAAAAGACAGTGACAACTGAATGTTACATCGTATATGCAATTTTGATCATGCTCAGTGTCACATCCTAATTTACTCTTTGAACCAAAATTGTATAAATCATCTAAAATTTGTTTCAAAAGAACAACTATATACTTTTACTCTGTTACAAAATTCAATTAACAAATAATTTTCGCTACACACAAAGAGTTATTTTTAATGAATTTATGTTATTGTTAAATTATTGTTGATGAATGAGTCTCAAATATAGAGTTAGATAATTTGAAAATCGCGCTCGTAAATATTTTCCCGCAGAACTTGAAAAATCAATTAAGTCATACAAATAGAAGGAACTTCAAGGGGTTGAAGTGCAAAATTACCATTCTTATAATTTATTCATTTAGGATTAAAATTATAGAAGGAAGCGTGCGGTGAGATGGGTTGCATTGAATGGAGCCTGTGTGCTGCCGGCCTGCACGAGACTTGGTCCTCTGAAATCTCGTGCAGTGAGTTGTCATTTCAAATGAATGTACGATTTGATGTCAGTGACACAGATTCTTACATAAAATAGTCAAAGATAGCAGATGAAGAATTGAAGAGCGGCCCGTTTAAGTTTAAGAGAACTGTTGCACGTGAGATTAGCACGTGACTCCCGCAGCGGAGCATGTAGCCGTTCCTTCCCGTCTGTATGTGCTGGGACTAGGGAAACCAGACTTGATAATTGCCAGCTTTCAATTCTCATTTCTCTGTTATTGCATAGTAATTGCAGGGGTTACAATATTCGAAATTTGCTCGCATCTCCTCATGATCCGGATCTCTAAATTAACTTAGATCCGGACTGTCCGATTTGAATTCGGTTCAATTTTGTTCAAGGTGGAGCGCACAAGACTCCTTTAACACGACAACCCGATTTGAATTTGACAGTTCGGATCTAAACTCAAAAATTGAATTACTTTAGGAATCCGAGTGGGAACCAATTTGGTGATGGTCATCGGACTTATTTGAGTCTGATGGATTCTATGTCCGTCTAATATGCTTGAAGTCCGATGAATTATGTGCACAGATTTTAAAACAGATTGGACGGACGTGGAAATCGGCACAAATTTAAGTTCGATGCCCATTGGATCCAAATTGATTTTCTTGTCACGGACTCATGGTGATGAATGAATGGATAGTGAGGATATATTGACACAGTTAATTGACTTGACAATTTTAAAAATTATAAAGATTAATTTATAATTTGAAAATTTCATCATTATATTAAATTAATAAAGATTCATATTTGACAGTATATGATGAATTATAAATGACATCTAAATTATATGAAAATTAATACATAATTAATATATAAGACAACTAATATATTTTTTAATTTAAATGAAAATCAATACGTAATTAACATATAACAGATAATTTATTTATGATTTTTACAATTTTTATTTTTCCGATCTACAAACAATGTTGTATTAGTCTCGTGATATCTTCCAGCTTCTAAGCGTGTATTTAAAAAATTGGACATTACAAAATCATATGAATTATGAAATAAAAACATTAAATCGGTATGATTCTAGATATAAGTCTAAGATCACTAAAGAACGATTCTTCATCGATTATTAGGTAGTTTATTATTTATAACATTCGTGGATAGATGAAGAATTTAAGATTAAATATCATTAAGGTTTTTTATATATATTATCATATAAAAAATAACGAAAAAGAGAGATCGTTACAACTCAACATACCAAAATAAGTAAATGGTATTAAGCATAGAAATCATTTACGTTCAATTTCATATCACCATCGTGTCTTCATTTTTTATGCTTAATAGCAAAACTTCTGAATTTTAAACAACAAATAAAATTGCTAAACTTGATCTATATTATTTTTTTCATAAATATACACATAATAAATTACAACATTCTCGTTTATCTTTTTTAGAATCAAGTACTTGAAGAGCAAACACTCTATTTTTTCCATGTCATAGGTTTTGAAAAGATCAAAATGCTAATTAGAATAAAGTTAAAATGTCATAATTTTTAATAGATTTATCATAGTGTACGAATTTGAACTCTATGGTAGCGCTAATACAACAATTTTAATGTTTTGAGGGATGCAATTTATTGCATAATCAAACAATATTTAAATTACACGTATGACTATCAAGAGTTCCATTACGCAAGTCCTCAGTGGAATTTGAGGGGGTTTTAAAAAAATTTCCAAATATTTTTTTTATGTTTAAATTTTTGTAATTAATCAGAGACATGTACGATTGCATGTCTAGAATAAATGGCTCTGCTTTCCAATTTTACAACAGTTTTCTCCTCCGTGTACCAATAAGCAATGCTCAGCGGTTGGTGCATGGTTTACTTAATGCGTATTAGCAGGGTTTAATTCCGACAAAAAGAAAAGCTTGGAATTAAAAATGTATTTCTTCCGGTAATGTAACAGGTTGCCTGGGCATGACTTGGTTGATTGGTACATTTCCGATATGAAGTTGACACAAACGCCCGCGGTGCGAATTGTTTTTTAATTTAGTTAACAGGATCGATGTTTCCTTTCTAACGAGATAATTATCCATTCGTGTAGAGGTTGAATCATGTCTCTTCTCCAGCTACTCATTTACAAAAATTGGTTTTTTTTTCTGAATAGCTGTACTTCCATCGAATTTTTTTGCAACAAACTGAAACGTCTTGAACAAATTTAATACATAATTATACACAATATATTAGGAAATTATATTTTTTTTTCTATTTGAAAACGCCAATGAGTATTCTCTATAACATGCCAGTTACTAGAAATTGACTGTAGAAAAACAACCTAGGCAGATAATAAAATAAAATAAAATAACGCACAAGTATGATGTCTTCTCCATACAATTTTTTTCTTAACTTAAATATATATTTTACAAATATTATATTATTAATACAATAAAATATATTTTTAATGTTTTCTTTTTGTGAACATATTTCTAGACAAATAATTAATTACGAGGAGGGTAAATGCACTATAATTTTAGTGCTCCAATATGCTCTACATTATTTATTTTTATTTTCAAAGTCCGAACAGTCGATCCGAACCGTTCAACATGATCTTCATAATAAAATATGTTTGGAGACCAAAGTTCGTATTTTTTAGAATTTTTTTAGATAGGTACAATATCACTTTATCTGATGGTCCAGGATCTCCTTAAAAAAGTGATTTTGTACCTATCTGAAAAAATAGGAAAAAAATTCTAAAAAATATAAAATTTGATATCCAAGTATATTTTATTATGAAAATCATGTTGAGCAGTTCAGATCGACTGTTGAAACTTTGAAAATAAAGATAAAAATTGTGAAGCATATTGAACCGACATTTTTATTAATATCCAAAGTTTAATACAAATTAATAAATATACCCGGAATTCCGGGCTATAGCGAAAAATACCCAAGCCGGCCATTTTCTGGCCGGCTTAGGGAGGGTACATAGCCGGCCAGAAAATGGCCGGCCATGTACCTTTTTTTTTTTTTCCGTTTAAACCCCTATATATACCCTTTTTTCTCTCTCTCCTCTCACAATCCTCTCATCCCAACCCAATTCCGAATTCTCTCTTCTTCCTTGAGGTAATTTTTTTTTTATCTAATTTAATTTTTAATTTATTTATTTTAGGGTTTAGGGTTTTAGGTGTTATAATTTAGATTATGTTGTTGTAATTTAGTGTAATTAGCTAAGTTAACTAATATTTAGTGTAATTAGCACAATTGACCAATATTTAGGGTATTTTGGTTTTTTTTACCCTAATTATGCCGATTAAACGTAATTTTACCGAAATAAGCACGTTTGACCAATTTTTAGAGTATTTTGATCTTTTTTACATAATTAGACTGATTAAGCGTAATTTAGTGTAATTAGCACAGATAACCAATTTTTAGGGTATTTTGGCTTTTTTACCATAATTAGGCTGATTAAGCGTAATTTTACCGAAATTAGCACGTTTGACCAATATTTAGGGTATTTTGGCCTTTTTTTACCATAGTTATGCTAATTAAGCGCATTTAGTGTAATTAGCACAGATAACCAATTTTTAGGGTATTTTGGCCTTTTTTACCATAATTAGGCTGATTAAGCATAATTTTACCGAAATTAGTCCGTTTGACCAATTTTTAGGGTATTCTGGTCTTTTTTACCATAATTATGCTAATTAAGCGCAATTAGTGCAATTAGCACAGATAACCAATTTTTAGGGTATTTTGGCCTTTTTTAACCATAATTAGGCTGATTAAGCATATTTTAGTGTAATTAGCACAGATGACCAATATTTTGGCCTTTTTTACCATAATTATGCTGATCAAGCGTAATTTCACCGAATTTAGGTTATTTTAGATATCAGGATGCCTAGAGCACGGCCTACCCAGCGTCCATTAGTGGACGAGCAGATCAGTACTAGCAGCACGGAGCACATCAGTCCTCTCCTGTGGATTCCCCACAGCGAGCACCGAGTCTCACTGGCTTCTCGTGAGGTACGTTCCTTTTCTTATATTTTCATTAAATTTTGTTGGGTTTAAATTTTATCATGTTATCACCATGCGGATTACCTTTTTCAACACAGGACATTAATCTTCTAGATGTGAAGTTGCGGTGCGTACACATGAAGTACTACGAGGTGATGCGGCCGTACCTCTTCAACCTGGGTCTCCACCACGTTGTGGACATCGTGCGCACAGAGAAGAGCATCATCAATGCATCTCTAATCGCCGGACTGGTGGAGCGATGGCGTCCCGAGACGCACACGTTTCACATGCCTTTCGGAGAGATGACAGTGACTCTCCAGGATGTGAGTGCTCTCTGGGGTTTGGCTATCCGTGGCACACCCGTCGGCGGCGTCTCTGACAGCACCAGCTTCGCAGGTTATGTCGAGGAGTTGTTGGGAGCTGACCCGGAGTATATCATTGGGGACCGAGGGAGGTCCAAATTTCATCTGCGGATGACGAGGTTATGGCAGCACTTCATCGCGGGTCTTTCGGCAGATTCCATAGAGGAGGAGATTGTGAGGTAAATTTTATAATACGATGATTCTATTAGAATTTTTATATGTTTTGTATTGCAGATATACACGCGGCTACGTGATGGACCTTTTTGGTTCTGTCATGTTTCCTGATTCCAGCGGTGATCAGGTGCCGATGATGTATCTCCCGTTGCTGATGGGCATTGAGCGGCCGTCGTCGTACAACTGGGGTGGAGCTGTCCTGGCGCATCTGTACTCAAACCTGTGTCGCAGTAGTGAGGTAAGTCACCAACTCTTATTTTAGTGTAAATTATTTAATCAATCAATCCATCAAAATACACTGACGCGTAATTTTCTTGAAAATGAAGCCGACGGCGAAGCAGATGTACGGGCCGGTACTCCTGCTTCAGCACTGGTCGTGGTCACGTCTACCAGTGGGCCGTCCTATCCCCAATGAGGCGCCGGATTGGGGAGAGCCAGACACGTTTCACTGCCCGGCATACGCCAAGAAGTGGCACGGTTTCCACCACTACCAGGATCGGACCCACGGTGCTACCGTTGGGATCAGGACAGTCCGGTCAAAGCTTCAGAGTTTGCCTGAGCCTCTTGTTGAGTGGACGCCGTACGATCAGTTGTACGAGGAGTTCCTCTTGCCGGGCAGTGTGACTGACGAGCAGGAGCAGGCGATGTGGTTCTACCGAGGTCCGCTCATACATTTTGGACAGTGGAGCACCACTACCCAGATCGGGTGCTCCGACAATTTGGTCGAGCGGCGTTGATTCCTGCAGACCCATCTTTGCCGAGTTACACGCACAGAGACGAGCACCAGTAAGTCGTAGTCTATTGTATTTATTAAATAAATCATATTACTTGATAGTTTTTTATTGCAACTAACGTCTTCTTTACAGCGTTACCCACCGAGCGCGGCTGGATAAGGACTGGAGCACCCATTTTGAGGCATACTACCGGACGGCCCTGGCTCCTCAGTATGCAGACTTCTATCAGTTGCCAGATGGGATTCAGCAGACCCAGGGAGATCCCCAGTTGAGGTACGATGTATGGTACACGCAGGTCTGCATGGCGAGTGTCTATCTGCAGGGTGATTACGGTGCCCATCTCCGCGACAGGATCCAGATGGATGATGGTTACCATCCCACCGGTCGTGGATGGGCTCGCCAGGTAAAGCACATAAAACCACATAGTTTTGGTCTAACTTAATAATACATCAAGGTTTGATCTGACACGCTAAATTTTTTTCAGCTTTTGTCAGCGATCAAGGAGTGCGGGCATGGGATCCGCATGCTGGGAAAGAAGAACTGGAGACTGCTTGGGTACCGCACCCTCAAGAAGAATGCGAATACAGTGGAGGATGCCGGGCACGGTGGAAAGATCATCGGTATGCTGCGGGACGCCAGAGAGAACATCAACTGGCGTGAGATAGATCCGCATGGGCCCGATCGGAGCCCGATTCTGTTAGATGATATGCCATCTTCCCCCGATTCACATCCAGAGTGGGACTACCACCGTTGGGTATTGTCCGACGTTGGGTGGACGGCATGGTACGACGAGCATGGACGTCCGGTGCAGCCTCAGGTATGTCATACTTCAGTATCAGCTAGATGTTTTAATAAATTTCTTCATTCAGATCAAATTTAATAAATTATGTGTATGATTGCAGGGTCCGGCAGAGATGCCGCCACAGCCACCACCTGAGATGTCCGATACTTCTGAGTACGAGTCCCTCTCGTACAGTCTCCAGGACTTCGGGGTATTCGATGAGGATTTCAGCTCGGCACCGAGGGTACCCCGATATGGCACAGAGATGCCGCATGATGGAGAGGCTAGTGGTAGCGGGTCTCATGCTCAGCCTGCCTTTGGGAGTGAGTTTGCCGCATCTATCTTCGCTACACCTCCGCCAGTACCACCAGTCTCCACAGGCGATGCCAGTTGGGATACCGCCGAGCAGATACTGAGGTCTGCCGATGCCCCAGATGAGCCCGAGAGAGATGGAGCCTGGCCGCGCTGGCCGCGCCGGGCAAACGCCGGAGTACCGCCTCATCGATATTCTCCCTCTCCGTTTTAGTTGTATTTTTACTAGTTTTGTACTATTTATATTTGATATACTATTTATGTTTGGTATATTTGGATTATCCTATATTTCGGTTCTTGTGTATGTGTGCTTTTATGGTAATGCTAAACAAAAAATATAACAACATTAAAATAGTAGCACAACATAAAAAATAGTAGCACAATATAGCGTATTCAATTAATATAACAAATTGCAAATAGAGTCCACACAATTTTTATTAGAGTCAAATATTTCATTTCTAAGTTTCGTACAAAATAATAAAGTACACACAAATTGCAAATAGAGTCCACACAATTTTTACAACATGCATATAAATCACCTATTACTACCACGTCTAAATCTCCGAAGTAAACCACTTGCGAAAGATGACCTACGAGATGGCCTAGCAGGTGGCTCTGGTTGCTCACTAGATGGCCCGGCCTGGGCTCCAGATGGCGCTGCTTGGCTTGTAGATGGGCCGGCCTGGGCTCCAGATGGCCCTGCTTGGCTTGTAGATGCCCTTGTTGTGCGTCTAGTAGTGGACCTCCTCGGTTGGGCAGATGGCTGCCATTGCACCCCAACCGCCTCTCCTCCTATGTCAACCGCCTCTCCCATTGCTTCGGCATACATAGCAGCTGCATCTAAACGGCTCGTAGCTGTGTTACGCTGTGACCCTCCGGACCCACTTCCCGACGCCATTACTCGCTCATTTTCTGCCGCATTTGCTGCGTTTTTTGCCTCTGCATTTGCATGTGTTACTTAGTAAATTGGTATAAATTGAAAAGAAAAATAATTTTGGATGAATGTTACATACCTCTTCGTTGCCTATCGGAAGTGGAACGGCGAGGCTGATGCCCCTTTCGTCTACCTTCCATTTCATCCATCGTCATTACACGACGGGTGTGTTTTCGCCTCCCCTTCGTAATCCAACCTCTACTCGGAAGGATTCTGTCTTCAACACAAGGAGGCCAGTCTCCCATATTGCCAATTGGATTGAACACATGGTTCCAAGTACTCACAAGATAGGGTGTTTTATACCAGTCTGCAACAAAGTCGTCCTCTTGCCAGTTTCGGTCACGGCAAACGGCTAAGACATGAGCGCACGGAATAGAAGTTAATTGGATACCTCTGCAAGTGCATTCCATTTGTCTGTTGGGACCGCGCGTCACAATATACATGAACTCCCTGTGAGTGGGTTCCATGTTGCCCATGTCGCTACGGGTGCAAGGAACGTACTCATTTGGGGATGAAACTTGGTACTGACCTTGGCTTGCGTGTAACGCACCAATTTCATTTTTTCAGCTTTCCCCCAACGTTTTTTGATCTTCTGCAAAACCCGGTCAGAAAGAACCTGTCCCCTGTCTTGTAATTCCATTGCTCGCTGACGCCGCTCAACAAACCATCTGTTGCACGTGTAGAACGTATCCTCCACTACGGCACAAACAGGCAATCTACGACTCGTTCGGAAGACATTGTTGAGCGACTCGGAGCCGTTTGTTGTCATGATACCAAACCGGTATCCTCCGTCACAGGTTTGGAAAATCTTCTCATAATTGGACGGCTCCATCGCATCATTAGGACGTACTTTGCCCACCTTCTTTAAATATGCATTGCACTTCGGATTTCGCTGCACAAAAACAAAGGGGTGTTATTCCATTTTCATAAAATTCTTATACGATAATTAAACGAAATGTTATAAGTTATACATACATGAGCAAACTCTTGGAACATCTCTTATAATCTTCTCGGCTTCTTCCTCTTTGCTCCTTCCCTGAACCTCCATCCGTACCATCTGTCTCCACAGTTCGTGACTAAGTTGTCAGCAACATGCTGCATACAATACCTGTGCACAAAGAGCTCGGGAGGCCATCCGTATTCAGCTGTCAGTGCAGCTTTGATCCCCTTGTGCTGGTCCGATATGACACATACAAATTTACACGGGCCGAGCACTTCATTTCTCAACCACTGCAAAAAAAAACCCCAATTCTCAGTATCCTCCTGACGTACAATTGCAAATGCAATAGGCAACAATTGGTTCTCGGCATCGTAGCCGCAAGCTATCAAAAGCCTCCCCTCGTATCGCCCAGACAAGAAGCAGGCATCGATGCTGATCACTGGTCTCAAGTACTGGAACGCTGCAATGCATGGACCAAACGCCCAGGCTACAGCTCTGAACTGGGCAACACCTGGCATGATTAGTCCTGTTTCCTTATTCCGTACCGGGCTGGTCAGAAATTGGTGGGTCGAGCCGGGATTGTTGGCGCAAATTGCAAGCAACAGTGGTCTCAGCAAGCTGTAAGAAGCCTCCCAACTCCCAAATTGTCGGGCTATTGCCAGCTCACGGCCCCTCCACAGTCGGTTGTATTTAGGTGTCACATTGTCGTACACAGACAAAACAATGTCTCCACCGTCTGGATGCTCATACACGGGTCCTTTTTAATGGCGTTCTCAATGACATCGGCAATGAGTGCCGCCGTAGACATTCGTGGTCGACCCTCGTATGCTCAGTCCTACATGTGTGAGGCCTGTCCTGCTTAGTTATAACCCATGCGTCTCCACATCCCGTCGGCTTTGCCCTAAGCTCGTAACGGCAATTCTTATCCTTGCACAACAGAGTAACCCGATCCCTGTCACTTTTCCAAGTTCTGAACTCCTGATTCTTCTTTATATGGTGCTCTCTGACCTTCTTCATTAGGTCTTCTTTGGTTTTAAAATATAGGTTTGCACACAACTCACCTTTGTACTCAATCCGTTGCCCATAATAACCAATATCTGCCTCTCTAAACTCAGAAACATCATTGAGGTCTGGAAACGGGTGCGTATCAGTCCGGCCACTAAGCGGCCACCCCTCATCAGCATGCCTTTCAGCTGTTTCAGCCCGCCCGTCTTCATCCACACCTTCCATGTGATCTGAATCCCCCCACATGTCTCCCTCAAATTCATCCCCGCTCCCCAGATTGTCCTCCGGTATTTCATTAATATCTTCAAAGTCCGGGAGCTTGCATCGTCTACTGGTGCAGGTATGGGGTAAGGTGATACTGGAGGTAACGGTAAAGGAGTGGCATTTACGGATCTAGGTGGGGTTGAAACTGAGTGTCTTGGTCTGCCTCGATTGTGTCTAGGTGGGGATGCAACTGAGTGTCTTCGTTGAGGTGCTGGTGGAGTGACGTAGTTGTAGGGTTCTGGGTCAGGTTCGGTGAGTGGTAAGGTGGAGTCACGTCTGTAAGTTTCTGGTTGTGGGGTATAATGTGGTGCCGCTGATCCAGAGCCCGAACTTCCAACCCCAGGCTCTACCGGAACTCTTCTAGCAAATATTTCTATTAGAAAATTACCTTGGGACCTCAAATAACCGAACATGCCTCTCCACGTACTCTCGTCCACCAGTTTCGCAACAATCCATTTTCCGTTGGAGGGATGGCAATATCGGGTTGCCAATTCTAGGTCGCACCTTTCTGGGTTGTAACCGGTGTGTGTGTAAACTATGGATTTGAGGTCCAAAAGTGAGATGTCATCTGGAATCATCAATGAATGAGCTGCATCTTTGTTGTAGTACGCCCCTTGTGCACTATTAAGCATCTTCCCACCATAGTGTAATGAAATAAAGGCCATGGTAAACAAACTACATTTTAGAAAATGGTAAACAATTGTCAGATTACTAAATGGTAAATAATTGTCAAGTAACTAAATAATAAACAATTGACTGGTAAACAATTAAGTAAATAGTAAAAAATTAAGTAAATAGTAAAAAATTAAGTAAATAGTAAGGCAATTAAGTAAATGGTAAGCAATTAAGTAAATGGTAAGCAATTAAGTAAATGGTAAGCAATTAAGTAAAATGGTAATCAATTAAGTAAATGGTAAGCAATTAAGTAAATGGTAAGCAATAACTAAATGGTAACAATTAAGTAAATGGTAAACAATTAAGTAAATGGTAAACCAATAACTAAATGGTAAACAATTAAGTAAATGGTAAACCTAAGTAAATAGTAAGCAATTAACTAAATAGTAAACAATTAAGTAAAGGTAAGACAATTAGTAAATGGTAAATAATTAAGTAAATAGTAAACAATTAAGTAAATAGTAAACAATTAACTAAATAGTAAACAATTAAGTAAATGGTAAACAATTAACTAAATAGTAAACAATAACTAAATAGTAAACAATTAACTAATAATTAATCTATAAAATAAAAATAAATAATAAATTAAAAATTTAAAAAATTTTAAAAAAAATTAAAAAAATTTAAAAAAAAAAAGATTACCTCAACAGTAGAGGTACAGTAGAGCTGCCGCGGATTGAGTGAAGAATGCAGCTGCCTCGGTGCTCTTTTATAGAGTTTTCGGGGACATAAAAAAAAAAAAAAAAAGGTACATAGCCGGCCATTTTCTGCCGGCTTCAGGGAGGGTACTTGGCGGCCAGAAAATGGCCGGCTTGGATATTTTATCGCTATACCCTTGAGATCCGGGTATATTTATTAATTGTATTAAACTTTGGATATTAATAAAAATATCGGCATATTGAAGCACCAAGATACATTTCACCCCTCCTCATTAATTATATTGACCGACTATATTATATGAATATCATGCATGCGCAACCAATGCTACCACTTACATTTTCTTTTCTAATCAATGATTGATAGTTGATTTCTCCGGTTTTATAAAAGATGAGAGTTGAGGCCATTGTGATATTGATATAGCGAGATGGAAAAATGGGTGAAGAAAAAAGAAAAAGGAAATAACACCAGTCAAATTGGACGTGTGGAAGCAGCTTGGTCCATTCAAGCCTGAAGCAGTGGATAGAACTGAGAGGGCCAACAATGGCGATTCTATTCCAACCTAGAAAACTCAAAAACTTTCCTCTACTCCTGTCTTCTCTCCTCTTGAGGCACACCGATACTATCCATAAATACAGTGTCATTGAATGCATCTGGGCACCTGCCTTAGCAAAAACAATCCCACAACAACCTACCACAATTAATGGTTACCTGCCACAACTCCAATTACTAAAAAACACTCGCTGCTACAAATTTTTGCTTTTACTTTCTCTCAATTATTCCCCTACCGAACCAATCAAAATTTCCTTCTCTCCATCTCTCCAGCAACCTTTTCTCACCAATTTTCACAACCGACAACACCTTTCTTCTCAACCATGTCCAAACCTTTCCATTCTCCCAAACCAGGGTGGCAAGGGGCTGTACTTACCTGGAAGAAAACGAAATACACAAGGAGCTCACAGAAAGCTTGGAAACTGCAGTGGTGGTAACGGCCCTCTTTGAAAATCGAAATGGAGTTGGTAATATCTCACTGGTACAACAATACCTCGCTGATGCGTATGGGGGTAATCTAAGCCGACTACCCCTTTCTTAAGAGATCAATCAATCGATACATGGTTCTGTTACCGGTTGGATTGGACAAAGGCCAAGTAGTAACAATGGGGAACGCTGGGGAATGCGCACCAATTGGTCTTTTGATTTCTGGAACATGGAGGAGGACTCCTATGAACTTTTCTATCACTTCAAGGTCAGAATACATATCATCAATTCCCAATAAGATTTTGGCATCCGTTCTTTATAATCAGGTCGTCTCTGTTTTTGGGGCCATTATCTCTATTGATGAGGAAAACATCACTGGTACCGATTGAACCACCCTGAGAGTGTGGGTACAATGCGCTGACCCAAAGCTAATACCTGTACACTCTACACTGCCTTTCGGCAGCCGATGGTCCGAGTGTCAAATTAAAGTAGAGGGTTGGCAATATAGTGGATGGATCCCCCCGGAGGCTAGACTAACAAAGACGGGTCAAGAGGGCGAAACGACATACCTGACGGGGGACTATGCACAGGCGCGCTTCACCTTACGCCTGGCCCATGAGCGTCTATTGTACTATCTAAACAACAGCCCTTCCGACTCACCTACCACCTCAGGCTCCTCCTCGGACTGTTGGGGGCTTACCGCGGGTAAGGAACAAGGGCGATGGGGCTCCGGTGTAGGTGCAGACCCATGCACCGACCAAGTTGAACATGGTGCTGGTAAACCGGGTTCAATGAAATCTTCAACGGTAAAGCCTGACAAATCACAGACAACCCTCTCCCCAAAAAACCATGTGAGTAGCCATCCCTTAGCTGAAAATGGAAATTGGTCTGTATGTGAAAAAGCTGGGAGTAAAGTTCTCTTTAATATAGGCCAATTTGAGATTGTGCAACACCTAGCTGTCATAATTAATATTGGAGAGATAAAGGTAACTCCCCCTTTTTACCCAGCTGAGTATGAGTCAAAACTATGTACCAAACCTCCAGTGCCAGATTACTTGCAAATAAATCGAATGGCAGCCAGCCATACTGGATTAGCCCAAAAAAATTTAAAGCCTTGCTCAGAGAGTTCCTGCCAATCCTTAAAGCCTTCTCCCACCAAAATACAAATAACAGAACCCCAACCCATTACCACTCTCTACACGGAAAAATACCAAACTCCAAATAGAAGGGAACCAAACAGATTTTCCTTCTCCAGAACCAAAACCATGGCCTTAGATCACACAGATGAGGAGTTCATTGCGCAATTTGCAGCCCTGAGTTCGGGGCAGACAAGGGAGCAACCGCTCAAGCTCACACATGAAACAATTGAAAATAGAGACTGGGAATTAACAGCAATGGTGAGGGTTGTATCCGACCGACCCAGCATGGATTCTAACTTCGCGGCCACTATGCGCCGTGTCTGGGCTGCCCATCCTGGAACTGAAATCACCTTCCTCGCTAAAAATGTTTCCCTGGTCCAATTTGTCACAAAGCAAGACATGGAAAGGATTATGCAGAGAGGAATTTCAACGTACCGCACAGAAGCAGTAATCTTGCGGAAGGTATCCGGGCCAGCTGACCTTGCCATCCAAACGGTCTCCGACATGGAGGTATGGGTCCAGTTTCATCGGATCCCGCCGGCAACTGTGTCTACGGAAGGACTCAAAAAATTGGCAAAAAAGGTTGGGATTCCATTATCTGATGTAATAGAAGTCCCCGCGGGAAACAACAAGTTTTTTAAAATTAAAATGCTGGTGAAAGTGGATGAAAAGCTACTGGATACTATTGAGGTAGAGCATCCAGTTTTGGGGGTTTTCCCAATTTACGTGTCATACGAACGGTTGAACAAGATATGTCTTTTCTGTGCTAAGGTAGGGCATGATTCAAACTTCTGTCCTGACAAATTAAGGTTGGAAAGGTTGAGGGTAGATCCCAGGTTTCAGGAAAGGCATGACTTTGGGATTTTAACCAAGGCAATGGTGGGGCCATGGATTAAAGATCCATCACTGATCCCAAACCCACAAGCACAACCCAAACAAATCCAGAAAATACAACTGAAGAGCAAGACCCGACCCAAAACCATGAAGCCAAGACAGAGAGGAACCTACTGGGCCATCAGAAACAAACCCTGAGAGACAGCCTGTCTTAAACTATACCCGAACCATGGTAACAGCCCAAAACACCGAAACCCCAAACCGAACCAACAGAATAATGGCCGATTTTGTAAACCAAATTACATCATAGCCCGGATCTTAACCAAGTGTATCAGGGGGGGATTGGGGGGTCACAGGGGCACCCGCTAGGAAGGGGCGGCCGGAATTGGAGGTAAACGGTACGACCGGTGGCAACCGGGCAATGGAGGCAACTGATATGCAAGGATGTCAGATACCCACTGCCAAATGCACATGGCGAAACAGGGGAGGTATGTTTACCCCCGAGTTAGCAGAAAGAGGAGTGTGGAGCCGAGCAGGGACTCGTCTCCACCGCACCATGAGTATGCTTATCTTGGAACTGCCGTGGGCTCGGGAGGGCCACGGAAAAGACCGTTCCTTAACCGGATCCTCCGATCTACGAGGGCTACCATGGCCTTCATAGCCGAAACAAAGTGCGCCCGCCAAAAATCCAATCAGTTTCTACAGCATATGCCACTCCAAAACCACTTCTTTGTACCTTCAGGGGGGAGGTCGGGTGGCCTATGGTCTGTTATGGGACCAACAGGTGAATCTCAGACATACTAACAACAACCAGAGTTTTAACATTCAGGCAAAGGTTCATGAACCAAACAACAACCTAGCTGGGGTCCTCGTATGCGTATACGGTGACTCGGCTCATACCTTGAATGAAAGATTTGGAACAGTATCAGAGAGATTGTCAGAACAAATGAGAAGGTGTGTGTCATCGGTGATTTCAATGCAATCGCCGGTGAAAGAGAGAAAGTGTGGAGGAATCTTGTTTTGAACAAGAACAATAGAGATTTTCGTGATTTTCTGTTTGACACGGGATTGTTGGACTTGGGCTTCAAGGGTCCGGCTTATACCTGGACGAACCGCCAAGTGCCTCTGATGCAATCTATGAACGCCTAGATAGAGCAGTAGCCACCGCTGCATGGTCGTCAACACTTTATTGATGCACAGGTCAATCATATGCCACGAGTGCATAGCGACCACGCCCGAATACTCCTTAGAATGCAAAGAAAGGTCACCAACAACGAAAAATTTCAAGATCGAAAATTGGTGGTTATCTACTGAGGGGTTTGCGGCAGCATGGGAGAATGATTGGAAAAAATTCCGAAGGGGCAAGAATGGAATGTAAGAATGGAAAAAATGAAAAAATGCATGCAGGTTTGGGCAAAGGAACGTTTGTCACCTCAAAACAGGAATGATTGATATCCAAAACCAACTCTATTCCCACCAGTTACGACATCCGACACAACAAGACCCGGAGAATTGAGGAATGGCTACTATCAGAACATGCTAAAGCCGAAGAAGACCTGGAGCTGTATTGAAACAACGGTCCAGGTTGCAATGGCAAGCAGCATGGTGACCGTAATACCAAGTTTTACCATACCATGGCAACAACCAGACGGCGGTCAAATCTGATAACCCATATCCGATCCCGAAGGGGGGGATTTAGTGACGGATGAGAGAGGAATCAAGAGTGTTTTTGTACATTATTTCAAAAACCTGTATTGCCCAACAGAATACCCACAGACACGAATATTGATGAAGTTCTTTGACCTTGCAATTGACCAAAACTTCTCCAAAATTGATGCATCAGCCCATGCAGCCCTTAACACGGGTACCACAGGAGGAAGAAATAAGGGAAATTCTTTCAGAATTGGACCGGATAAAGCTCCGGGTCCGGATCTGGAATTACGGCACGCCTCCTCCAAAACCATTGGGACGTTGTCAAGGCTGATATCCACTCGGATTATGCAATACTGTTTCAACACAGCACACACCCCCTTCACAGTGGATGTCGAGCCAAATCATTTTGATTCCAAGATAGAGGGCCCAATGGGACCAAAAGACTACCGACCAATTACGGTGGGTAACATCACCTACCGGATTTTTATGAGATTATTGCACTAGATTGCAACCTTTATGGGAAGGGATCATCTCAACCAATCAAACGGCCTTTTTAAAAGGTCGTAACATCTCGGACAATACATTGCTTGTTAAGGAAATTCTACATTCTTTTCAATCAAATGGTTACAAGGAGTGCTCCTTCCTGTTAAAGGCTGATATTGGTAAGGCATTTGATACAGTACGTTGGGAGTTTGTGTTAAAGGCCATGAAAGCGGTTAATATGCCTCAAAAATTGATCCAAATGGTAAATGCATGTCTAAGTTCGGGCCGAGTAACAGTGCTAGTAAATGGTGGCGGGGATGGGTTTATCAAACCAACAAGGGGCTTGAGGCAAGGTTGCCCTTTGTCCCCGTATCTCTTTATATTAGCAATGGAGTTTCTAACAAAGCAAATGCAATACCAGATGCAAATTGGCAACATTAAGGGAATCCGTTTAGCTAGAACAGCCCCGGCCCTCTCACATGTTCTATACGCGGATGATTTAATGGTAGCGGGGTGTGCAACGGTGAATGAAGTTCGGGCTTTCAAACAGGTGTTTCAGGTTTTTGCTCAAAACTCAGGACTAGTGATCAATCCAGAGAAGTCCACCACATGGTTTAGCAAGGGCTGTAGTGAGGAGTGCAAGGAGGGCTGCAACTTGAAATTGGTGCGTCAGGCGATCAGACAGAGAAAAATACTTGGGGGTGCTGGTTACCCAGGGACAACAACAGAGGACCTCACACATAATCTGTTGGTTGACAAGTTGAACCGCAAGTTGGCAGGATGGAAGGTGCATATGCTGTCCTTTGCGGGTCGGCTTGCGCTACTCAAATCGGTGCTCATTTCGATACCTGTATATCATGACCATTGCAAAGCTTCCGAACCGAACCTTGGACCAATTGAATTCAATGATGCGCCGTTTTTATGGGGGAAGACGGGGGATGACCGGTACATGGCTTTCATAGCATGGCATAAAATATGTGCAGAATATGAAGAGGGGGGTTGGGAGTGAGGGATCTCAAATTATTTAACAAATCCTTGTTGCTGAAGGTCGTGTGGAACCTAGCATCACACCAGGATAGGCTATGGGTTCATGTGGTCAGAGCAAAATACTGCTCAAGGGAGGGCTTGTGGGGGGTCAGTAACAGAAGGAACGCGAGCCCCCTCTGGAGCGTTATCCAGGAACTAAACCTTTTTCAGACACAACTCGGTGGTGTATTGGAGATGGTACGAGAATCAAAGCATTAAATGAGCCGTGGCATGGGGGGAGGTACAGCGGGTGGGTACGAATAGAAAGAGAGATATAACTGTTGCTGAACTGTTTCATCACGGTACAGACTCATGGAAGGAGGATTTACTTAGGGAGTGTATGGGGGATCAGCAGTGGCAAGCAATTGTAAGCTCAGCCACTAAGCCAAAGGAGCAGGCCCTGGTACCGGATAGATTGATATGGAACGGCACCAACAATGGATCTTACAGCACAAAAGCGGGGTACAGTTACTGGCACAGCAGAACAGGCAACAAATACCATATACGGAGGCTCAGAAGCGGGCGTGGGAAAAAATATGGGGTTGGAAAAGAGTTATACCGCGGGTGTTGACTTTATTTGGAGAGCGGTACACGGTGGATTGGCCACGGCATCCGAACTCAACAGGAGAATCCGGTCAGCAAGCCCGATGTGCCAAAGATGTGGCACTGAAAATGAATTTCTAACCCACTTATTTTTTTTCTGTCAATCTTCCAGGGCAACTTGGTTTGCTTCAAATATGGCGTTGCGTGTCAGTGATTTACCCCTGGATTTCACATCG